>OX451215.1:49792836-50019349 GCA_949628195.1 Phasia obesa | reverse complement strand
ACAAAAAGCCAGAGGCTGTAAAAGTGGCAATTTTTTTAAATGCAATTGGATCAGATGCTGTAGAGGTCTTTAATTCTTTAAATATTAGTGAGGGTGACCGTCAAAAATATGTGGCTGTTACTAGTGCATTTGAGCAATTCTGCAAACCAAAATGCAATGAGGTGTATGAAAGTTTCGTCTTTCACCACAGAGCTCAAAAACAAGGTGAACCCTTTGACAATTTCCTAATGGATATAAAGAAGATAGTAAAACGATGTGGCTTTACTGATGAGAACAGAATGTTACGTGATAGAATTGTTCTTGGAACTTGTGATAAAGCCCTGCAAAAAAAACTAATGGATGCACCTAACCTCACTTTAGATGTTGCAATCGACTTAGCTAGATCAGCAGAGGCCAGCAATCAACATGTACAGAAATTAAGAGGTGAAGAAGAAGCCGAGATAAATATGCTAAAAACGAAATCAAAATGGCCGGAAAAAGAAAAGAACAACACTATGAAGCAAAAATATAAAGACGTACAGAAAAGAGATGACAGTAAGAACAACTACACATATGGTAATATGAATTGTAATTTTTGTGGCAAAAAACATGTAAAGGGCAAATGTCCCGCTTATGGCAAAGTATGCAATAACTGTAAAGGTAAAAATCATTTTTCTATTGTATGTAAAAAAGAACATATTCGAGAGATCAGGAATAATACCAGTAGAAATTCAAGTGTTTCTAGTTTATATGTTGATTCAATAACAAATAATAACATCAATCACACTTGGTTTGAAAATGTAAAAATTCAATCTAAAACTATTGCATTTAAATTAGACACGGGAGCCATGGTGAATGTTTTACCCGTTAAGTACTTAAAAGATTTAAAAGGTATCGATATTGTGGATAGCTCTAAAAAATTAATCGCATACAATGGCACTGAAATTAAAAGCTTTGGTCTTGTTAAACTCACATGTGTTGTAAAAGGTAAAACTAATATCTTGAAATTTTTTGTAATTAAGGACTTCAACTCTATACCAATTTTGGGACTTGAATCTTGCGTACTTTTAGGTCTACTCAAAAGAGTAAATTTGATCACAAAAATTGATTTATTAACAAAATATAAAAATGTTTTTAATGGTGTTGGTTGTTTTAAAAAGGATTTCTCAATTAATTTAAAAGATAACGCAACACCTTGCACAAAACCTGCAAATAGAATTCCATTATCTCTTCGTGGCAGACTTCAAACAGAGTTAGAAAACTTATGTAAGAAAGACATCATTGAAAAAGTAAATGAACCAGGTATGTGGGTATCTAATATCGTTATAGTTGAAAAACCAAACAAATCACTTCGAATATGTATTAACCCAAAAGAACTCAATTTAGCAATCAGAGATAGTTTTTATGAAATTCCAACTTTTGAACAAATTAAAGCTAATTTAGTTAACAAAAGTATTTTTTCCGTTTTTGATTTAAAAGAGGGATTTTGGCAAATTGCCTTAGATGAGAAGAGCAAGGATTTATGTACGTTTAGTACAATTTATGGATGTTTTAGATTCAAAAGATTACCATTTGGGATAAAAATTGCGTCGGAAGTATTTCAAAAATTGAATGAGGAAAATTTTGGTGACATCGCGAATGTCACAGTTTATATAGATGATATTTTAATAGCGGCTGAAAACGAAATCGATCATGATAGAACTGTTGAATTGGTATTGAAAAGGGCAATAGAGAAAAATGTAAAATTTAACTGGGACAAACTACAATATAAACGGAAAGAAGTTTCATTTTTAGGACATGTGATTTCGGAAAAGGGCATTGGGTACGATAAAAAGAGGTTGAAGGGTATTGAAGATTTAGGAGCCCCAAAGAACAAAAAGGATTTACAAAGACTTATGGGTTTTATTAATTACGTTAGGGATTACATTCCCAATCTCAGTGAAATCAGTAGCCCGTTACGTCAGTTGATGAAGAACTCGGTATTATTTAAATGGTTGCCATTACATGATGAATGCTTGAATAAAATTAAGGATTTGATTTTACGGACGCAACACTTGAGACCATTTAACGCGAATGAAAAAATTTCCGTGCAGACGGATGCTTCTAAAAATGGACTTGGTTGTACCTTACTACAAAATAAAGTGCCAGTTTGTTTCGCATCGCGAAGTTTAACAGATGCTGAAACTAGATATGCACAAATTGAGAAGGAAATGTTGGCAGTAGTATTTGCTTGTAGGAAATTTCATTCTTACATATATGGCAGAAATATTGAAATTATTACGGACCATAAGCCGTTGTTGGGAATTATGGAAAAAGACTATAGAAAAATTCCGTCGGCTAAACTGCAAAGGATGAAATTAAGGCTAGAAAAATATAGATTAACGTTTAAGTACTTACCAGGAAAATATCTTTATTTAGCAGATTGGTTATCCAGAAGTTTTTCAAAGGAAATTAAGAAAGAAGACGAAATAAAAGGTCTAAATGAAATGGTACACGCTATAAATGTTAGCGATAAAAAGAAAATTGTTTATCAAGAGGCATCAGGAAATGATAAAATTTTAAAAAAAATTATGAAATATTGTTTAAAGGGGTGGCCGAAGAAAAGTGATAAAGTAGAATCCGACATTAAATTTGCATGGAACATAAGAAACAATTTATTCACAGAGGATGGTTTAGTGTTTTTCGATGACAGACTTTACGTTCCAAAAATTTTACAAAACGATATATTATTGCAACTACACAAATCACATATGGGAATAGAAAAGACTAAAGCAAGGGCAAGAAAGAATCTCTTTTGGCCTAATATGAATCGTGACATAGAATCAATGGTAATTAGTTGTAAAACGTGCCAAAAATTTCGATCTTCGAACATTAAGGAACCATTAATTAATCATAGTATACCCAGTGGCCCATATGAAAAGATTGCAATGGACATAATGGAAGTAAAAGGAAAGGAATATCTAGTTATAGGTGACTATTTTTCAAAATATTTAGACATTTTGCCTGTCAAAAAAAAAAACAGCAGCGGCCCTAGGCCAAAAACTTCTAATACCTTTTTCAATTTATGGATACCCAAGGGAAATTGTAGCTGATAATGTTCCTTTTGGATCATATGAATTCAGAAATTGGGCAGAATCTTTAGACATTAAAGTTGTCACTGTAAGTCCACGTTATCCAAAATCAAATGGATTTGCAGAAAGAATGGTTCAGGTAGCGAAGAAGATGATACTCAAATGTATAGAGGAGAAGTCCAACATATGGCAAGCGCTATTAGAATACAGAAACACGCCAATTAAAAACTCAAAGCTTTCCCCAGTAGAACTTCTAATGGGACGTCAAACAAGATCCATGGTTCCGGGAAAAAACAGTTTTTACAAAAATGTTAAAGTTTGCGAGGAAATTTTACCTATTTTAAATAAAAACAATATTATAAACAAGAAATACTATGATCAGCATAGTAGAGAAAGAAAAGATTTTGAAAATGGGGAGGAGATATGGATTAAAGAATCTAAACACTGGTTACCCGGTAAGGTTCTGAAAAAACATGAAACCCCCAGATCATACATAGTTCAAAAAGATGATAAATGTTTTCGCAGAAATTCGTATTTTCTAAGATCTCGAATTAAAAACCAACACATATAATATGTGCTTTATTTACATATGCCTACATGTATGTATTTTGAATTTAACGAATAATCAGTTTAACAAATTAAATTTTAAACTTTCAAAAAAAAAATAATCTATGAATTAATTAAAATCAAAAATGTATTATTTATATCAATGCAATGTTTTATATAAATACATAAGTTATCATGAATCTGATTTGTGTATATGAAAGTATGTTTATACGACGCATACATATATATATTTATATCTGCATATATGATGTAGTAGTTTAGTAGTAGACATAATTAGCGACACACAGACATAAGTATATTTGTACACATTAAAATCTATGTACACTTTGGTAAATATTGATACAAGACTAAAATGGGGAGATGTAGAGATTAATTATAATATATATGAATCACCCTATGTGTTAATCACCTACATTGTAAGATCATTAGTTACGGATTCAAGAATAAGTGATTGTAAAATAAGATGTAAAAACTGAGATGAATAAAAGATAAAATAAAGGTTGAATTAAACAAATAATAATATTAATACACCCACTGTCCCAATTCATTCTGTATTTTGCCAGACAATGCGCCTTAGCACAAAGGCTACTCTTGCAAAGTTTCAAGGCGCTATCTGTTGCAGTTCGCCAGGAACACGATAATAATTTTTTACTTTGTATGGGCGGTACCACGCCAACTACTCCAGCTATAACTCATGAACCAATACACATACAGAGACCTTTTGTACATAAACCTTGGTATTGACGTCACCTTTCATATAAACTTTGCAGAAACAAAATCGGTTCACGCATTCCAGAGAACATCAATTTCTAACACAATGTAACTTTTTTTTATAAATATAGATTTATTATTGGCCTTTTAATTCTTGTAGTTGAAACATCGATGTTTATAAAATCTTTAGAAAAAACTTAATTCAATTCAAATGTAAATTTGTTTAGCAATATTTTTTAATTAACTTTCATTAATGATTCACTTATATTTGATTGAAGAATTTGATATAATAAATTTTAACTCTTATTGTGTGAGAATTAGAAAGCTTTAATTAAAAGAACAAATAATTAAATTTTTAATTACAAACGAAATTGTAAGTCGACACTAAAAGTCTAATTAGCATTTTGTGAATTTTTAAAAAGAAAAGATAAATTTTGAATTTATGTTGAAATGAAGCCTTTTGACAATGGGAATGTAGGCAGAGTTTGTTTTACGTACAAAGTCTTATGTCAAAAGAGGGCTTTAAAAAACATAGTATATGAGACACTAATGGGAGTAGCAATGTTTTCGTGATATTTAATTTATAATTAAAAATGGCGATATTGTGTTACAATTCAAGCAAATTTGATCAGTTAAAATAAGTTAATAATAATAAAAATAAAAGTAAAAGTAATGTTAATAATAATTATAATAAAAATAATAATAATAATATTAATATTAATAATAATTAATCATAATAATAATAATTAATAAAAATAATGATAATAATAATGATAGTAATAATAAATATATATATTTAATATAATTATAATTATAATTATAATTATAATTATAATTATAATTATAATTATAATTATAATTATAATAATTATAATATAATTATATTATAATAATATATATAATTATATTATAATAATTATAATTATAATTATAATTATAATTATAATTATAATTATAATTATAATTATAATTATAATTATAATTATATATAATTATATTTAATTATAATTATATATAATTATAATTATAATTATAATTATAATATATAATTATAATTATAATTATAATTATTATAATATAATTATATATATTATTATAATATAATTATATTATAATTATTATAATATAATTATAATTATAATAAAAGTAATAATGGTAATACTAATATATTAATAAAAATAATAATAACAATAATAATGATAATAATAATAATTATTGTTATAACTAAAATAATAATAATATTAATAATAATAACAATAATAATATAGTAATATTAAGAATGGTCATCATTACAATAATAAAAAAAACGTATAAATAATTAATTGAATAAATTAAATAAAGAACTCTAAGGGAATATAAACACGTAATTATATTTTAGGGAAAATTACACTTTTAGTGAAACAAATGTACAAATGTATAATACCAAAAAGTAATTATTATGTACGTGAGATAGAAAAATTGTGGAACACATATTTTCGACTTTTGTAGATTTTTTTATTGTATATATTCGTATTCACTTAAAAAAATGATTAATTACTTCCTAATTTTTTTTTTCGTTTTTTTGTGTATAGTTTTTAATAAAAAAAATTAACATCATAAAAGTAATTTTTTTATATACATGCCAAAATAATTAATATTTATAATTAAAACAACTCATCAGTAATTTTGTACAAAATGTTTTTTCTTATGGTTTCCAAAATACAAAAACTTGTTTACTTGTTTTGATTCTTGCAAAAAGAATAATTGTTTAAATAAATTAAAGTTTGGAGAAGAAAAAAAAATTATGTTTATTTATGGAAAATGACGTCAAATAATGATTTGCTATAAGCAACTTAGTAAAAAAACCAACATATAAATAATTATGGATTAACTTAAAGATCCCAAGATATTAAATACGAAGCCGAAAGTGTGTAGAAATCAAACACTAAAATATAAATAAAGCTAATCTCTAGAAATCTTTATCAAATTAAATCAGAAAATTATTAAATTAAATTTTTTTGGTTGGAAATGATTAGACTTCATTAGATTTTACTTAAAGTACAAAAAAAAAAACAATTATGAAATCCTATTTGCCTACGAGTATTAACGTTTAAGTAATGCACAAACTTAGCTGCTGTGCTATTTTTGCATTTGTAAGGCTGCCTTAAACCAAACCCTTTAACGTTCAAATTATATATTATTTATTTTTCACAAGATCTACATAATGATTAATTTTTTTTTTTTGTTTTTGTTCATGATTCTGTTGTGTCAATGTTTTGTTACAATTTAATTTAAAATTTTATTAGGAATAATAATATTCAATCTTTCATTTAAAGTTATTGTTTTAGTTAATCAAATCATAAAATAATAATGAAAGAGCGAAAATAAATAAAACGCCTTCTCTGTTATAAAAAAAGGCACAACAATTATTTAAATGACCGCAAACACTTCACAGCCTCAAGTCCACACTGTTGATCACAAGAGTCATTTAGTCGCAAATTAAAAATACAAAAATTAAATAAATTGCACTAAAATGAAATCAGTACAATTAACTTTTGAACGTGATTCGCTTGTTTGGAGGCGTTTTGTTTTTCTTTCTTCTGAACAAATTTAGGTTGATGTGGAGTTTATTCTTTTTTTTTGTCAATTTTAAATTTGAAGCCAAATTTTATGAGTGTGTCACATTTGGTATAGAAATTACTCTTAATTCTTTTTTTGGCCTCTGCACACCACTAACAAAAAAGAAATAAAAATAAAAATAAAAACACGTTTAAAGTTGACCTATTTTTATTATATAAGTTGTCTGTTTTCATAGATATTTTCTTATTTTTTTTAACAGAAAAGAATGAACTATTGATGAATAATTTAAAGCAATTAAATTGTTTATGCAAAATACAAAAGTTTTTATGTTTGCCTATAATTTATTTTAATTAAACCATTTTCAATTCTATTTGTGGCACATTGTTAATTGTTTTAAATTAATTACTTATATTAATTGATTTTATTTTAGTTATAAATTATTTACATAGTAAACAACATTAAAATTAATTAAATTTTTTTGTTGTCTATTTGCAGGTAAATATTTAACAAATACAAGCTACAACAGTTGTAACAAGTACGACTTCCTTTCTTGTTAAAAAGAATTTTTGTGTAAAAAGTGGATATTGAAATGAAAAAAAAATCATAATTGGATCGGTAAAATTACTTATTTCTTTTGCTTTTTTAAATACAATAAATATACCCTTTACACGATTTCGTTCATATGACTGCAACGGTTGCCTTCACAGCAGCTTATCCTTTCAGTCCAACTTTCTAAGACTAATTTGAGAATTTTGTTCTTATCTCACGAACAGCTCGGACAATATTAACCTGAAGGGTACGGATCATCTCTAAATTATTATTACAGTATCGGTTTTTAAGGGCCTCCCACAAGAAAATATCCAAAAGCTTCAAATTGATGCTCCAAGACTTGTAATTAAAATCGTCATGTGGATTGTTAACACGATTACCAATCTTTATGTACAAAAGGTCAATTATTTGATGGGATACTATCGATATTTGAGATAGTTTACTGAAAAACTATCGATACTACCGATAGTATCGAATATTTTGAATTTATAACAATTAAAAGTGTGTCGCCATCGTCAATTTTTCTATTTCGTTGGCAATTTGCAAAAAACAAAAAAAAAAATAACGTTAACATCGATAGTCCAAAAGAAACAAAATTATCGATACTGCACTGTACTGATTGATGTTATACAGATTTACGTCAGTATCTGGTATGTTGCCTTATCCTGACGCTAGTTTTATATTATTATTTTGTACGGGGAATACCGAAGCTGACCACAAACTTCATGGGTCCCTTTTCAAACCCCTCCTTTTCTCAATGATTTCTGGTATCTGACTAGAAATTTACGAATACCTTACTGTCATTGAGTCTCGTGCCATCACTAGCCTTTTACTCTTGACTGTAGTGATTTCCGAATGGCGACTAATACCTGCCGATATTCTTCCTCATCACAGAGTCTATGGTAATTGCTAACATTTGCTTAAGGCTCCACAGCATCTCCATTAAATATGTGTCTGCCCGCATGGTCCGAGGCCTTTCTATGTTAGCCTATTTGCAGGCACGTCTGCAAGTATCGTCCTACCTCGATTTTTAACTTGGCCAGGTTATACTTGACAGTCCATGACCTGTCACTAACGCAGTTAACCGTTTTATATCCAGATTATATCCTTCTTGGTTTGACTGCCAACTTGTAGTGAAAAATTTCAGAGTCTTTGGTGGGAATCGAAGCCACAACCCCGGACTGCTAGACTAGCACATTACCTACTAGCCCAACAAGGCACTCGATGGTAGTTTTACCACTGAGTGAAAACCATGCGTCTTCCAATGACATTGTTGCGTATAGCGTCACAACAATTATTAATTTTAAAACAAAGCTGGCAATGTCATGCTCATACCTCGTTTTTAGAAGTTGGAGAGTAACTAAACTCCTGACACGCAATAAGTGCTTCTGCTGAAGTGCAACAGAGCAGCTCACTAGACTATATCGTCCTTTCGGCGTTTTAGGTCCAAACCAGACATTATTAAAAATAAAACATTTTGTATATAAATCTCTTATAAAATATGAGTGATTTATAAAATAGGAGAATTTTTATACACAGGGACTTTTTGTGGAAGAGAACCTATTGCAAAATGGGTTTTTGATAAAAAAAAGAGACGTTTTGTAAAATAAAAAAAAAATAAAAAAATTAAATTTTTTGTTATCAAAACCGACATAAGTGAAAAAAGGGATTTACATATAGCAGTGTGATAAATCAGTAGTACCCTTAGTCAAAAGAGTCGTAAATTTAGGAAAAAGGGAGCTTTTATGAAATAGGGCTTTTTGTATAATAAAGGAAATAGTAAATTTAAAAAAAAGAAACTACGGAATGTTCTGTTTTTGAAAAAAGTTCTTTTTGGCGTAGATATATGTAGAACCATTGTGTGAAAGAAGGCCTTTTATTAAAAAAAACACCTCTGGTTAAAGTACTTTTAAGAAAATCAGGTCTTTGTTTTTGTCAAAAATGGTATTTTCGTATAAGAATATTTTTGCAAAAATGTGACTTAAAAAAATATTTTTTCTAAAAAGACTTTCGCTAAAAACGAAGAAATTTATTTTTAATTTTTATTTCAAATATTATTTTTGTGACATTTTTGGGGTTATGTAGCCTTTGTACTTAAAGGAATCCTTAAAAAAGAGTGACAATATTTATTTTTGGGAATGAAAATATTTTTTAACTTTGTTGTAAATTCGTTCACATTGTTTGTTACCTTCTGTGGAAAAGTTGAATAAAAATATTTTTTTTTTAAAGTCTTTTTGAGAAAATGTATTTTTTGTCAAAAAAGAAACTTTAAGCAAGACAAGGGAATTTTTAGAAAAAAAGGTTTTAGTGTGAAAAGTAATTTTTGCTTATGCCACCAATTTTTTTTTTATTTTGCTCACGTTCTGGATTATGAAGAAAAGAAAACCTGCAACAACTGCTACCTTAACTTGTGGATTTACTTTTATAGTTAATAAAACTTTATACATCTTAATGTATACGAAAAAAACTGACCTGACTCAAAAAGAAAAACAATGTTTTTTTTTTTTTGTTGTGTAAATGCTTTAATAATGTGAGTCAAAAATTCTCGATGATCCGATTACTAATAGCATTTTGCTGCTGCGCCTGGATACTAATCCAATATATGTATACATTTTAATAAACTATAGTACATCATTGTGTTTGCATTTTTTGAATACAAAAATTTTAATAAAATTCACGAACAATAAATAAATTATTTCAAATGTTTTGTTGTCACACAGATTTGTATGCCAATTATTTTATTTAAAAACAAGATGGCATTTTAACAGTACGAAACGTTATGTGACAGTTCAATGACAATCCAAAATTAATTCCTAATAATCACCCACTGGTCAAGCCTTAATTTGTTCATTTAATACAAATAAAATTGACAATGAACTTTTTTCCACCTAAAATTTATTTTTTTTTTTATAAACAAAGTTACATAATAAAGTTAATTTATTCTACGTTCTTTATTCTACGAAAATAAAAGATTTCATAACGATTTGTCATCACATCTGGCATACTAAAATGCATGCATGTGTATTTGGTTATATACTTTTTGAAGCACACAGCAAAAGGGTATCCATCATAAGCCTGAGAGTAAAGTCAAGCCACTTAACAAGGTACTTGTCTCAACGCAAAAAAATAACAACGGCTTCATGAACCGCAAGTGCAGTAAATAATGACAACCAACAAACACGGCAAGATTATTTTCCAACAGCCACCAACAAACTATGGAATCTCATTCATTTAAGTATGTGTGTGTGGAGGAGGTGAAAAGTAAGAGGAATAAGATACGAATATAACAACATAAACACTTAAGTGAAGTCAACAACATTCTTGTGGTTGGCAAATAAAGACATTTTCTTAGTCCTTTTCTACAACACAACAACTGCACATACAGAAACAACAAATCATAATTTCACAACAGCAACAATACACAGCTCCTATTTTCCTCCTACAATAAGTATAACAAAGAAAAAAACTTTTAAGGAAAAAATTTTTAAGAAACAAAAATGAATAAATAAAAAACAATAGCTTAGCCAAGGAAAGACAGACTGACATACAGATAGGCGGAAAGACTGTGTTAAATAGAAAGCCTTCTGTTGGTGACAAGTAGCAGTTATGCCGCTACATTAATTTAGAAAAAAAAAATATCAAATGGTAACAAAATGTTTGTATTCTTAATAAAAATTATACTTGAATCAAAAGCGATTCAAGTTATTAGAGGTATTCATAAAAGACTGCAATGAAAAGATTTTTTTTTATAAAAAAACTTCTTTTAATTATTTTAGTACAACAACAAAGCTGGTGTTATATTAATATTGCTTAAATCAAGACACTTTCAAAAGTGAATGCGTCTAATGTGTTTTTTTTGCCGTTATTCTTAAGATGAGTTCTTGGATTCCCTAGCTTGATAAAAAATTAATACAAATACTTTTCATAAAAAATACCTTTCGATATCATTTGTGAACAGAAGATTTTTGTGAGATTTAGAAATAATTCATTCAGAAAAATACCTTTTGAAAAGTCCTTTATTTAAGAAAAAGCTTTTAAAACAAACATTTAAAAAGATCCCCTGTAAAAAATTCCTTTTTTTAAAATACTTTTTTAATGAAAGTATCATTATTAAGTTCCACCTGAGAGCCCGTTTTAAGTAACTTTAACTTTTGAAAAAGTACGCCTTGTCAAAAATATATGTATATATGCTCTAGTGATGCGTTTTATAAAGAGTACATATTATAAAAAAATACATTTTTTCAAAAAGTACCCTTTGTAAATATGTAGTGCCTTTTGTGTAGAATGTAGAATGTATAATCTTTGTAAAATAATCTATACATATAATAAAACAGTAACTCATTTCCTGTCTGTCTGTCTTTCTTTTCGTAAGACTTACTGCATGGATTTTAACATTATTTTGTGTGGAGGTACCTTAGTATCCTGATTTCAATATGGGATAATTTTTTTCCGCAAAAATATCTTATTTCCAAGAGAAAGTAGAGAAATAGCAGTGAAAGTACGCCGATTTTTTATCGATTTAAAGGTATTGTATACTTTAAGGCATCTTTTATTTTTGAAAGCAGTATATTTTAGGCAATGTTGTGCAACAGATGGCACTGTTTTAAAATAATGAGTAACTCATTTACTGTTTGTCTTTTACAGAGTTTTACAATAATTTTTAGAATTTTAGAATTTTATATAAATGTTAGAATTTTATCCACGGATGGGTACCTTTATATAAAGTAAATACGTAAGAGTCTTAAAATTTGGTGTGGATTACTTGCAAAGCAAAATCGAACAAAATATTGTCAGGACGCACACAACATGTGTGGACACAGCTAGTCTTTTATAAAAATAACTTTTGACCAGATGCCGTTTATCAAAAAAAAAAGACTTCTTACAAACTTTTATAAAATGTACCTTTTTTTAATGTTATCTTTATAGAAAATATCTTTTGTAAAAAGTGCATTTGGTCAAAAGTGCCTTTTTGTAAAAATACCTCTTGTCAAAAGTATCTTTTGTAAAAATTATCTTTTCTAAAAAGAACCTTTTGCTTAAAGCGCGTTTTGTAACCCAACCTATGGAAAAATTATATTTTGTAAAAAGTATCTTTTGCAATGACAAGCTTTTGTAAGAATTATCTTTTTTATTAAATAAAATTGTTTTAGGATGCATTTTATATCTTGCCTATAAATTTACCGAGAAGTAAAGGCTATAGTAAAGTGAAATTTAAAGTGAGTTTTTTCTATTGGGTTGTTCCATTTCAAATCAACATGGTTTTCGAAATGACTACTTCATATTGCAATGAAACTTTCTTAGTTACATTTCTTGACTCTCTTAATCCAAATATAATTTAAAAATCTCTTATAGTTTTTTATAAAAATACAAAAAATATCTCTTTTTTGCATATGCTCATATGCAAGGACACTTATAGTAATCGAAAGGCTGAAAATGTGTCCAACAACATCCTACCTTTCACTCTTGAAAAAATAGAATGAGCGCCCTTAAAGTATTAACATGAATATCCTTAAATTCGCCAAAAACCAATTAAAATGTGTTTCTTAGCTAAATTCATCAAAATGTTTGATTTTAAAATTTAACTAAAAATTTAAATTTTTATAATATTGTTTTCATACTTTTATTTTATACCATTGTAGGAATACCATGCTTTATAACATACTTTTACAATTAAAATTTAAAATAATTATCCAACAAAATAGTCCTTTGTGAAATTAGAAACTGAAACACACAGCTGGAGAAAGAGAAATTAAAATAAAAAATAAAACAATACAAATACTGCAGTATCACAGCCACGAAGCCCTGAACTTTGTTCAATGTTTACTTTTGTTCACAAGATCTGCCATATTTTTTTTATTTTATATTTTGATTCATTTCCAACAGTACTTCCTCTTTCCGTTTTCAACCAAGAGTTCCCATCATTATTTTAAAACCCGACACATGCACAACAACAGTAAACGTACATATATACGTACATACATATGCATCTGTAGTAGGTATTCAACAAATAGAATTTTTAAGAAGTCGGAATTCTGTCATACTGGTTATTGTTGATTTAATTTTTTATTGCTTTTATTGCAGCTGGTTAAAGCAAAAATGGAAAAACTTTTGAGACAATGGAAAATTATTTAATTTAATTTTTGAATAATTAAATACAAGAAATAAATGTAAAAAAAAACTGCCACAATTTCATTGTCGTTCTGTCGTTCTGTTGTTAAATTGGGGAATTGGCTGTTTCTTTATTTTGTTGTTTGTGCCGCACATTATTGTCCAGCAAAAGTATTTTCCAACGTTTCATGTCCTTTTAAATGTCAATTAACATTAATTTGTTGTTGTAAGAATTTATGAGAAAGCAATACAACATAAAAAGAAGGATATAAGAATGTATTAAACCTTTTTAACTAATTTGACGCTTTTAACAAATTTAACACTTTTAACAAATATAATTGAAATTATATAATTTATAGAAACTTATGGGAAATTAGCATAATATTAAATAATTAATATTTAAAATCCCAAAAATTGTATTAATAAACAACATGAGGTTATTAATTATTAATTACTTATTGATCCACATTTAATTATTTTAAATATCCACCAGACCACTAATACTATGAGTCTCTTTTGGACCTACATCGTTCCTCAATGATTTCTGGTAACCGTATAGTAACTTACAACCATCTAACCATCTAACATTCATCGAGCAACTTGATGAGTAAGAGTCTTACTCTCGACTAAAATGCTTCACTGTAGACTAATGTATATATATATATATATATATATATATATATATATATATATATATATATATATATATATATATATATATATATATATATATATATATAAAATAATGAGTAACTCATTTACTGTCTTCCTTTCACAGACACTTACATATGTAAGTATGCTATGATTTTCGCTACTCGCGCATTTCCAGTTATATAGGGGCTGAATAATACGATGTGCATAAGAATTTTAATCATCTAGCTGGAAAAAAGTCATAACTTCTCTTCCGAAGCAGCTTTGGTATTATGTACTTCTTATTGAAAGAATTCCTTGCGCAAAAAGTGGGCGTGGCAATTTTTAATAGCTTTTTAAGAATATCAAAATGTAACGATTTAGAATATTAATGTATTAATAAAGAAGTGGAGAAAATCCATTTTGGAAATTTTAAAATTCGACTGCATATGCGCATTCGATCGAGGCTTTCGGGCACAGCTTTTTAATATTAATAATAAATATGAAAAATTTTAAAATAACAAATTCTTTGTAATACATAATTGCGAAATTTTCATTAAAAAGTTTTATTCGAATTTAACATATAACACATATGTATGTACATTCAAAACAACATACTAATATTAATATATAAAAAAAATAATCTTTTATTTAAATTATTCTATATCTTCCTGTATGAAAGAATCTAAAAGTAGCGAAATCTCTTCATCATCTAATAGTTCTTCATTTCGAGGGCTATTGAAAAAGACGAAGTCAATGGATCTGATGACAGAAGCAAATATTTGAAAAGATCTTCCATTGTTGTCTCTCGTGACATCTTTCTAGTGTGATGTTCACGAATAAATCTGAAATCTTTGTTCCGAGACTCAAGCGCATCCTCCGACATCATTCCTATCGGAAGTGTCGCATTTTGAATTATGTCTGAGCCGTGAATCAAAATTTTGTGCACACTCGATGGCATATAGTACCATTCGTACAATTCCACGTATAGTTCCGCAGTATCCATTGCATACTTTCGGAACGCTTCCACATTAATTGCATAAACAGATGACATAGTTCTCAAAATTGTTCCTAGACTTTTTATTAAACTTTCATTTACTCCTGTTATTTGAGAAGCTAAGGAAGGTTGCTGAAAAAATTTTCTAGCGGTGCTACCGTCATTTGAACTTCCCTCTCTTGGCTTTGGAATATCAATAAGCAAATTCATTTCTGATTTCAGAGCATTAAATATCACTTTTTTTCTTTTATTCTGTGAAGCTTTATCGGACTCACTACGAGCTTGCCATTTTTTAATTTCAATTTTGCAAGATATATGCAACACACATTCCAGGCACCTTATCCACGCATGCAATGTCGATAATCCATATTCGTAAAGGTTGGCCCTTATACTCAAGTCTTTAATTTCATTTAATTTATTCATAGTGGTTGGCGTTGCTCCACAAATACCACATCTTTGAGTAGAAGAATCGCTAAGAATTGAGAAAACCTTAATCATTGTCAAATAAAAAACATGTTTAACAATAACTGTGTTATCTTCAATATTATTGGATGTTGACACTATTGCATCAATTTGATTTTGTATATAATTAGTTTTGCTTTGAATCAAAGATTTTGTGTCCTTTTCAAAAATCAGTTGAATCTGCAAAAACGTGTAGATGATGGACGTGGGTTTTCCCATACAATACTTTACTGTACCGTACTTTAGCTGTAAAGGCACCAAGCAAATTGCAAACAAATATTCATCTGTTTTGCCGGAATCATTTGAACTAAATTTTTGCTTATAGGTTGAGTGTCCACTGCTACCATCATAACCCCATTTATAAATCAAAGTCAATTCCATACAATTAAAGTTATTCATGACCTCTTTTTGTAACTTTACAATTCTACATGCAGTGTGATCAACTAAGTCCTGCAGAGGCACTTCTGCTATAACATCGGATACTTTTATTCCATTACTTGGGTAGCACTTTTGTTTAGCTTCCAAAATTCTATGATATGATGGATATATGTCCGCGTTACGAATTTTAACACCAGTACGCATCGCATTGCTTTCGTATATTTTCTATCGATAAACAGACGTAATGCTTCTTCATCTGTATATGGTATTGGTTCCTTCGATTGTGCATTAACAATTTTTTTTAATCTTAGTTGCTCTTTTTGGAGATTCATTTTTTGTTTTTTTAGAATCGCTGCAGCATCCCTCTTGCCAGATTTATAAAGACTCACGCCAGCAGCGAAAACTAATTTCTCAGGTGAACATTCACTAACTAAAGCAGATACTTCCAAGCGCTTTCCCTTTTCAGATTTACCTAAAAAATCTGATCGAGGTCTGCCAAAAATTTACGTTGACGGTTGGATCCCTAAAACCTCTGGAATTTTTAATGCGTTTTCAGAAGGAAGACAAAACCAAATTTTGTTGGAGTCTTCAAAATGTTTTTTAGATCTTTTGCTTTTATCCATCTTTCGTTAATTGAATACGTTAAACTCCGTACAGCTAACTTAACTTTATCGCAATAATCTTCCGTTTTAATTTTCTGTAACCCACTATTAGCAAAAAAATAGCTAATAACAGCATTTGCCTTTTCTTTGCTTTGTATTTCGGCAATCCACACATCATATAGTTCTGTCCGTGTTATGGGTATGTTATCTATTTATGTATATAAAAAGTTTACCGGTCAATAATTGCAGCTAATTTTTTTCTCATCTAAAGTTGACTTTACACAGATAAACAGGGCACAATTCATTTCACAGGAATCCACGGGAATCCTATTTGAAAGTTACTCTAAAAACCATAAAATGCTAAATATTTACTTCACAAAATACATATTTCCTCTTACCCTTTTTTTTACATACAAAACATATAAACATATAAATTATATAAACATATAAACTTCTAACCCATGATAAAGCGTTAGTACCTTTTTAGCGATTCAATTCAAAGTTTACCTTGCAACTGAACTTTGAGTGGCTCTCATTCATTTCTGAAGGCATAAAAATATGAATTCTCATTATCATGAGAAAGAACATTTAGTGCACATTTAGCATGTGAATAAGGTTTTTTTGAATGTCGTCCCTTTTATTCTTTAATGACCAAAAACTGGCCCAGAACTGCAATATTATTAAGTAATTTTAATACTGAAACTCTAGAAAGTACGTAATTCCATTATTTGCGTTTTGCAAGCGTTAGTGAATCAGTTTTATAGTAAATAAACATAATATTTTACCGATTAATCGCATAAAATTTTAAAAAATATACAATTAATCGATCAGTTTTTAAGATGTTTTGAACGTAATTTAGTGAATATAGGGGAGAAAGGAATTAAAGACGGTATATCTATCTTGAAATTCGTTTTGTACTCACATTACTATTTTTAATTTTGAAGTCTAAAATGAAATCAAATGTATATATATCCATACAAACAAAGCGACAAAAGTTGCATAATGTAATTCGCAACTTAGTTAAGTGATCTTTTTAATTTTTTATTAATGACTATGAAATTAGTTAGTTGCCGTGGTATTGGCCTTATTTAAAATTAATCAAATTTAATTTAGAGGCAGGTTGTAAAAGAGAAAATAGATGAAGCTCACTTTAAGGGTATGAAAACTTCCCTTCAAGTGTTTTTAATTTTCTTTTTTTTTTGTATAAGCTAGTACTTGGTATAAAAAAATTAAAATTCATCTTTAAACGATAAAATTAGATTTGTTTAAATTTTTGTGTTTCATGTCTGAGAAATTGCTTATATCCTGGACATTCGTTCAATTAATGTTTAAATTAACAATTTATTTGAAAAACATATACCATATACCTATCTAAGGTTGTAACCTTAAATCTTTATTAACTGCTATCAAATCAAAAGAAATTAAACATAAATTGCTTTACCCTCTGGCCAAAACCCAAAAATCCATTTAAAGCAATAAATTAAATTATGCTTTAAAAAAGGTCGTCATTATAACTGGGGTAAAATAATACAGAGAATATTTTGATATGACATCAATAAGGATACTAATGGAACCCATTTTTTTGATTTTCATTGTCATTGACAAAAAATCTAATTTAAAAACATGGCAACAAGTTTAACCTGATGTATTTTGTGACAGAAAAGCTTAAAAAAATATAAGACAAATTAAACTGTAACATAAAGTTAATCAAAAATAAAATATTGACAAGAGCTTGACATCTTGAATCTTTTTATTTGCTGGAACTTTAACACGAAATATTTTGTTTTAAATAAACAAAAATATTTATACTTTTTAAAGAACAATTTTAATATACACAATTTAATATACATACATATGTACATACATATGTAGTATGTATGTATGTACATATTTGTTTTTCTTTCTTGCAAATAAGGCAAAATGTTTCTCTGCTGCTTTCTTTTCCCTCTTATATTCAGTCTGATGTAATTCATTTTTGAAACGTGCCTTAAACACAAACTTGAACTTTGTTATAATTATGTCTGTATATGTATGTATATGTACATATAATGTGTATTTGTATGTGTATTTGTTTGAGCTTGTTTGCCTTTTATGAAGTGTAAGTGTATACGTTTTTATTTTCCCCAAGATTTATTTTGAGGAAATGAAAAAGTGTTCTTTTAAAATCTGGACATACTGCTAACTGAATTTCAGCGTCTTGTAAATACAACATAAAAGGCTTAGAGATAGAAATAGTGTGTTATTTACCACAGATGTTCGACTCAAAACTATAGGAAATCCCATATGGTCGCATTTTAAGAGAGCAAAATGGCGAATAAAATGGAAATATTAAAAAACGAAAGAAACCAGAAAATAGATACACGTTTTAAGAAAAATTTAAGGCAGAGCTGAGTAAAAATTTAAAACTAACTAAACACCGAAAACCCACATTGATATTTATATCCGACTTACAGCTTATAGAGCCACTGAACAGAAAAACAACAAACCTACGCACATAGGGGTATTTTGCCAATCTAACGGGACATTTTTAAGCTTACATTGGCTCTGAAAATTTTTTGATTGCTGAAAATTCTGAATATTTATAGATTAATAAAACTTGGCAGAAAAATCTTATATCATTGGATGTTAAAACTATAAAATAAGTAAAATCGAATCAAGGAGAAAGAGTTCCCCTTAGAAGAACTAATCCTAACTCTGAAAAAATAATATTTTTTTGCTTTTTCCACACTTTTTTTATCAAATGCAACTTTTATAGTTAGCGAATGTTTAAAAACCTAAACTTGGACCCTGAAGATTCTAAAATGCCATTTTTCACCCCTCCCACAAAATATTATTTGCGAAAATAATGTGATTATTAAAAGAAATGGATTACATACGCCTTAATGCCATAAAAATAAAATTTTCAAGTTTTTATTGATCCAATCACACCACCCGAAACGTCCATGTGAAATTTTTTTAATTTTCTAAAAATATTCCTTATTAAGCTTTTATGTCGACGAGAAGAATATTAATAAAAGTTATTTTTATAATTTATTACTTTATAGTGTTTAATTTACCTGAGAATAATTAATTTATTTATAACTAGCTATGCCCGCCACTTCGTCAGCGTCTTTATTTTGCTTTGAAAATAATCCACTTAATTTTATAGTGCTTCAGATGTGGTTTATGTGATTACCTCATATAAAGGTACCCATACCTGGGTAATTACTCAGAAACATAGGCTTTATATAAAAATCTAAAATTTTTATAAAATTCCAAAACTATTGTAGAGGGCTGTAATTAGTGTTTAACAATACCCGCTGGCAAAAATAAAAGCTGCTGCCAAGTTTGCAGTGCCATTGAATCGGTAACATTGCTCTGTTTCTTGGTAACGATATATTTTTCAAGGAAAAAATATTCTAAAAAATATTCGCGTTACCAAGGTACCTTTCCACATAATTTTGTTATAATTCATTCAGTAGTTTTTACGTGATGCGAACACAAACAGACAGACAGGCAGAAAATCACAGTTTCATTATATGTATATATAATAAATATATAATAAATAATTTATTTAAAATAATCTTAAGGGTCAGCATCTGCGAAATGGTCCGCATAATGTTATCTACCAATTTTTTCAAAGTTGTTGGTAAGTTTGCATGAAACAATGACTTTACGTAACCCCCTTGAGAAAATAATCGAAATGAATTCATTTTCACTATTTTCGCGATTATGTCTGCGAATGTGTACACCACTATTTTTGTTTACGCTCTATAGGTCTTAACGTTTGATATATAAAAATAAAATCTTGTATGCGCCTTTGGTATATGGAGATGAAGAGCTGTATAGCTTTTGAGCATAATATGGAAGCGGGTAGGGTAGTTCACTTGACACCTGAAACCGAAAATAATTATTTTTTCGATTTAAATATAGTTTGATTTTTAATTCTTTACATAATATATGCATGCAAATATCTGTTTGAGGTATGGTGAAGTTGAGTTTGGGCCGCTTCAATTAAGTTGAATGGAAATTAACCTAGAACAATAGTTGGCCGACCTTAACTTAGTATTTTTGACGTGATGGCCTTATTTATTGTCGTATTGGTATTTTAAGATATTGAATAAACTTTAGATTTGTTTACACTGTTTTAAAAACAACCTATAGTCAATGGGAATAAAAGAAAAATTGGATCACGGATTTCAAAGCTGTAACTCCTACAATTTCCTGTTATTTTACGCTTAATTTTGAAATCGGACAACCAATTTTAATGAAATTTGTGAGAGTATATTGTTGGTTCTAGCTTGAGAGTTAGAGGATACGTTGGAAACTGACAAGTAACGCTTGTTGAAGACCATTTTACTACACTTGTTTTTAAGGAATTGATTCTTTCTAGGAACAATTCTTTCTATATGCCATATCTATTTTTTTTTTTGTCTTAAACTTTTTTAAGAAATATTTCTTTTTAGGGTTCCGTACACAAAGTGTAAAAACGTAACCCTATTGTTTTCGCTACAATGTCTGTCCGTCTGTCCGTCTGTCAGCGCCTTTTATCTCTGGAACCGTAATAGGTAGACTCTTGAAATTTTCACAGATGATGTATAGATGCTGCCGCTATAACAACAAATACTAAAACTTTTAGGGTGTTCCGATAGAGAGGTGTTATTCACGAATATGTGCCTATTTCGTGAACTGTAGGTGGGATACACTTGAAATTTACAAATAGTAATTAAAACTTAGTTCACTATATAAACAACTATAAAAAAATAAAAATAAAATTTAAAGGGTGTTCCGATAGTGGTGTGATTTGCATGTATAAGGCCTAAGTTTTGAACCATAATAGGTAGACTCTTGAAATTTTCGCAGAAGATGTGTAACTGTAGCCACTATAGCAAAAAATACTAAAACTTATAGGGTGTTCCTAAAGTGTCGTGTTATTTGCCTTTATGTCTTTATTTTTTGGGCTATAGGAGGCAACCACTTAAAATTTGCAGACAGCAAATAAATCTATGTTCGCGTCATGAGCAAGTATACAATATTAAATCTAAAAATTAAAGGGTGTTCCGATAGTGACGTGATTTGCATGTATGTATATGGCCTAAGTTTTGAACGATAACAGGTAGACTCTTGAAGTTTTTACAGGAGGTGTATTACTATGGCCACTATAACAAATAGTAAAATAGTAAAATAATAATAGTAAAATTAAAGGGTGTGCCGACAGTGACATGATTTGCATAATCATTGACTAATTTTTTAACCATAATAGATAGACTCTTGAAATTTTCACAAATGGTGTATTACTATGACCCCTATAAAAACAATAAAAATTAAAGGGTTTTCCGACAGTGACATTTTTTGCATGTAAAACGAAATATATTTTGAACCGTAATAAGTAGATTCTTCCAATTTGTATAGAAGATGTGTTGCCATGGCCATTATGACAATTACTAAAAATTAAAGGGTGTTCTGACAGTGACATGTTTTTTACGTATAGTAACTTATTTTTTTAATAGTAATAGGTAGACTCTTGATATATTAATAGAAAGAGAATTGCCATGGCCGCCATAGCAAATAACAAAATTAAAGGGTGTTCCGACAGAGACATGATTTTTACGTAAATAGCCTTATTTTTTGAACCATAATAGGTAGACTCTTTAAATGATTACAGTAGATGTTGAACTTCGGCCGCTGAAACAATTACTAATATCTAAATGGTTTTCCATCAGTGACATGTTTTTCACGTATACCTTATTTTTTGAACCGCAATAGGTAGGCGCATGAATATTTTTATAGATAGTGTATTACCATGGCCGCTACAACAAAAATTTCTAAAATTTAAAGGGTGTTCCAACAGTGATGCAATTATGATTCTAATTTTAAAATTAAAAGGTGACTCTTAAGACATGAAAAAATTAACAACTTGAATTTTTAAAGTTGTACTAAACCTAGTCCGGAACCCTACGTGTGTGAGTCTAACTCGCACTTGACTAATTTATTTAATTAACCTTTTTAAATAGCTTAGATTTGACAATTAGCATAGCTTCAAGACTTTTTAAGTCCTCTATATTCTAAAAGAAAACAGGACCAAAACATTTATTATGACTGTGTGATAACGCAAGGCACTGATAAACCGTCTTCTACGCCACACCATCTGCAGGTTTTATTATTAGAAAGTCGAATATTTTTTAAGAAATATCTGAGATCATTATGTCATGTTACTCATACGTAACCGCTTATTCAGTTTCCCATTGCTTTTTCTTTCGGCAAGGATTTCGTCTGTGTGTCGACGTCACGTCTGACTTATCGCTTATCCTCCCATACCCAGAATCAAGACCAGGGTATATATCCGCACAACTGGCACTTATGTCTATATCAGCTCCAGCTTGTAACAACTCCTCTGCAGCTTTATTGCCTACGATTTTGTGATGACGGGGTACTGGTACCTAGCACAGTTTCAGTATGTGTTGTTAGTTGATTGATTAAGCTCTCCGCGACAACGGCTGACTACCTTCAATCTAATAGACCTAAGCATATCTCATTAAGCACAAAATTTAGCTGTTTATCTTTCCTGGGTACCGCGGTAGTCTAATGGGTAATGTGATAGTCTATCAGTGTAGGAGTTGTGGGTTTGATTCCCAACAAAGACTCTGTGTGTTTCACTACAACGATTGAAAGTCTTCGTTAATATGCTGGATAATTTAAGTATATAATATAATATAATTTCCTAGCTTGGTGATAGTTTCGAAAAACTTTATTTTTTTTTCTTTTTGAGAAACTTATTGAAAAACATTAAAGTTTTATTTAATTTTTTTATATAAAATTATTAACAAAATTCTTTTCTTTTTCTTTGCAGGTAATTACATTTTTGTAACTTAAAATTGTTGCTGCAATAAAAATTTAAAGGTTCAAACTCTTAAAAGGTTTAAACTCTTAAAAGTCTGGGTTATAAAAGGTTTTTTAAACAAATTTTGTATGAAAATTTGTATTGTAAACCTTTTATAAAATAAAAATATTTTTTTATGAATACGGCCCTCAGCCTTTTAAGAGTTTAAACCTAAACAGGTATTTTTCCGGTGTTAAATGTAAATCTTTTTTTTAAATAAATAATAAATAACAATATTTTAAAACTACAACAAATTACAGTAACAGACACTTAACCTTATTTATTGCAAATATTTCTACTCTATAAAAAAAAATACCCAAACACTAGAAACTTTATTTAGAATGCCAACAAAGAGTAAACAGTGAAGCTGTAACAAGTATTTGCAGTTATAGTTAAAAACATAATATTTATAGTATTTATCCCCCTCCTCAGACATTGTAGTCCTACTTACTCTATCTACCCCAGAGATGTTCTTAGAATGTTTCAACATGTGACGAAAGAAAAAAAAATATTTAAAAATATGCATCTTTGGTAATAAAATGTAAAAATATATGTATTTCCCTTTTATTTCAATTTGCAAGGTGTTGAATAGAACATTCGCTGCATTTGCTATGTATAGCTTTTTCCATAATACTCGTAACCAAAAAGATAAATTATAGAAAATTGAAAAATGTTACTTGTTTTATTTGCAACAAACAAACATGGAAAGAAATCATCACATGTAATATTCAATGATTTTTATGTTCTTGTGTGGTGTGGAAATACATAAATCTCAGGAAAGATAGACAGACGAAGAAATAGTATTTCCTTTACAAAGCCATAAAACCATTTATGTATACGGATTTGAAAATGTTTGGCAAACTTTCTTTGGCGTTAAGTTTAGTTTGAATATTTTATAGTTGCAATAATGCTTAAATCCTGTCTCCTGCCTTACATACATGTTCGGCAACCGTTATATACATATGTATGTGTATTTCTATTGTACGAGTTTGTTTATAACTATAGTTATGGCCCTAAAGGCCATATATAGCCTATTCCCTAGAGTTCTCTCATGGCATTTTTATGTTCTTCTTTTTCTATTTTTATTCAATGAATTACTCTGTTGTACAAAACAAATTTTTATAGATCACCACATTCTGCACAATTTATTTAGTCATGTCAGTGAGTGTTTGTTGGAATATACAGTTACTCTTTTACAACAACATACATATGTTCAACTACTCGTACATATATTCTTTAACATTTATATATGGTTACCTCTACTAATTTTTCAGTTGATTCAGTTTGTAAAAAGCAGTATTCGAAAGAATGTTTTATTATCTAATAGCTTAACCCGCCACTTCGTTAGCGTCCTTACAATGTTTTGTTCGATTTTGCTTTAAAAGTAATCCACACAAAATTTTAACTCTTCTACTTTTATAGCGCTTCAGATATGGTTTATATATTTACTAAGGAACATATGCTTTATATAAAATTCTGAAAATAACTCGAGTTCTTTAAACAGTGTTTAAACTTTCCACGCTACCAAAATAAATATGCTACCAAGTTTGCAGTACCATTGAATCGGTATATTCTCTTAAAAATGCGATATTTTTGCGGGATAAAAGTTTTCTATATTTGAACCGAGATACCTTCCCATAAAATTATATTACAATTCATCCAGTAGTTTTTAAGTGATGCGAACACAGACAGAAAGTTAGAGTTTTATTATATGTATAGATTTCATTGTTATTTGCTAGCATTTTGTTTGGTGTTAGCCTATCTACATACATATAATCAAACTGTAAATAGACCATTTCTGTACATGAAATATATTTTGAAAATTTTGTTGATAGTAATCGAAATGGAATACAAAACACCAATTTTTGGAATTTGCTCCTGTCTGTCTGACATGAATTTTAATAAAATTTTGTGAGGAGATACCTAGTATTTTGATTCAAATATAGGATACTTTTTTCTCCGTAAAAGTATCTCATTTCCAAGAGAAAAAGTAATAAAAGTACGCAATTCACCAATTTAATGGTACTGCAAACTTGGCAGCACCTTTTGTTGTTGTCAGCGGGTAATTTTAAACACTATTTACAGAACTCTACAATAATTCTAGAATTTTATATAAATTTTAGTATTTTATATAAGGGGTATGATTCTGAGTAGTTACCCAGAGATGGGTACCTCTATATAAAGTAAATACATAAACCATATTTGAAGCACTATAAAAGTAAATTTTAACATTTGGTGTGGATTACTTTCAAAGGAAACTCGCTCAAAATATTGTCAGGAAGCTGACAAATTTTTTGCTAGTGGGCTAGTGTACTGTGCTGTGTGCTATTAATCTTGAGGTCGTGGGTTTGATTCCCAACAAAGATTCTGAATGTTTCACTACAACGCGTTAAAGTCTACGTTACTATGCTCGATAATTTAAGTTAGAATATAATTTGTAATTGTATTGTAACATTAAATAAATAAAAATAAAATAAATAGGTGAAATTTTAAAACTGTTCGATTTGGAGTGACATAACGTGTAAATGGGTTAAGTACGAATCGCTCTCACAAACGAAGGGTTCCATACCACAGTACGATATTTACCTTTTTTCAAATTTAATTAAGCCATTTGGAATATTAATGACGTGTTGCTTATGATCACCTTCATAATCAGATTTCGCAATGCAAGAAAAATTATTCATTAGAAGACATTTTTTATTGAAACTTCCCTACAACAAAAACTGATTCAGCGGGAGCTGGTTTTAAAGGGCATATCGAGTTGTTATCGCTTACGTATGACATGATATTTATCATACGTTATGGTTACGTATGATATGATATTTGTTCGCGATGTCTCATTTAGTATCATTTCCTTTCAAAGTTATCATACACAGTCGTTCGATCTGTCAAAAATGGCATGTGTCTTCAAAAAGTATGATAGTGTGGATTAGACTATATGGGTGTGGTAGAATTTTTGACAGGTATGTGTGATTTGTTAATCCTTTGACAAAAATTATAAAATATTTTTAATTTGCTATCAAAGTTGAAAAACCATTTATATAAGTGTTGCACCTACAACGCCATTTTGAAACCTTTTTTTTGTAGGGCAGAATTCTGTTATATTTTTTGAGATGGATCTGTAAGTTAGTGTAGTATAATGAATCCTGGCCTTAAGCGATTATTAAAAGGCTGTGTAGATGTGCTGAAATCATGCCCTATTATTTTCGTAACTCGTCGTAAATTTTAAATTTGTTTATCTCTACCGTTAACAGTGACGTTCCTGACTTCATCGTCTTTGAAAAAGTATGGTCCAGTCATACCATCGGCTCATAATTCAAACTCAACAGTGCATTTTTCGGATTGCATTGGCAGTTCTTGCAATGCTTTTTGCTGCTCCTCATACACCAAATACGGCAATTTCGCTTCTTCACGTATCCATTCAATCAGAAATGAGCTTCGTCGCTGAGCACAATTTTCCAATAAAAAAGTGGATCTTCACGCTCATAATAATAACTTCAATAATTTGCAAACTTTGTTAATTTTCAAGTGATTCATGGTCAAATTATAGACCAAACTGAACATGTTTAACAGCTGAACATAAAAGCAACTGAGCTTTTGCTAGAAAATCACCCTTTATCAAAAAAAGTCACTTTTTCTTATTTCAAGCTTGTCTCTATGGACAATATCTGCAATTTATGGTTTGGAAACTTTCATATTAGAAACCCAACTTAATTTTTAGCGTTATTTTGCGTTCATTTGCACACTGTACATTTATTTACTGTATAAGAATTCACTCCTTTATAAAACTATCCTTAGGCAAAAATGTATGACTATGACTATATACTTAAAATGCATACGTGTGGTCATGAACTTTTTTACTAACTGTATGTATGACACTTTTTTTGCTTTATAATTGAGAGAACAGAGGCAAAAGTAGTTCGTTATGGTAGATTCTTTCATACTTTTTCTAAGAGTAACTACATTATGGTACTTGTTAGTTTACTGGTAAAGTGTCTCTTCTGTAATATAGTAAATATGTAGTTAGTTACAATATACACAAAAAACCCAGCAAACATTTTAAAGGTGAAACAAAAATACCTGTTAATTTTAAGGAAATTAAAAGTATACATTTTTGGCACAAATTCATAGGTGGAAAAAAGGGTTTTAAAAAGTGTACCTTAGCAAAACCCGATGGGTTTAAATGGGTTTGGTTTTTATCAACAAAAAACACCTAACTTTGAGAACTTGCGGGGCAGATGTTTTTTGCTTATTTTTTTCTAGCTCGTCCAGTAGAAGTCACAGAATTTTAAGTATCCGTTTCTGTTTGTAGTGGTCCATAACATTTTCATACGTATGTACATATGTATTTCTTCTACACATCTTTTCAAAATGCATTTTAAATTAGATGCCTGTCGTTGTTTTTTTTTCACTCTTTATTTTTCTTTTATTTATTTTTTAATAAGAAAACTAAACGAAAAAGTTACCCAAAGGCCAAATAAAACACATGCTCCAACTAGTACTTGCATATGTACGAGTATTTGTAGATTTTAATGCGAATATTTGAATCTAATATAAAAATTCTATGTAGATGTGTGTATGTTTGCTTTTCCTTTATAAAATATGGCAAAATAAACAAGAGAAAAACCCTGACTTTTATATGAAATTCAATTTCATGTTTTGTTGGGCTGCGTTGAAATGAGTACTTAAGGCCAAAGAATTTCAAATTAAATTTTTAATGTAAACATTAAATTAAATAAATACTTAGTAGAACTTAATACATCCTCTGGCGTGCATTTTGACCTCAGAAAATAATCGATGGAGATGGCAGATGGCTTATATTAATTATATTACTTTCAGTTTAATTTAAATCAACTTATTATTTTTGAAGAGGATGCTGAAAAGACAAAATTAGTTCACGTGGCACTTTGTAAGCACAAGATATTGAGTCGATCTCGTCCATCTAAGTTAATGGTACTAGACCCATCCTGTCGCACTAATTCGGACTTTTGGACTCGTCTCCTATAATTTCGAAATGTCTTATGTTTAAGCCAAAAAATTTGCATCTTGAAGAATGAGGTTTCAGGATATGGAAGTCCTTACTTGTAAACCGTCCTCTGAATGACCTGTTAGAACTACCAGTAGCAACGAGATGTCCTCCTCCTGTTTTTCTAACGACCTTACAATAATTCAGTTAACGATACCTCAGTTATTTTCAGGTCATACTAAATTTCCTCATAGCGACGGCAAAGAATTGAGCTGTGAGTACTCTAATCCAGTACTTAATGCTTTTTTGAGTACTCAATACCCAAAAATAATTAGTTAATCGATACTTTTAAAGCAATACTTTTAGAAATATATTGTATAAAATATTCATTGACATACAAAGGCCTTTCTGAGTGATGCTATGGCCCTTTCAGACTCGTTGTTGCCACAACCCCAGAATTTTTAAAAATATATTTATATATTTATGTTTTTTTCCAGAATATTATTTTCCAATAAAAATAGTTTTACCTCCCCTAGAATAAATGTCATCCTACGTCAATGACAATATTTGACAACTACGAGGATAAATTTCCATTGCTATTATGTTAACGGAAATACTGAGTACTATTGAGTATCCTAACAAACAGTATTAAATAGTATCGAGTATTTAAAAGTTGTAGAAATTGCCAGCACTAGGCGATACTACATGTTGCTATGTGTATGCACGCCTGCTTAATTGACAGACCATAAGCCTTGCCCTTTGTGGAAGGCAATATG
The DNA here is from genome assembly GCA_949628195.1 of Phasia obesa. Classification (NCBI taxonomy): domain Eukaryota; kingdom Metazoa; phylum Arthropoda; class Insecta; order Diptera; family Tachinidae; genus Phasia; species Phasia obesa. The sequence goes on along the minus strand of OX451215.1, from coordinate 49,990,135 downwards.
AAAGTTGTAAATCAAGTTTCTTTGTAAAGGCACTATAACCAACGACACAGTTTATCTTCCATACGTCAGCGTATACCCTGTTATTGTAGTCGTATATTTAACGATGTCTTTTCCATCTTTAAAGTAAAAAATCTTAAACAACTATCAAAATACAGCTGAGATATCAAATAGTCGTAAGGTACCCTTAAAGCCAGGGACAGCTGAACCTATATTCCAATATGGTCCAGATCTCCGCTACACCACTAGTACATAAACTCATCACGGTCTATTTTAACTAAGTGGAGTATAGCATTGCGATCATCTGAAAGACCAGTATAGTTCACCTTTACTTTTAGCTTTAAGCAATAAATATTTAGGGGTGTTTCTGCAGCATAACTATATTGTTTTGGAGACATTTTGTTGTTGTTGTTGTAACAGCTCTGCTGTTGTCGGAAGTTCTTTCCTGAAAAGATTTAAGGTGTATATATTAATTATTGTAAAAGTGTCACGTGGGTGGAACTTGGAACTGGAGAAATTGCGCAACTTCAATCGCTCTTAACCATAGGTCTATGGGGCGCAGATCCGTAGGCCTATTGGGACATTGAAATAGATGCATCGTGTCATGGGGGCTTTGAAGACAGGCTGGGCAACGATTTAAAGTTCCGGGAACTATACGCTCGCGGTAGCAGTTAAGAATACTGCACCATCCGGCCCTTAATTGTGCTAAGGTGGTTCTTGTTTGCCTGGGAAGAAGCCTTTCATTTTCTTCAATCGCTGGGGGGTGTTCATTAAGGACCCTATTACATCTATAGCCATTCATAGCTCCTAAAACCGCCTCTTGACATTTTGTTGTCTCCTTTTACTTCACATTAATTAATGTGTTTATCGAATGAGTATTGTTGATCTTCTTATTTATCACTGAGTCCTGCGTACACACAAACTTTTAGTTTTAGTGATAACTGACTATTAACTAGCAATGTTCGACCTCCTAATATATCACTAAGTCCTCGTACTCGGCAGCTTTTAGATTGAGTTCCTCCTTAACATACACATTTAGAATGTGGTCTGTATGTGGTCCTCAAGCTAACACTATCCACTCCTGGACAGTAGTGCATCTCAGCCTCCTTAGGGTACACATGTGATCAAGATTAACATCAGTACCTACCTCTAATCTGACTATGGTCTTGCCACTGCGTAAAATTTATGCGTAGAACATGAAAAGCCTGGGCCCATGTTCTAACCACTGGTTTAGGTGTTTTGAAGACCACCAAAAACCTGCCACTCTATTGTCAGGAGTGGCATCCCTGCAAATAAACTCCCAAAATTTTTATTAAAAACTCTCATAATTTATAATTATACTCTCAGTCAGAATTATTAGCCAATAGAAAGACATTTTCGTGACGTCATTCATGCGGACATGCACAGAAAGGTTCAATATAATTTTCGTGATAGCGTAACCTTGTGTTCTATCATCCTTAGTCCAAACCACAGCCACCATGTGTGACCGGACGTCCCCAACCGGTCACAGAGATGGCCGATTTTTTATGAGGTGTCCGGTTCTCATGGTACCAGACGGTTAGACATTGTTCGGGCCTTAAAAGGCGTATAATCTTCTAGATTAAAATTCAGGACCACGGGGTCTGATGCCCCCATAAACCCCGGAAGCTCTGCATCAACAATGACAATTAATTTCCTTCCCCGTGGGGATCCTTTAGGATCCCTTTTCGATATTTACATCGGTCATTTTAAATTTATAATTTCAGCTGGGTATAGCGATTACATTTCACTACTTTTACTTTGCTATTATATCTTTTACTTTGCTAGATTCTATCTATTGCATGAATAAAACCCATGTCATCCCATTACGCACAGGTTTAGGCGCACAGAAATCTAAAGCTGATCATTTAGGTATTTTTAAAATCTTTCAAATAATGATTGAAATGCTTTAATTGTTCTGTGGCTACTAGGAAAAACTGCTTATGTTTTATTTCATATTTTTAATGTATTATATTTATAAATTAAGATATATCTCGTTCTACATTTTCAAAAATAACACATTCATATAAATCAGTTTTTAACGATAACACGCCATAATAGCTTAAGTCGACTTAAGCAGTTATTCCTTTTTGCCACAGATTTATAAAAGAAATTTTTGTTGTTTGATTATTTTTTATCAGATAATAAAACATTTTATTAAAACACTAACAGCGCCCGATTTTGTTTGAAAGTAATCCACACCTAATTTTAAGACTCCTACTTATTTACTTTTTATAAAGGTACCTATTCCTGGATTTAATTCTAATATTTAGATAAAATTCTAAAATTCTAAAAATTATTGTAAAGCTCTATAAAAGATAGTCAGGAAATTAGTTACTCATTATATAAAAAAACAGCGCCATCTGTTGTGCAATATTGGTTAAAATATACTGCTTTAAAAAATAAAAGATGCCTTAAAATATGCAGTACCTCGGTAAAAAAAAATCGACGTACTTTCACTGCTTTGTCTCCACTTTCTCTTGGAAATAAGATATTTTTGCGGAAAGAAGTATCCTATATTGGAACCAGAATACTAAGGTACCTCCTCACAAAAATTTAAAAATTCATCAAGTAGTTTTTACGTGATCCGAACACAAAAAAAACCGACAGGAAATAAGTTACTATATTATTATACGTATATATAGATTTAGATAGAAAAATTTAAATTATCTTATATTGTTCTTTAAGAGTATTTGTTTCACAACTAGCTGACATGAGCAAACATTGGCCTACCCAGACATTTATTTGTTTTTCGTATAAGGAAAGGGGTTTTCAGATTATTCTTGAGTGGTTTCTGAAGCACCGTGTAATATGTTATTTTGCAAATTTATTTAAATCGATTCCTTATTTTGTGTTACCTGGTAAGCAATTCTTTATAAGAACTTATTCATCACTGCACAGACACGCCTACTTTTTTTTTTTTTTTTGTATAAAAAAATAATGCTTAAACAAAGAGACATTTTATTGGTGATCATTTTTTTAAGATTTATGGTTTTCATTTACAAAAATTTATTTTCTTGTTTTTCTATCTTCTCAAGTCTTTGTTTTTGCAATTCTTTGTAAATTTATTTCGCATAAAAATTTTGACTCGATATTTTTATTTTTTTATTTTTTTTAATATTTAATATTTTCTTAAGAATTACTAAAAGAGTCTTTTAAAACAATATATTCAGATTATATGTGAATGAAGTCTCGGATATATTCAGAATGAATTTTTTCAGATATACATAATTTAAGTCGTTTGTAACATATGTATGTGTATTGAACAAAAACAAAAAATAATATTTATAACTGTTTTGAGAGGTCGCAAAACTTTATTGTCAGATTTATTGTCAGATATTTTTAATAAAATTTCATTGAGTTTTTGTTTGTTTTTTTATAAACATTTATACAAAAAAAATTTGTGATTTGTTTTCTTTTTTTGCATAAAGAAAAATTTTCTATTTATTTTCCTTAACCAAATATGCTTTTTCACACGGAAGTGTTTCTACGTACATACATATGTATGTACATATGTATGTATGTACATATGTATGTTTATATGTATGTACATATATCATATTTTGAAATTTTTCTAAACACTTTTAATGTTCTTTATGTTTGCGCACATTTTTTCGTTAAACAACAGAAGACATTTTGTCATAAATTTAACAAGAATGTGACAGTAACTTACCTCTGCTAAATTGCTGTTGACAGCCAACAATATAAAATAATATTTGATGATTTAGTTAATTTCTTGGACAAACACCTGCATTATTTACAAATTGTTTAACACGTACTTCGAACAACAATACAACAGTATAACAATGCAACAAACAAACACAAGCAAACAAATGTAACAACCGACAAGAAAAACTATTATTTTGCAGCAAAGTTGGACAACAAAAAATGAAAAATTGTAAAAAAAAGTTTACAAACATTTTATTCGCTACAAGGAAAAGGCTACTGCGTAGAAAAAGTGTTAAAAATAATTTGTTCCGTGGAACAATAAGATAAAAAAATACATTTTTTCCAAAGTACTTTGAATTCAAGATACAACATCGTCATCGTCATCATCACGCTTTTGGAATCGTGTAGAAAAGTATTTGAAGGTTCTATTTCAGGGTTTTTGTTTCTCGTTTTTATGACTTCAGAAGGTACGGCTTTTCAAGAGGATTTCGTTTAAAGAAGACGCTTAAAAAACTAACGGTACATGATTCATGTTTTTGGCATCGCTTAACATAAACATACTTCGCAGCAGCACAGCATCAGCATCAGCAGCAACGACAGCTGTCGCAGTTCAAGACCAACCTCCTCATGTTTAGGAAAATATTCACACCGTAAAGATTTTTAGTTGTTTATAGATTTTTTCGTTTTTTTTTTCTTTTCTTTTTTTTTGGCAACACATTCTAACTAACCATGGTTTCTTTAAGTGTTTTCTTTTTTTTTTTAGTGTGTATGTCTTTACATATTTTGCTCTTAGCATCATCAGCTGGATAACAAACTGGCATTATGATTTAAAGCCACTTGCCAAATGCGTTAAAAAAAAGTTGTAGACATGAACATACAAACATGTCACAAACGTAATATGCAAACATCATATACAATGTGGATACAGTCACTTACAAAATTAGACCAATATGTCGCAATACAACAATCTTTGTTTGTCAAAATAATTTAAGTCGTTTGTAACTCTAACAAACTGAAATTTAAAGACGCATTTCATTCAGTGGCTTGTGAACTAGTAATACGTAGAGGAATTGAATGCTTCAGTTCTTAAAATCCGTAATCCAGTCTTTTAATGAATTAATTTAATGACAATATTTTGTTCGATTTTGCTTTAAAAGTAATCAACACCAATAAAGGTACCCATCCCAGGCTAAAATTATAAAATTTATATAAAATTCTAAAAAATATTGTAAAGCTCTATAAAAGGTATTTAAATTATTTTAATAACAATGTAATTTCACAGAGTAAAAATACAAATCAAATTAAAATTTTATTTAATTGGCTGTTTGGCAGTAAGTAATTCATATTTTGTGATTATTTTAAATCAGCGCCATCCTTTGCGCAACTGTGTTTAAAATATCCGGCTTTTATTCGTTTTATGATTATTTTAAAACAGCGCCATCTGTTGGGCAACCGTGCCTAAACTGCTATCAAAAGTAAAAGTTGCCTTAATGTATGGAGTACCTTTAACTCGGTAAAAAATCGGCGTACTTTTACTGCTTTTCTTCAGTTTTTCTTAGAAATAAAATATTTTTACTGAAAAGAAATATCCTATATTGGAATCAGGGTGCTATGGAACCTTCTCACAAAATATTGTTAAAATACATCTAGTAGTTTTAACGTGATGCGAACACAAAAAAAAAGACATACGAACAGCAAATGAGTTACTATTTTATTATATGTAAGATATCGTAAATAAACAGTTTGGATTTCATTTTACAACAAATCACTTGGCGCTGTTAGGCACTGGTGCACTCAATGATATTTATATTTTAACTACATATATTTAACTGTTGCGACATACAAAAAAGGTTTAAATGGCAGACCCTTATTTTTTATAGGATTAAAATAGATTTTTTTAATATTCCACATAACACACATACCCATAAAATGTACCGTGTATCATAAGGACTTTACCAAGTAATTAAAGATAAAGGGCTTTTAACTACTGATTAGTAATCGTAATGATTGGTAGTAAAACTGCTTTTAATTATAAAAAAAGAAGAGAATTAGGGTTTCCCTTGCTTCTATTAACTAGACTCAGTCTTCCTTCTTTTTTTTTTTATTAAGCATGAAGACAACTTATCTTAAAGGGGAAATATAAGCCCCAGTCCCTGTCCGACATTCGGTACAAGCTCATCCAATTTTCTGCCTACAAATATTGCAAAATATCCAAATATTCTGACTTTTTTTAAAAATTTAAAAAACAGAATTTCTTTTAATATTTATTTTTATTTCCTCAGGGTCCCCTAACTTTTTTCGCCCACTATCTTGTACATCATCTAACACAAGAGTACAAGATTTTCAACATCTTTTATAGTCTTGTTTCCCTGTTTTTTTAAACAAAATGTTTGTTTGCACATATTTTAGCGCATTTCATTCTTAGTATTTGCTTGTTATTGTCATTGTTTGTTGTAGCTTTTATTGTCCGTTTGTCTAACTGTCTGTCTGTCTGTCTGTTTGTGTGCCTGTCGAATGAATCTTGTTGTAGTGTAACTATAGTCAATATACGAGACGAGAACTACCTATACAACGAATAAATAGTTTCGATGTTGTGTTGTTTTTTTCTCTCGTTCTTTTGTTACAAAAAGCCCAGCGACGACTGACTTCCTTTAACCATATTTGTTGAAGGTGCCAACAAGTACTTCAAACCTTCTTCTCTTGCTTCAATATTTCAAATCATTCTTGCATAACGCGTTCTGTCTATGTGAAGAAAGACAACAACAACAACTAGCTAGAACAACTCCTCTTACAACAACAAAACAACAACAAGGAGTACTACAGAACAACAATAACAAAAACTATACATAGATAGAAGAAACGTGCAAATTTTCAAATGACAGCCAGCCACCTTACATGACCGCAGAAAAACTAAAAACCAGTGCCTTTTTACACTCATGTAGCAACAACAAAGAAGAGAAAAAAATATGCAACAAGGGAAAAATTGTGTTGTATGGAAGGCAATTTTGAAGGTGATAGATGTTAGTTAGGCTGCTACAGTGCGGTTCAAGGTAAACAACAGACAAGCATACAAAATTGTTCAGACAAATTTATTAATTTATCTCTTCAATAACACAGCACAACAAAATAAAAAAAATTTCATGTGCTCTTAAAACCACTATATAATTTTGATGTATCATGACTACCTTTGTACAAAAATGGTAAAATTTTTAAATTCTATGGATAGATTTTTTTTTAAAAATTTTTTTTTTAAAATTGCAATTTTTTTGAGACGTTTCTTCAAATAATTAATGATAACTCAAAAACTACTAGTCCGATATTATTAAAATAAATTCAGAAAAATTAAGATTTGCATAGCCTTTAATTCGTCTATATATCGTGTTTCAATCGGATCAATAGTATCGGAGTTATAATAAAAAACTTAAGAAAAAAATATATTTTTTACGTAAAAATGGCAAAAATTTTCGTTTTAAAAAAATCATAAAAAATCGAAAACGGCAAAAAACTTCCAGATTCATTTTTTTATCGCATAGCGACATATAATAGCAACAAAATGAGATATCGACCATAAAAATCGATTGATTTTTTTCGAATTTATTCACATTTTAGTGAATTCGCTCATTTTCACAAAATTTTAGATTTTTGCTTGATATACGCATTATAGCGGGTTTTCAAATGTGTGAAAAACATAAATTTTCCAATTTCAAGGGGTGCATGTCGGATTAATGTTAGATTTGATGAGAAACTTCCACCCACAAAATTTTAGTCGAATTCGACAACGTTAACACGTAGCGCATAGGCCCCAAATCTGAAAAAAGCGTTTAAATCGAAAATAATTGACAAATTTTCAGTTTTTGCAAAATTAACGCTATTTATTTCCCCTTTTGCAAAAAAGTGGATCCTGGTCCTTAGGGCAAACACAATGAGATTTACAATAAGCTACATGTCTTTAAGTTTTCGAGTTATTACAATTTTCACTGGCCATTATATGTCCTTGAGAACTTGCCGAAGACAATTTACAAAAACATTTTACTTTTAAAATTTTTTATTTTTTTCTTTTTTAACAATAAAATATAAAATTTCGCTAAAATTGACTGATATCTTCCTATTACACAACGCAACAAAATAAAAAAATTAGATGCTTTTGAAACCACTATACAATATCCAGGTACTGCCAAAGTGTTTTGGATGAATGAGAAATGTATGGCAAAACAAGTACGCGAAATACTGTTTTGTGGGAAATACTGTTTTGTTTCTGTGGGACACGTGTTACTGTGGAAATACAGTATTGAATGTAGAAAATTGTTTGGAACAGATCTTTATGGCATTTTTATGATTTTCAGAATTAAAAAAAGTAAGCAATAAAGGAAAAGTTTTTTAATTTTTACGATTTCAGTAGAAATCTGATAAACGATGAAATGCTCCTTTTCTGTTGGCTACCTGTCGCCCTTGCTTCATTTTGACAATTGCGGCGGCAAAGTAATAAACGTTCATAAATTTGCGTGCACGCCGAATTGGGTTTTTCCGCTGGCTACCTGTAAAGATTGATTTTTTGCATAGCATTCCTTAATGTTTTTTACGATTCTTGGGAATAGGTAAAAAATAGGACCACATTAAGGGTTGTTCGAAATTTTAGTATCATTATTTATAAGAGCTCCTTGAGCCATTTCTATTCATTCAACAAGTGTTTGCGGTAACAGAAGCATAATTTTCAATCAGCCATGAGCAAGAAAACTAGAACATTTTTATGTAAAAACAATCCGGACTCATTTTGTTATGTGTGCGGCCAATATATTAACGAAAAAAAAACGGAAATGCTTCTCAGCTTCATTTCAAAAGTCATATGAAGATTGCTTTAATATAAATCCGAAGAATTTTAACGAACATTGGACGCCGAGTACTATATGTACTTCATGTCGATTCAATAAATAAATAGCGTTAATTTTGCAAAAACTGAAAATTTGTCAATTATTTTCGATTTAAACGCTTTTTTTCAGATTTGGGGCCTATGCGCTACGTGTTAACGTTGTCGAATTCGACTAAAATTTTGTGGGTGGAAGTTTCTCATCAAATCTAACATTAATCCGACATGCACCCCTTGAAATTGGAAAATTTATGTTTTTCACACATTTGAAAACCCGCTATAATGCGTATATCAAGCAAAAAACTAAAATTTTGTGAAAATGAGCGAATTCACTAAAATGTGAATAAATTCGAAAAAAATCAATCGATTTTTATGGTCGATATCTCATTTTGTTGCTATTATATGTCGCTATGCGATAAAAAAATGAATCTGGAAGTTTTTTGCCGTTTTCGATTTTTTATGATTTTTTTAAAACGAAAATTTTTGCCATTTTTACGTAAAAAATATATTTTTTTCTTAAGTTTTTTATTATAACTCCGATACTATTGATCCGATTGAAACGCGATATATAGACGAATTAAAGGCTATGCAAATCTTAATTTTTCTGAATTTATTTTAATAATATCGGACTAGTAGTTTTTGAGTTATCATTAATTATTTGAAGAAACGTCTCAAAAAAATTGCAATTTTAAAAAAAAATTTTTTAAAAAAAAATCTATCCATAGAATTTAAAAATTTTACCATTTTTGTACTAAGGTAGCCATGATACATCAAATGTATATAGTAGTTACTCGAGCATATTTTTGCTGTTGCCCTGTGTAATCGATTTGATAATTTCAGCAGCTGATGTAATTAATTTGGAACACAACAAAGTGTGATGTATGGCAGACAGTTTAGCAAAGAGAACCCAAGAGGTGAAACGGCGTATAAACAGGACGGCAAAAAATACTAATTCAACCCGTCTCTTTCACACGTTGATTAGTTTTCTTTTGTGTTATTTCGTAAACATTGGTTTTATTTTGTGCTATTTTCTTATTAATTATTTTTTTATTAGTGTAAATGTTCGTAACTTTGATTAAATATATTTCTCAAGCTTATTTCACAACACCTAAGAGTTTTGATTGTTTGTTTTAATTATACTTTGTTGTTTAATTAATATTTTAGTGAACAAATTAACTTTTAAAGTACAAAGTATTAAACAACGAACACGCTTTAAAGGAAAATTTTCAACATTTTTAGTTTTTGTTTTGTTTATTTTTCCGATGTTCGTATAAATTTGTTACTATATTTGTCTCTTTCTTGACAAGCTTAGGAAAGTCTGATTATAGCTATTTTCATCAATCACTATTTACATCTCTGTGTACTTTGTGCAGTTTAGTTTTAAAAAATTTTGAAAATTTTCTATTTGATCTTCTTTTGAAATTTTGGAATGAAATCTAATAACAGAACAGAAATAAATATTATTCGAGCTCGACTATGAAGTAAAATTATCAAACGAAAATAAAATTTGTGGACTCTTCAAGAAAACCGCTTTGGTTTAGTTGTTTAAAAAGAAAAACTTATTCAAAAAATTAATATTAAGTAACACAGATTCTACGAATGATCACAGTTGCTCCCTGGTATATGAAAAACTCGAACATTCAGAAAGATCTAAACGTGCCATTAGTTAAAACAGAAATAGCAAAACATCCCAGCAAACAATTACGTTTACTTGGAAGCAGGTTTGTAAGGGAGATAGAAATAGACTCTCCCTTGCAACCTGCTTCAGGAAGGCATGATTTTTGTTTGCGATGTCCCACTTGGTAGGTCTCTTTGCTTCACCAAATTCCTTACATTCGCTTACATACAGCGTAAGCGAGAGAGGTCTCTTTGTTTCCTTAAATTTTATAGGGTAAACTTATTCGCTGCATACCTGCATCTTCAATTATTTGTTGCTGGGATACAGTTTAAAAAAGCTTGAAACTCATCCACATCTGATGGCCCGTTCCATCTTACATGATCATAGTTACATTCGTTAAAGGAGAAGGAATTTTGCTTCTCTTGGCGCAATATCCGAGAGATGGCCCACAAATGATAATCAACAACCGTGAGAAATACCATTTTTTGTCTGAAGAAATATATTTGTTTTTTTCTTTTATACTTAAGATATGAGTAATTATTGTTAGTTCGAATGTCTTGAAGATAAAGTAATTAAATATGTATATGAAGAAGAAAAAATATCACAGATTACAAATCGACCAAATTTTCTTAAAATGACTTAAGCTGTTTTATCAAAAGGCTATAGAATTAAGGAATACCTTCTGTAATATTACTCTATTAACATGCATAATTCTCATTGTGTTTTATACAATTTTATTACTTATAGAGTATTTTTGGCTTCTCTAAAATTAGGAAAAAGATTTCCTGATGATCTGGCCTGAGCAACCAGTGAAATACGTATAGGGACTAGCTCTTTTCCCCCAACAAATAAATTGCATTTTTATTATAAAACGTTATGGGTAATTAGCAAATATTAAATAATTACCTTCATTTAATTCAAAGAAATGTTCAACAATTAACAGCAAAAAGCTTTAAGCTTTTATTGGTTGAAAACTTAAAACATCTTAAAAATATCAATAGAAATTGTTGAATTTTTTTTTTCAGCCAAATAGTTCGTGAGGGAAATAAACTACCTGCAGATGACTTTCCTGTCACTTTAAATGTAGGAAAATTCAAGTCGAACGTCCATAAACAGTAATCCCTAGATCCTTCTCTCCACAACCTACACAATGAACTGCATAAGTAGGGGCCATCCCATGAGTGCCCTAGTCTAACAAAAAATATTGATATCTTTTACATCCAACTATCCAACAACAACAATTATCCAACAATCCTGCAAGTTTGGTTTTTCCTCAGAGTGTTTTTATTTACAGGTGTTGCTTGCCACTGTAACTTGACTTGATGATTTGTGTTTATTGTTGGAAAAATGTAAAAAAGAGTATTTAAAGAAATGTAAACGACAACAGAACTAGAATTAATTTTTAAAATTAGCCCGTGCATTTTGGAGAACCCTTTAACAGAAGTTATGTTTAAATCAAAACAGCAATGTATTTGTTTTTTGTTAAAGTACATTTTAAAGAGTTGCTACGATTATTTCTTCATATGCAAAAAAATGCATGTAAATAAATAGAATAATTAATTTAACTTTAAAAAAAGTTGAAACTAGAAATTAAATCAACCCAAAAATCTCTTCTCCACGCAATTCTTTCCTTTTTCATTAGAAAATTTTTTAAATATTAAAATGAATAATTCTTCCAAAAAAAACCGATTTCAAAACAGACAAACTTAAAATCATGTTTCTTTAAGACGGTAACTATTGCGACACCCTGTAATTTCCGAATTCAAATTTTATACTAGTTATAGCGATCGTAGCAATACAGGTTCATTGTAAATTTCAACCGTCTGTCTGTAACAGTTAAAATGTTTGGTCATATACATCAAATTAAATAAACTATTAGGACATAGTGTAATTTATAATTTAAAATATTTATACTTATTATAACAGACATAGTAACGGACATTCTGTCTAATTGTTAAGTGTTTATCAATAACTGTTTAAAAGATAGGGTCATATATATCAAATGACGTCACCTATTGGGACACCCCTTAAATTCAAATCTTAATATAAATACTTTTTAAAGAGGACTTTGTCATACAGATTCTTTTTAAATTTTAACTTTGTATCCATATACATCAAATTACATTAAAGGGTGTCCCAATAACCATTTAATTTCCAATTTTAAATATTTATATTTGTTGTTATACCAGACATAGTAGTGAACATTCTGTCTATTTTTCAAGTGTTTGTCTATAACGGTTCCAAAGATGAGGACTTAAAGGTCAAATTACATCAATAATGGGGACACCCTTTAATTTATAGATCCAAATTTTATACTTGTTGTAATAGCGGACTAAGCAATACAAGTTCTTTGTAAATTTCAACTGTCTGTCTATAACGGTTCAAAAATTTGGCCATATATATATCAAAATAAACCAACTAATGGGACACCCTTTAATTTCTTTAAAATATTTATACTTATTATAACAGACATAGTAAAAAACATTCTGAGCAACTTTCAAGTGTTTGTCTATAACGGTTCAAAAGATAGGAGAATAAAGGTGAAATTAAGTCACCTATGGGGTCACCCTTTAATTTTTAATTTTATTTTTTAATTACTTTTTGTTATTGGGAGCTACAGTGATATGCACTTTTTTTAATTTTAAATTGGTGACCTATAAAGTTCATAATAACTATAAAAAACATGTATGTTGTATGGCGACACCCTTTAATTTTTGAAAATTTTGAACTTCTTTTAAAATGGGACCAATCTGTAGCCATAACCTTTCTAATGGTGCAAACATTTTTAAATTCGGTTCAGAAATGAGTTCTGATGGCACAAACATACAAAAAAAAGCAACACACAGACGAATTCATAACCTCCTTCTTTTTTTGAAGTCGGTTGAAAAACACTCACACATTTAGCCAAATCCTTTAAAAAAAATCCTTTTAATTTTTGTCGAAATTATTTTCTTTTTGTATGTCATCCGGAATATTTCTTTTACTCTTTTTTATTGATTAAGAAATATTTTCAGGATGATTCAACAAATGTTTAGCAATGCAGAACCAATAAAAAAAATCGTAACGCCTGTAAATCAGGAAATGCCAATCAATGGAACTTAGAAATTCTGTTAAGGATTGCGGAGAAAAAGAAGGTGGGGATCACTAAAAAAATTAAAAGAAATCAGTTGAAAAAATGTGCCAGCCACTAGATGGGCGCAATGATCATTGAAACGACACACAACAAACGCACATTTGCGTAAGTCTTAAATGTTCAATTGCTGTTTTGTTGTTAAGGAAACCAAAGGGGGTCCGACTGACTCTAGACCGCAGGCCAGCAAATTGTGAATACAGCAGAATATTTTATTTTTCATGTTTCTTTTATAAATTACAAATAGAAATGTTTAAAAAAATAATTAAAATAAAAGGACTATGAAAAAAACGTGCAATAAATTTAAAAAAGACAGTGGAGTGGACACTGCCTACATTTTTGTACACAAGTTTATTTTAAATTATGCGTAATTATTTTTTTTCTTAATTCCTGCTGTTCTTTAAGATTTAAAGTTATTAGAAGAGAAATGCTTTGTATAAATAACTAAATACTAATCTTAATTAGTCCACAAAGTTTGAAATATTGCCTATGATCAAAATGTAAAGTTGTGTAGTTCCATTGTACGTGCTATTTCAACAGATGATAATTACTAATTTCTAATTATGTATAAACAAATCTACTTTGCAAAACTCATTTACTTAGCTATCAAATAATCATCAAAAACCAGATTTCGGCAAAAAATTTTCGAAATATCATAAAACTATCGCTATATATAGCCGATATTTGTTAAATCTATATATCTATATTTACATAGCTTAGAGTATCGAAATTTTATATATTGCTAAACGTTGGGTTGATAAAGGGTGTTTTTTATAGAGGTATAGAACTTTAAGTTGCAATAAAATAAAGATGGATTATTCGATTGATATTAATTTTATTTATCCGAAAGATAATCTTGTGGCATTACATTTTAAATATGATTTCTGGCATATGACCCCCACGGCTGGCGGGGATGTAGTCCAATCTGGAATTCCAATTTTCCATGACTTTTCCAACATTTGTGACCGTATATCGGCAATAACACGGCGAATGTTGTCTTTCAAATGGTCAAGCGTTTGGTCTATGTGGTCGCATAGACCAATGACTTTACATAGCCCCACAGAAAGTAGTCTAGCGGTGTTAAATCACAAGATCTTGGAGGCCAATTCACAGGACCAAAACGTGAAATTAGGCGGTCACCAAACGTGTCTTTCAATAAATCTAGTGCGGCACGAGCTGTGTGACATGTTGCGCCGTCTTGTTGAAACCACATCTCCTGGACATCACGGTTATTCAATTCAGAAATGAAAAAGTTAGTAATCAAGGCTCTATACCGATCATTATCGACTGTAACGTTCTGGCCACCATCGTTTTTGAAAAAGTACGGACCAATGATTCCACCAGCCCATAAAGCGCATTAAACAGTCAGTTTTCTGGATGTAACGGTGTTTCGACATACACTTGAGGATTACCTTCACTCCAAATGCGGCAGTTTTGTTTGTGACGTAGCCATTCAACCAGAAGTGCGCTTCATCGCTAAATAAAATTCGCTTATGAAAATCGGGAACAACGGTAATCTCGTTTTGAGCCCAAAATTGCACTATTTGCAAGCGTTGTTCAGGCGTGAGTCCATTGAATATAAATTGCCAAACCAAACTGAGAATGAATCACTTGGCAGCTGTTAAATCGGTCGCCATCTTGAAAAGTAATGCCAACTTAAAGTTCTATACCCCTATAAAAAACACCCTTTATTTCATGTTACTGATATGACATGATAGATAAAAATCATGCAACAATCTTGTTTTTAGTAGAAAAAAAAAACATGAGGTCAATTCACAATCTTGTGCATTTGAGATTTTACATTTATGCAATTGTAAATATATTTTATGAATTGCGAACGATTTTTTATTTAAATTTGCAGCACTTGTTGCAAATCAATAAATTTTCTTTTTCAATTTTGGCTTCAATAAAAGTTTCGTTGAAGGAAAGCTTTAAAGTACAGTTAGTGGATTCTTTAAATAACACTGAGGGCAAGCAGCACATAATTAGACATCTCTTCAATTTTAGGCAAGAGTTAACGGGTACAGTGTTGCACTGCAATTTGCTGCACTAGAAACATATAAAGTAATGGAATTATCAAACTGTCCCTGTAAGGCGCATCATGCCCAAAATATGCCAGTAGACATTATCCCCAAAACTCAAAAAAAACTCGACCAAACTCGAGTGGACCAGTATGCCTTAGAAATTGCTGCGCTATAAATACAAAAAGCCACGGAATAATCAAACTGCCCTCGTCATGGCAGCTGCTGCCCAAAATTTCCAGTATGGGTTAACAGTTGAGCGGAACGATGCAAAATGTCATGGAATTATCAAACTGCCCACGTAATAGACGCAGAAGAATTAGATTGCGCAGAATTCTACAGTATCAGATAACACTTATCAGGACCAAATAACTGCCCTAGATATACAAAATGGTAAAGGAATTATAAAAGTCATTCGTAGTAGACGCAGCTGCCCTCTTAATAGGATCAAAATTATGTCCTTCTAGGTGAATTTTAAAATTTTAATCTACTATTTTTACGTCTTTCTATTTTTATGTTTTTATATTTTTTGATTTTAATTTTCATATTCTTTGAAAAATATAAACCATTTGCACTTTCACCAGACCATTTCCATCAAATACTAAATACCGCTACTGAATACCGCTTATGGTTGTAGGTGTTGCGTATTTACAAAAGCGTAGCATGTGTGCATTTCTGTGCATTTTGTTAGTGTATAGTAAAACTATCCATAAAAATAACCATTTTGCAAATGCAATACTATTAGCACAATATTGTGAATTGGGCTATGGCAACATACATATTAGTTTATTCATGGTGTTTTGTAATTTCGCGGCAACACCGCTACGAACATAAAAGTTTATTATCTCTTTTGCCTACCTCTGTGCCAAGTGAGCTAAGCCAATATAGATATATATATATATATATATATATATATATATATATATATATATATATATATTCTTCACCCCGATATATATAGATTTAATTATTTCACTCGTTTTTTGGTAAATTTCCTATACTTGTTTGGCGACAATTTTGACTTTTCGTTTCGTTTCGTTATTTCGGTTTTAGGTTCGATTTTGTAAAGAAATTTTTAGTGAATTTTTTTTTAACTTCTCTTTGCTAGTTTTTTGTAAAATTTCGTAATTTTAAAAAAAATTTAGATTTTTACTAAATTTTAGATTTTTTAGTCAATTTTGGAATTTATTATAAAGAAAATTTTAAATCTTGGTGTTCTATTGTACATTCCATAATGCATAAGATTGATGTAGCGACAATGCATTACATTTTGGTAGTATTCAAAAAATTATTCACCTAATTAGTACAAACATTTTTTTTTTATTTCTACCTATTGTTTAGTTGGAAAGAATACATGAACTTGAGCATACCTAAAAATAATTCATTTATTAATAGTTGAACTAATAAAATTTAGTGCTCACACTGCGTAAAGAAGCATGCCCTTCTATTCGAATAAAAAATCAAACTATACCTCAACACTTAAAGGTAAAATACCTCGGCATACATCTCGATAGATGCTTAACATGGAAAACTCATGCTTCTAATTTATAATTCGATTTTTAAAACGATATGGTGGTATGGCTCTCAGTTATGGGGTACCGCCTCAGCTTGAAATTTAGAAAAAATTCAAAGGCGCCAACATAAGATTTTACGAATAATTACAGCCGCGCACCCTGCTATATTAAAAACTCGAATATCAACAAAGATCTAAACGTGCCACTAGTTTAGGCAGTAATATCGAAACATGCAGCAATGTATTCAGAGAAGCTTGAAAAGCGTCCAAATCCGCTAGCCCGCAACATCCTGAATGATCGAGTCTATGTACGACTAAGAGGGAGGAATATTGCTTCTCTTGGCCGAATATCAGACGGGTGACCAAAAAATGATAACAACAACAATGTCATCATACAGTTTTTTTTCTTGCATTGATTGGACTTAAATATATAAATTTTTATTTCTTTTTACTTTTAGTCCTATGATTATGTTTTGATCATCATATATTTTGAAAATGCAATAAATAATACAACAAAATACATATTTTTAGTTAGTTTTATTTATGCAAAAAAAAAATAAAGTCAACTTGAAGTGTACTTTAACACAACATTTTCATATACAATTTTAAATAAAGAAGACTTGAAATAGACTTTATTTTTGGTATTAAATTGATTGGATTTGTTTAAATAAACACCACCATAATGAACAATTACCTAAACTCATTACTATTTATACTAAAGCAGGTAATACTAACTCTGCAGTACCATTTTAAACGCGGCTTGAAAATGATGTCTTTACATCGAAAGTGCTCGCCAAACGTACCAAAACAACAGCCAGTGACGACGGTCTTCACCGAAAGGTATGACAACAGGACTTTATTTTTATTAGATAAGAGCATAAAGAATACATATTCAGTTTACAAATTTAAAACGGTTTCATTCCGAAGAAATTTTTCGCATTTTTATGTAAAGACTTATTTTCGGAATTAAAACCACTTTCGAACAGAATCGAATTCTATGATATGGCTGATTCGATTCGAAGTACTAATTAAGCATTTACGAAATTGTAAACACAAGGCGGATGCTGCACATATGACATATTTCCTTGCACTTTAATTTTTTAGGACCTATTCTCGGGAGGTAGATAGGGATAGGTTATATATTTAAAGAGTATAATTTTAAAGGTATTTATAGGGATATATGTATTTTACACATAAAGTGTAGGAAATAAAATTCCAGCAGAGAACAACGCATGAACTTTAAACCATCTACATATTGTCCATCTAGTCTCCATCATAATAAATTAAATCGGTTTTTAACACTTTAGCGAAATGAAAAGGCTGGTGAGTGACCTTGGTGTTCTTTGCAAATACATAATAGTTATAATATTAAAAAAAAGCTTACAAATCTAAAGTTAAACAAAAGAGTTTTATTATTTAAATTTTCTTTTTTAAACTTCCCTTTAGAAGAACAGAAATATGAGTTCATCCACAAAAATGTTTTCATGATTTCATTTGAATAAAAATAAACATTAAAATAGAACGACAAAAAGTCTTCACATTCTAAATTTTATAAATTTTATTTTTTGCTATTTTAGTACAAAAAGGTTGGAATTTCCCTGTAACCATTTACGCATTTTTACTCTGCAATATAACGAATGTTTTATTAAACGCACAAAAAAGTATAAAAAATAAAAAAGAAACTAAAATAAATTCAATGCAAATTACTTAAGCATTAGTAATCATATTAATGAATTACCGACATTAGTTCCCAAATGTATTTCTAGCAACAAAAAAATATATATCGACACGGCTTAAATAACCATTTCATTCATCATTTGGTTAAATGGTTTAAATTATTTGCATATGTTTTGGTTGCTTGGGTTTAATAGTTCTCTTTTTTGTTAAATATTGAACTAATTTCAGTGAATTTTTTTAGAAATAAAATATTTAAATAATAAAAAATCTAAGCACGTCAATCGGTTCAATACACTGGCTGCTAAGAAAAACTTATGACCGTTAAAGTTCTGTTTGAATAAACTTTGTTTTTTTTTTTTGTTGTAGAAAAAAATAAAAAAAAAATAAAAATATTGTGTATGTGTGTTGATCTTTTTTTTAATATTTTGTATTGGTCTTCTAGAAGAACTGTCAATTTTTTTCTGAAATGTTTAAATATTTTTAAAATGTTTAGCCTTTATAAATGCTAATAATTGTTTTTTTTGTATTTGTTGCAGGTAAATATTACATCATTACTAAATTTGCAACGAGAAATTGTTATTCACAGGGCAATTTACCGAGTAATTACAACAAATATATTTCTGGTACCCGATATAGTTAATGACTGTAGAAGTCTTTATTCATTCATTCATGGAACAAGATTAACGTGAGTACCTGCCTAGTTGGCCTAATCTCACGGTGGACATACCACCGAGTGAAATTGAAGCGTAGACTAGCGCCCCCATTGTGTAGTATAACAACACTTTACGACTGCCACCAATCGCAATTTGTGTAAGATGCAGTCACAATGAGTAGCAATTTATATAATATGGCAAGCCTTAACCAAGGCAAGCCTAGATTCCATATTATAGCCCCTTGCTTAGGGGTTTGGAGACTATCCACACTCCGTCTGTTGAGAGTGCAACAGCGCAATTGATCGACCTTGCACCACACCTACATAAATCGATCTTAAACCACAACCACCACGTGTACCCCCGAAGCAGACCTCACCAACAACCGGTCACAGAGAGGTTAGGCTCTCTGTGGGGCTACCGATTCCCGTGGTACCAGTCCTTTGGGCACTGGTCGGGCCTCGAATAGGACCCGTGTGTTTTAAGACACAGACCTTTTCTTCCAGATTTAGGTTCTAGGAACCCTAGCGTCTGGTGCCCCTATTTTCCCTGAGTGAACCGCGTCAATGCATTTGCCATTCCTGCAGTGACAATTGGAACCACCGGGGGGTAATTGCTAATATTTAAATAAGACTAAAATTTCCTATACACTTAATAGGCGTAGCCTTGTGGCTCTAACATTTTTGCTAGCCAGTACTGGGCATTCGCACAGTCTCTTCCAAGCAAAGTCTGCAAGTATCGTCAATATCGCCAGATAATACTTGAAGCTTCCACGACCTGTCATGGATTTTCTTAAGAGCTATTGGCTCAGGAGTGCCTATAGATATGAATCCATGTATATCTTCCGAGGCATTTTTTTTTCTTATGCAAATCTTACGGATACCTCCGTTAGCCATTCAAAACTGGAGATCTATCAGAGACGAAAATTTTTGCCTCTAACGAGGGTTCGTTGTTACTATTAGGAGGATTCTCGATATCGTGTTTGATTTTATCAAAATTATGATTCATAAGATTTAACACTGTCCATATGCACAGGTAAGTCTGTATTAATAATGGAGGTTTACAGATATCCAGAGTTTGCATGACTTAATTTAGTCAGGCTCCTAGCAAGAGCCCGTCTCCAGCCGTTATAATTCGAACTATTGACCTCAGTTGCGGTGAAACATATTCTTGTACGAACCAGCCGAAGACCGAAGTGTAAGGAATCGCAATATATTTATATATATTTATATTCATAATATTTCTCTTAAATTGGCTAACATACGGTCTACAGGTTCAATTGTTGAATAAATTTGGAGCATAAAACATGCTTAACTTTGGCAATAGCATGTTGACTCTAAGAGGCCGTCTTCACTAGCCATTAAATTGAACAAAACATAAACATGACACCGGTACAACAACGGAATTAATTTGTTCATGTTGTTATAGATGGCGAATACGTGTTTAAGTCATTTTCTGTTTGAACTCAATTTTCTGTTTTTCAAACATGTTGTTTGAATACTTAATGCACAGCAGATATTAGATACTGTCAAAATAGATTAAAACAACAACATTGTCATGTTATAAAACAGCTTTTGTAACAAATATTATAACAACCAAGATGTGGAGAAAACATATACATGGGCACTGTACACTTAACATTAACATAATGTTAGTGTTAATGTTTATCATTTTATGTCTAATGTAGACTTCTAAACTAGTCATAACAAAAGTCAAACTTAATATAAACAACCAGTATTAAAAATATTGTTTGACTTATGTTTAGCATATTAGGCCAGACCAGGGTAACTGGACAATAAGAACTGCACAATCGTAGTGCGCAGTTTACTTTGGCTCAGTGTATGATAACAATACTTTTAGAATACGGCATCAGCTGCGGGGAGTGTAGCATTATCCAACTTAAATCACATGACAGAGTAACCTTTAAAGATTTAATTTCACATTTCTTTTGTTTAAAAATTCTCCAAAAATTGTTAAGGCTTTCTTAGTTGTCGGATGTTATTTAATTATTTAAAAAGAACTCACCCAAAACAAATTTAAGTAACATAAATATTTTTTTTTTTTTTCATTTGTTGCAAAAAAAACTTTGGCAAAAATATTTAAAAACTAAACTAAAAGAAGACGTGTTTGGAATTCATTCCAAAAATAAGTTGAATATTATTGCAAAATAAGTTTAGCAAAAAAAACTTTAAACTTTTATATTTTATATTTAAAATGTAAATTAAAATACTCATTCAATATGAAAAAAAAAATAAAAAACATTTAAAATGTATTTCAATCCCAAGTGTGAAAAATGCCCGACAAATACCGCCAATAGTAACGATTATTTGTTGTGAATTCTTTTAAACTCTTCTATTTTTTAAAACTAAGTTTTGGTCTTGAGTTGCTTGTTTTTTTTTTTTTTTTTGGAAAGAAATAGTTCGCCCTGTTTAAATATTCTATATGGTTTTGAGAGAAGAAAATAAAGCAGGAAAAGTCATTAAAATGCTAAAACATGATGACTGAATTTAAAAGCAACCAAAAAAGTATAGAACTGAATTCGATGACCTGCGAATTAAATTCGTATTGTTAAAAATACAAAACCAAGTAACTAAAAATAAACATTATTTGTCCTATTTTATTGTTTAAATCATAGCGTATTTATTACAAAAGCTAAAAGTTAACTCAAATAAAAATAAATCAGTCAAGTGCGAGTTAGACTCACACACGTAGGGTTCCGTACAATGTTTAGTACAACTTTAAAAATTCAAGTTGTTAATTTTTTCATGTCTTATGAGTCACCCTTTTAAAATTAAAATCATAATTGCATCACTGTTGGAACACCCTTTAAATTTTGGCAATTTTTGATATAGCGGCCATGGTAATACACTATCTTTAAAAATATACATGCGCCTACCTATTGCGGTTCAAAAAATAAGGTAATATACATGAAAAATATGTCACTGATGGAAAACCCTTTAGATATTAGTAATTGTTACAGCGGCCGAAGTACAACATCTACTGTAAACATTTAAAGAGTCTACCTATTATGGTTCAAAAAATAAGGCTCTTTACGTACAAATCATGTCTCTGTCGGAACACCCTTTAATTTTGTTATTTGCTATGGCGGCCATGGCAATTCTCTTTCTATTAATATATCAAGAGTCTACCTATTACTATTAAAAAAATAAGTTACTATACGTGAAAAACATGTCACTGTCAGAACACCCTTTAATTTTTAGTAATTGTCATAAGAGCCATGGCAACACATCTTCTATACAAATTGGAAGAGTCTACTTATTACGGTTCAAAAAATATGTCGTTTTACATGCAAAAGACGTCACTGTCGGAAAACCCTTTAAATTTTTATTGTTTTTATAGGGGTCATAGTAATACACCATTTGTGAAAATTTCAAGAGTCTATCTATTATGGTTAAAAAATTAGTCAATGCTTATGCAAATCACATCACTGTCGGCACACCCTTTAATTTTTACTATTTGTTATAATGGTCATAGTAATACCCCTCCTGTAAAAACTTCAAGAGTCTACCTATTGTGGTTCAAAACTTAGGACTTATACATGCAAATCACACCACTATCGGAACACCCTTTAATTTTTAGGTTTATTTTTTAGACTTCTTTATAAAGTGAACTAAGTTTAAATTACTGTTTGTAAATTTTTAGTGTATGCCTCCTATATGCAAGAAATAAACACATATTCGTGAATAGCACCTCTCTATCGGAAACCCTATAAGTTTTCATATTTCTTGCTATAGCGGCCACAGTTATACACCTTCTGTGAAACTTTCAAGATTCTACCTATTATGGTTCAAAACATAGGCCTTATACATGCAAATCATACCACTATCGGAACACCCTTTAATTTTTAAGTTTATTTCATAGACTTGTTTATATAGCGTACTAAGTTTTAATTACTGCTTGCATATTTTTGGTGTATTCTTCCTACAGTTGAAGAAAAAAACACATATTCGTAAATAACACCTCTCTATTGGAACACCCTATAAGATTAAGTATTTGCTACTATAGCGGCCACAGCTATACACCTTCTGTGAAAATTTCAAGCATCTACCTTTAATGGTTCAAAACTTAGGGCTTATACATGCAAATCACACCACTATCGGAACACCCTTTAATTTTTAGTTTTATTTTTTTATAGTTGTTTATGTAGTGAACTAAATTTTAATTACTATTTGTAAATTTCAAGTGTATCCAACCTACAGTTCACGAACTAGGCACATATTCGTGAATAACACCTCTCTATCGGAACACCCTATAAGTTTTAGTATTTGTTGATATAGCGGCAACAGCTATACATCATCTGTGAAAATTTCAAGAGTCTACCTATTACGGTTCCAGAGATAAAAGGCGCTGACAGACGGACAGACCGACAGACATTGTAGCGAAAACAATAGGGTTACGTTTTTACACTTTGTGTACGGAACCCTAAAGAGCGTAGGGTGATTAGCATCAATTATTAGTAGTATTTTACTGTTAACTTAAATTGAATGTTAAGTCATTAAAAGAATAATAAAACACCCCGCGATTTTTACTACTTTCAAAATATATTACAAAAATGTTATTATGACTAGTTTGGGGATATCTACCGCTGCACAGTGGGGGATTTGGCAAAAAAACAGGTATTCTTATTTCAATAAATTTTTTAAATATCTATTGAGTATGTGTAGGGTAGGCGCTAAGCTGCCTCAAATTAGGATATATAAATTTATTATTTCTGAATCGATTTTTAAATGTTTATGAGTTCTACAAAAACTATAGGTTATCTCTTTCTTTTAAGGTGGCATTTAACTTTTTATACATTTTTTGTCAATAGCAAAATTAAAGCCCTCCCATCTTTTTTTAGTATTTAAGTTTTATGTATTTAAAATTAGGAAATTATGACCTTTTTTCGAAAATGTACATATGTATGTAATTTTTCATTATTTTATAATTTCACAAATATTTCTTGTTTAAATTTCATTAATGTTTTGTTATTGCTATAAAATTTCTTGTTATCAATGTTTTCGAAAGAAATTTTACAATTTTATAGTCATTTATAAAGGTAATTAGAACATAGAACAATTGATTTATGTTATTCCCACAACTCCCACAAAAAAGTTTGAAAATTTCCAAAAATGGGATTTTTAATATTATGTACATGAAAAACTGAGGACAAAATTGCAACTGCATTATTATTACCAAAACACATTATAGCATTTATAACTGGTTTTAGTTTTCTGATTTCAGCGTTAAATGTTTTAAATTTAATCTTCCAATAAAAAAATTGTTCTTTTTCGGAATTCTATGATTCTAGTATTAATGTCAATTTTAAATTCTCTTATCTTTTTATAATAGACGCAACAATATAAACATTTATATACAGCCCAATTATGAATATTCCCGGGGAAATTTCTCCCTTCCCAATGTTTTGTTCCCGGGAAAAATCTCCTTTATTCTAATCTCTCTTGAAGTAAAAAAAGGGAGTAAGAAAATCGAAAACTTTCAACTTCATGATTACAAAAATAATATTTTATTAAACATTTTTTGTAAAAATTTAATCGAATGTTTTCTTGTAAAAATTTTACAGTAAATTTTTTGTTTGTAGCTATACCTGGATGTTTCTACATTATGGTCAGCGAATGTTGCACCTGATGTTTATTTGTATTTGTTGACCTTAAAAACAAATTTTAAATTATTGTTTTATATTTATAAATTAAATACTTACATTTTCGCGCTAACTCCCTTTCAAATATATGAGGAAAAAAACTCCCGAAACAGTCATTTATTTTCCAATTTTATATTCTTTCCCTCGGTAGAGAAAAGGGAAAAAATTCCCGAGAAATTTTAATTTATAATAGCAGAAATGGGAAAAAAATGTTCCCGGGGAATGATTATTCATAATTGGGCTGATAGTTTGGAAAAAAAAAAACATTTAAATAATCAAACCAATGGCAAAAAGTTGGCATATTACAGTTGGGAGTCTCAATTGCCATTTCGATTAACTCTATTTTAAAATTGTTTATGAAAATGAATACAATTGAAAGCTTCTAAAAAAAACATTTCATTTGATTGAAATTCACAGAGTAACAAAATTATCAAAAAATCGATGTGGCAAAAATATTTTCAAAAATCTCTTTTTATAATGAATTTATTTAGCATTTTAGAAAATGAAAGATTAAAAATTTTAAAACAAAAAATCACGAGGATTTCATACATAATCACAAAAAAATCATTGTTGAACCAATTAAAGGTGTTAATTAGTTTCTGGTACAAATTTAATTAAATTTCTAATTGAATCAAAAATGCATTTTATTGTAATATTATTTTGTACGTTTTTCATGATGTTATTATTATTGATATTATTTAAAATATTATTATTAATTAATTAAAAGCTTTAATTGGTGTAAACATTTTGCTGGGCAGCAAAATAACATTTTTAATTTAAGAGGCTGGTAATCTCTAAAACTGTAAATTATAACTTATATCGCACTTTATCAACAAGAGGGAATTAACTCAAAATTTTAAAATTTTCAGTAGAGGTAAAAATCTTTTAAGAACATATTATAGTAAGCAAATTCCATTTAATAATATATTTACACTGTTTTTATTTTAAATATTTTGCAATTATTGCCAAATAAAAATAATACCTTTTTGTTAATATAAAGGTACTCAAGAAAGACACTACCACGCAAATGGTCTCGTATGCGAGTTTCGAGATGAAAGAGTAATCAGAATACGTTGAAATTTTTACAGTAGATGGATATTGATGTTGTTGGTTGATTTCTTGCAAATTTAAAAATTTTGAGTTAATACCCTCTTGTTGTTCAAGTGCGATATGTAAAGCAAACTTTTTTGTGGTACTTAACTTACGAAATCGGCAAGAAAACATATTTAATTTTTTTTAAATTATTTTGTAAATTTAAATTTATGCAATAAACACATAGACGAAAACGGCTGCACCGCTACACGACTACAAATGACGTTGGCCACAATCGACGTCGTATAGTCAGCTACTGAATTATATTGAAGACGACAGCTACATGCATCAAAACTATGCAAATGTTGTAGAAAGACATATTAATCTCTTTAAAAAATTACTTTTTCAAAAAAAAAAAACAAATAAATATAATATATTTTTAATTTTATGACATTTTTTTCTGTTGAATAAAATAAAATTGTCGCAAACAAAAATACAAATTAGCCTAAGTTGGCTACAGCCACAACGGTGGTCGTGTAGCCATGTAGCTAATATATCGTCAAAATAATCGTTTTCCTATTAACGTTTGTATTTTAATTTTGACAGTTTGTAGCTGGTAGCCTGATACATTAGGTTAATTTCATATGCTCAATTATATAAATTTTTTTCCCAAATCTCTTACTGTGCGCTACTAAACAAAATCTTTTCTCTTATTTTTATTTATAGTTCTTATGGTTACTAAAGTATGGCTTTTTACGTTTTTTTTTACCTATAATTTTTCCAATTTCAACTTTTAGAGACAATGAGAAAATTTCAAGTGCATAAAATTTTACTTGTTTTTTACACACATGTACTTAAAAACAGGTATGCCGGTTTTCATATCTGGAAAATACGTAGCTCATTTTTTTAATTGACAAAAAATATAGCACACTTGTAGGATGTAGAATGCCCCCTGCACAGCAAATCTGTAGTGGGCATTTCTTCCCCCAGAGTGGGTTTTTTACTAGAATTTAAAAGGTCTTAAAAAATAGACCATCAACAGCAAAATATTGAAAATTAATATCTATAGATATAATAAAATAGTAACTCATTTCCGTCTGTTTGCTTTTCTTTTGTGTTCGCATCACATCAGGGATACTGAAATTTTCGGTTTAAACTGGGATATTTTAAACACGGTTGGGCATTTTTATTTTTGAAAGTGGGATATTTTAAACAACAGATGACGCCAATTAAATAAAATTTCTATTTGATTTGTATTTTTACTTTGTGGAATTACATACATAGTTAATAAAATATTTTTATATAAATTTTAGAATTTTATTCAAGGCTGGATACCTTTATATATAGAAAATAAATAAACCTTAAATGAAGCACTATAAAAGTAAGAGTCTTATAGCGTAGACAGACGACAGAATTAATGTGCATTAAAATCTCACTAATGTGAATTAAAATTTTACCCTGACAGATGACAGTTATGTGCATTTAGCATTTTTTGTCAAATGAATTTATTTATGTACATAAATTTTAATTAAATTGATATTAAATGGATTGCTGTCGGTGAAAAATCCGCATTTATTTCAAAGAAAGCTGAACTTACATTTTCTCAAACTGCTTCATAAGTGAAGTTTTTAAATAAGTTTAATTAATTTGACATTATCTGATTGATTGTCGATTGTGTTGCCATATTGAAATAGCTAAATTCAGTTCAAAGACACAAGTTAATTTGAATTAAGTCTGTTAATGCACATTAACTCTGGTGTCTGTCTACGCTATTACAATTGGTGTGGAATATTTTCAAAACAAAATCGAGCAAAATAATTTCAGGACGCCCACGACGTGGCGGGCACAACTAGTATGTATGTAAATATAAATATATGTATGTACATATGGTTTAAGGTTCTCTCGATTGGGATCAGTGTAGTAAAAAGAACAAAACTACGTTTTAATATTTTAAAAAATCTTACTAAACATTTTTCTAATATTATTAATTACTAGCTGTGCCCGCCACATCGTGGGCGTCCTGACAATAATTTATTTCGATTTTGCTTTGAAAGTTTTCCACATAAAATTTTAAGACTCTTACTTTTATAGTGCTTGAGTTGTGATTTATATACATATTTTCTTTATGTAGAGGTACCCATCCCTGGATGGTTTTGTAATAGTGTATAAAGTATATCGCTTTCAAAAATAAAGTAAAGTTTGCAGTACCGTTGAATTGGTAATATTGCCCACTTTCACTTCTTTTTCTCTATTTTCTCTTGGAAATGAAATATTTTTGAGGAAAAAAGGTATCCTACATTTGAACCGAGGTACTAAGGTATCTCCTCACAAAATTTTATTAAAATTCATACAGTAGTGTTTACGAGATGCGAACACATACGGAAGGACAGACAAAAATTTTAAAAATTTTTGTTTTGTATTCCACTTCTATTACAAAAATTTTTTTTCAAATATTTCCTGTACAGAAATGGCCCTATTAAAGTTTTATTGTACATATGTATAGACGATTAAGATATTCTGCGCGTATAATTGCAAATCCTTTGACATTGTTTTTTGCTGCGTAAAGGAATACGAAAGCTACAGTTGTTGTTATCGACCTGGTGTTTTCCTGGTTGCGTACTGACCCATTTTATTCGAATATTCCAAATTGTGAGCTCAGAAGCTCTAAGGTTCTTTCAATTTTCTCGAGAGTACATTTTCATAATACGTCTGTATCTTTCGATGACGTTCTTCCAATGTGTATTGTTCCATGATTAAGAGGTACCAAAAATATAAATTCAATATTATTAATGCTCCGAATTCCAATGTTTGAGAAATATTGTCTCTGCCTGTGAAACTTGGGTCACATTTTTTTAATACCATAAAACTCTGTTGTGTTTATAATTATTTTTTGCTATTGTTTACTCATTACAAGAATAATCGACATGCAAAAAAAAATGTTAAACATTTTTTAGTACCAAATCATTATTAATCATTTTGTTTTTGTTTTTTTTTTTTTTTAACACTAACCTATTTATGTGCTGGTAATTTCAAATGTCATAATAATAACATAAAATATTTTCTCACTTTTCCTATATTTGCTTCAATAAGAAAAAGTAAGACATTAAAAACTCAATTAAAAAAGAATACCTATAAATCGCGCAAAGAAATGTAGGTCGAATTCTTTTTCTTTTAAACTTTCAAACTCTAAAACAATAATTAAACTTGGAATAAATTAGAATTTTCATACTGAAGTAGGCTACGAAAAGAATTGTAACATGTTGGACTGACAGTAGCTGTGCAAGTAATCATTTAATTGCAATGAAAGAAAAAAAAACAACGCTCATTTTTAAATATTAAATGCTTTCTTATTTTTTTTTTTTAATGGGAAAACTTATTGTCTTTAATGAGTTTTAACAGTTTAACAGTTTAACAGCTTATTTTCAATTCATGTTACTTGTACCCACTATTCTATATCCAGCTCCTACTCTTACTCTCTTTCTCTCCATTTTAACCTGATATTCAAATAACGGCAAATAAAGACCAGGTTTAAAGTACCTGTAATATTTTATATTTATGGTCTTCGATAAACAAATATCTGATTTTATCCAAGATGTCAAGTTAAAGATCTATTCGTTTGTCTTTCTAGTTGTCGTTGCTGTAAATAATGAAAATAAAGATAAAATAAAACATGCCTTTTTGCAACAATGTTACTTGATCGCATGTAGCACATCTTTCTTTTCTTCTTGGTAAAGAATCAGCAGAATGTTGTAACATTGTTGCCTAAGAACAAATGCATGCAGTTTCAACTATCAAACATCATTGAACCATACACCGAACAATCATCAATAAGGAATCGATGAACTGACTCCATGAAATATGAGTTAAAAACATGTTATTCAATTTACACGTTTTGCTTTTCATTTTACTCAATACTAATCCATCATACTCGTACATTACATTGTTTTGAATAGAAACAAAAAAAAAACAAAGAATTTCCTGAATTCAAATATAGTCAGTGGAAAAGTGTCTGGTTTCTTGAAGTTCCAAGAAGATGAAATATAAAGGGAACAGTAATTAAGATTAAACGTAATACAAAATCCCAGTTTTAAATTTTTAAGGGCAACGCTATCATTATGAGAATTATAAAGGATTTTTATAAAGGGTCTGTAAAATATCTGATCAAATTTAAACATTTCTATTGTTTTATTTTTAAAAGACAAGACTACCTGCAAAGCTTTTTGCTTGTCTGTAGAAAACACCCGAGTCTTTGGCGGGAATTGAACCCGCAACCCTAAGACTAAACACACTATTTATATGTAAGACACATTTAACAAAAAAAATTGTATACATATGTATTTTGACATTAATCATTTATTTAAAGAGAAAATAAAATAATGCTTTAAACACATACACGACAGCGCCTACACCGCTACACGACTACTTTGGCCACAATCGTCGTAAAATAATTATTTGTTCTTCTACTTGTTCTCAAA
Organism: Phasia obesa; assembly: GCA_949628195.1. Taxonomy (NCBI): domain Eukaryota; kingdom Metazoa; phylum Arthropoda; class Insecta; order Diptera; family Tachinidae; genus Phasia; species Phasia obesa. Next base: position 49,959,809 of record OX451215.1, on the reverse strand, counting down.
AAAACACTTGTTACTTTTGTAATTAAAATAATTATCTAGTTTGTATTTTTATTTTTAATCAAAATGAAAATAAAAATTTTGTCACTTTTGCATAAAACAGAAAACAACGAACAGTACAAATTTTTTTCTGCTAACATTTTACAGTACAAATTTTTTTCTCTGCTAACAGGTTATGGGCCCAGATCCATAACTTAATAAAATTGATATTGCTATTTTGTGAAATTGTTCGTTGAGAAGGTTATTTCTATAACAAATGGAGGATTTTAAGATATCTAAACTAGAAGGTTCCGAAGGCTGGACTTTGTGGAAATTCCAGGTAAAGGTGGTACTACGGGCTAGTAACCTTTGGGATATAGTGAATGGAGTTGCAGAGAAGCCTGAACAAGATATCGCGAAGATAAATGAATGGATTTCCTGGGATGCAAAAGCTCAGAGAATTTTGGTCGTGTCTATGGGTGAAGAACCAATGCTTCACATCATGAATTGTAACACAGCAGCTGAGATGTGGTCTATTCTTGAAAACGTATATGAACAGAAGTCAGAAACATCAATTCATTTACTACAGCAACAATTTTTCCAGTATCAGAAAGATCCTGAAGATACAATATCTGTTCACATTTCTAAATTACAAAAGTTAGCCAAGCAGTTGGAGGATCTTGGTGAAAAGATAACAGATAACATGTTGTTAACAAAGATTTTGATGACCCTGCCAACTGAATATAAACATTTCTTTTCTTCATGGGAAGCTACAGATAAAAAGGAGCGAACTTTAAAAAACTTAACATCAAGATTATGTATGGAGGAGACAAGGTTGTGTATTCAACCAATAAAATCTGAAGCATTTGTTGCAAAGCACGATAAGAAGAACAGCAGGCAACAAACACAAACTAATAAAAGTTCTAGAGGTAAATGTTTTATTTGTAAAAAATTTGGCCATTGGAAGCGTGACTGTCCAAATAAAAACCGTAAACATAATGGGGAAGCTTTTATTAGTGAACATTTATTTGCGTCTACTTCTGAAGAAGATTCTTGGTTTGCTGATTCCGGAGCTAGCGATCATATGTCTAGTAAGAAAGAGTGGTTCAAAAACTATGTCCAGTTTAAAACTCCAATAAGTATTCGAGTAGGCAATGGAGATGTTATTCCTGCAATTGGTAAGGGAGATATTTATATCAAAGCCTATGATGGTAAGGTCTGGAATTCAAAATTTCTGTCAAATGTACTTTATGTCCCATGCATCAAATTAAATCTTTTTTCTACTAATGCATGCTTGGACAAGGGCTATTCTCTAGAAGCAAATGGAAATGAATGCGTCTTCAAACTTGACGGTAAGGTGTGTCTTAAAGGTTTAAGAAAAAATTCTAAACTTTTTAAGCTACTAATACAAGTAGAAGAAGATACTACTAGCTCAAATGTTGCTGTCAAAGTCGATTCCTTGAAAACATGGCATGGGAGAATGTGTCATCAAGATAAAAAACATATTAAAAAAGTGTTAGCAAATCAAAATATTGAATATTCTTGCAATGATTTCTTTTGTGAAGGATGTATTATGGCCAAGCAGCACAGAATGCCATTCGAAGTAAGTAGTAACAGAGCAAAAGAAGTAGGAGAGCTAGTGCACACAGATTTATGCGGGCCGATGCAAGTCAAATCCTTTGGTGGTGCACGTTTTATGTTATTATTTCGTGATGATTTTTCTAATTACCGATACGTTTATTGTCTAAAGGCGAAGTCTGATGTTGCTAAAGAAATTGCAAGATATTTAGATCAAGTGGAAGCAGACACCGGAAAAAGGGTTAAAACACTGCGATCAGATAACGGTTCCGAATTTATAAATAAAGAAGTAAGTGAAGTATTACGTAAATATAAGATAACCCATCAAAAGTCTACACCGTACACACCTGAACATAACGGTAGAGCCGAGCGAGATATGAGAACTGTAGTAGAAGCAGCCAGAGCTATAATACATAGCAAGGCTCTTAATCTAAATTACTGGGGTGAGGCAGTTAATAATGTTATTTTTACACTAAATAGGACTGGAAAAAGTCCCCAATTGAATAAAACGCCATTTGAGTTATGGTTTGATAAGGTGCCAGATATATCTATGCTACGTATTTTTGGCTCAGATGCATTCGTTCACATCCCACAAGAGAAACGAAGGAAACTAGACTTAAAATCTAAAAAAGGTATTTTTGTAGGCTATCAAGAAAACTGTAAAGGTTATCGTGTATGGATACCAAAAGAAAAAAGAATAGAAGTTACAAGAAATGTCATAATAAGGGAAATTAATGAAATGGTATTAGTTCCAGATGGCAAGAGCTGCTCAAATTTACACTCTGACGTTGAAAATGAAACTACAGTTTGCAGTGAGTCTACATTATTGCCAAAAATAGACTCAAGTGATGAATTTGAAGATGCAGAAAATGATATTGTTGAAAATTCAGAAGATTCCATTGTACACGAAACACCAGATAACGCTGTTGGAAATAGTGAAAGTTATAATACTCATAATGTACCAGTCAATCGTTATAATTTGAGATCTAAAAAACAAAATGATGTCATAAATGAACTTAATTGTGCTTTAATAGCTGATTGCGAAGAACCGCAAAGTTATCAGGAAGCAATGAATAGTAGCTTTAGAATGCAGTGGAAGATTGCAATGGATGAGGAGTACAAATCTCTTATAACTAATGGTACTTGGAATCTTATGAAATTGCCAGAAGGAAAGAAGGCCATATCAAATAAATGGGTTTATAAAATAAAAAGAAATCAAGCAGGTGAAATAGAGCGCTACAAAGCAAGATTAGTGGTTCGTGGTTTTACTCAAAAACCGGGAATAGATTATGAGGAGACTTTTAGTCCGGTGGCAAAATTTACGTCTATTAGAACAATATTAGCCTTAAGTGCATCCCTTAATTTTTTCTTAACTCAGTTTGATATAAAAACAGCTTTTCTATACGGAAATTTAGAAGAGGAATTTTTATGCATCAGCCAATTGGATATACTGATGGTAGCAACAATGTTTGCAAACTGAATAAAAGCCTTTATGGACTAAAGCAGGCCTCCAGGTGTTGGAATAAAAGATTCACGGATATATTAAGAAAATTTAATTTTAAAGTAAGCTCTGCAGATTCGTGTGTTTTTGTTGGTAAGATAAATGAAAAGAAAATTATATTGGCCATTTACATTGACGACGGTATAATTGCATCAGAATGTAAGGAAACTGCAAACGAATTCGTCAATTCTCTAAGACGCGAATTTGACGTAAAAGTATTTAATTCAATATTTTACCTAGGTATGGAAATAATTAAAGAACCAGATAAAATAATAGTTTGTCAAACTTCGTATTTAAAGAAAATACTGCAGAAATTCAACATGCAAGAATCAAAGCCAGTAAGTACACCAGCTGAGTATATTCCGAGCGCTAATTCAACATCACATGAAGTTAAGTTTCCATACAGGGAGGCAGTTGGATCTTTAATGTACCTAGCTATAGCCACAAGACCAGATATATCATTTGCAGTATCATATGCAAGTCGTTTTTTGGATTCCTTTAATGAAGAACATGTTGTGGGATTAAAACGAATTCTAAAGTACTTAAGAGGGACTATAGATGAAGGAATTATTTTTACTAAAACTGATACCCTGATTGTTGATTGTTATTCTGATTCCGATTATGCTGGGGATACTAAAACTAGACATTCAACTAGCGGTTACGTTTTAATGTTATCAGCTGGTACGATTTCATGGATGTCGAAGAAACAGCAGACAATAGCCCTATCGACTACAGAAGCAGAGTACATGGCCGCATGTGAAAGCGTAAAGGAACTGATTTGGGTACAAAGGTTGTTAAATGATTTATTAGGTAATAGTACACAACTTCCTATTTTGCACTTAGATAATCAAAGTGCTATTAAACTTGTCAAGAATCCACAATTTCACAAGCGAACTAAGCACATAGAAGTAAAATATCACTTCATCCGCGAAGTATATGAAAGGAAAGGGTTTCTATTAAAATATGTGCCAACAACAGAACAGTTAGCTGATATATTTACAAAACCGTTACAAAAGCAACAATTTAGTCGTATAAAAAAATTATTAAATATTGCTCATGTAAAAGGATGAATAATTATTAAACAAAAGTGGAAGTGTTAAAAATATTGATGTTTGTAAAATAATTATTTGTTCTTCTACTTGTTCTCAAAAAAACACTTGTTACTTTTGTAATTAAAATAATTATCTAGTTTGTATTTTTATTTTTAATCAAAATGAAAATAAAAATTTTGTCACTTTTGCATAAAACAGAAAACAACGAACAGTACAAATTTTTTTCTGCTAACATTTTACAGTACAAATTTTTTTCTCTGCTAACATATAGCCAGCTACTGAATTATATTGAAGACGACAGCTACATGCATCAAAACTATGAAAATGTTGTAGACATGTTTATCAAAAAAAAAATCTTTCAAAAAACACTTTTATCTTATCAAAAGAAATAAATATATTTTCTCAAAACCTATTGATTGTAAATGAATTTGTATTTTTAATTTTGTGCTATTTTCTTTTATTGCATAAAATAAAATTGTCGCAAACCAAAATAGAAGTTGCCCATGATTTTGTCTTAATGCATTAAAATTTCAAAATTTTTTTTACATATTTAATCTTTCTTACGCCGTCACCTTGTTAAGTTTGCCTTGTTTATAGGGATATGAATAAAATGTCACAGCCTGTTGTGCCATAAAACTGGAAACAACTTAACAATATTAACAAAAATGTACATTGCTGTTCAGGCCTTGGATTCAAAAACGAATTAGTCAAGGCGAATTAGTCAATGGCAAATTAGTCAAAGGCGAATTAGCCAATTGGCGATCAAGGAAAATCCCCGTATTGTGTCTACACTAACATCTTGCAGATTGTCCAGAATCTTTTGTCCCCTACTTGAGAGGGGAAGGAAGAAAGCGCTTCTGGCCTTAGGAAAAACCATTAATCGGCTCTAATGGGCATAATTGCAGCGGACGGTATGATTGAACGTAGCTAGAAATATATATAAAAATCGTTTGGTATAGGCTGAAGAGGCTGTCTAAATGAAGTGGAGGAGGCCTTAATTATATGGCTACAAGAAAAAAAAAATAATGAATTATTTGCGATAACAAAACTAAGCCGGCTAACTTAATTATAGCTTCGTAACCTATGCTCCAGTGGGAGTTAGAGGAATAATATATATAACCACTAGCCCTTATACATTTTACTCGGAGCATATAAGCTAATTTTAATTCCCAAATGTTTATCTACTACCTACAGGGTAGCATCCCTAAATACTTAAGCATGAGTTCCTGCAGAGCCGGTATATTGCAGAGAAGGTGTTAGAGTCTGCGATATCCCGGCCCGGGATGCTACCCTGTAGGTAGTAGATAATCACTGGGGAATTCAAATTAGCTTATAGGTTAAGTAGGAGCGCAGTCAACTTTTCGGTCGTTAAGCAATTAATATTTCACAAGATAGAAATTTTCCAAATACTCCAAAAGTGGGATTTGTCTCTTCTAAACCAGATTTGTGTCTTACATTTGCAAGTAGGTTCAGAAGGCTGGACTTCTGATTTTAGCCAGGAGTACTATCCAAAAAGTGGCACATCGAAGCCCCTCGCCAATCGTACTCAGCAAACAACCAGTGGTAATGGTTGCTGATTATTATCCTAATACACGATTTATTTATATAGTTGTTATCATACATGGGACTAATTAAATAGATTGAGTAATTAATTGACAATTTTATTAGCATTGATGTTTGTTTTCATCATTGGTAATGGTTTTTAATGATAAAGTTTCATTAGTAATTATTAAAAAACACAATCATTACCATTAATCAATGATTAAATTATAAAAAAGCATTATCATTATTGGTCACATTTGCAATCAACCTTTTTGTAGTGATGTTTTTAAAGGGACGAATACAATGAGAAAAAAAATAAAGATTTCTGAGTATTAAATAAAATGTGTACTGCAGATTTTCAAAACTAAAATGAATGCAGTAAAAACTATTGTATTAAAAATAAATTTTTGTTATAAAATAGACAAAGCTAGTTAAAGGCATATTAATATATTACTCTTGTATTATATTACCTTCGGCCAACAAATGCTATCGCCAATGACTGTTGACTCTTTACGCACGGCAACACTTTTTATCATTACAAAAACAGCTGATGTCCAACAAAAATTCTATCAAAACAAAGAAAAAATCAATCGATAGCTATCAAACTGCTCAACGTACGTCAAATCTTAAAAGTTTGCGTTGACGGAGACGTACTGATTGTGACAACGCTCATAGGAAAACCTGTATTTCAACTTACTTTTCAATTGAAAAAGTCGACATATAGCGTATGACGGATTATATGTGCCCTGGCCTTTAGATCAAAATAGAACACATTCTAAAATTTTAACAGATATACAGATGACTTTGCACATGTATTTTACAGAAGTAATTAATGTTTAAACAGAGCCACACGACATGTACATGTTTTGCAGTGACAAATTTCATATGTCAGATGTAAAAACATGTCGTGTATATGGAACTTAAACAAAAATACACTTTATGTCCAAAAAGTATAATTTTAGAAGCAGAAATTTTAATACAATTAAAAAATAATATTTACGATCCCCGACTTGAGGTAAATATATATAAATTTAATATAGCATTGGAATTTAGCGAATGTAATGGGTGATTTTTTTGAGGTTAGGATTTTCATGCATTAGTATTTGACAGATCACGTGAGATTTCAGACATGGTGCCAAAGAGAAAGATGCTCAGTATGCTTTGACATTTCATCATGAATAGACTTACTAACGAGCAACGCTTGCAAATCATTGAATTTTATTACCAAAATCAGTGTTCGGTTCGAAATGTTCAAATGTGACAAATTTTGTTCAGCGATGAGGCTCATTTCTGGTTGAATGGCTACGTAAATAAGCAAAATTGCCGCATTTGGAGTGAAGAGCAACCAGAAGCCGTTCAAGAACTGCCCATGCATCCCGAAAAATGCACTGTTTGTTGTGGTTTGTACGCTGCTGGAATCATTGGACCGTATTTTTTCAAAGATGCTGTTGGACGCAACGTTACGGTGAATGGCGATCGCTATCGTTCGATGCTAACAAACTTTTTGTTGCCAAAAATGGAACAACTGAACTTAGTTGACATGTGGTTTCAACAAGATGGCGCTACATGCCACACAGCTCGCGATTCTATGGCCATTTTGAGGGAAAACTTCGGAGAACAATTCATCTCAAGAAATGGACCGGTAAGTTGGCCACCAAGATCATGCGATTTGACGCCTTTAGACTATTTTTTGTGGGGCTACGTCAAGTCTAAAGTCTACAGAAATAAGCCAGCAACTATTCCAGCTTTGGAAGACAACATTTCCGAAGAAATTCGGGCTATTCCGGCCGAAATGCTCGAAAAAGTTGCCCAAAATTGGACTTTCCGAATGGACCACCTAAGACGCAGCCGCGGTCAACATTTAAATGAAATTATCTTCAAAAAGTAAATGTCATGGACCAATCTAACGTTTCAAATAAAGAACCGATGAGATTTTGCAAATTTTATGCATTTTTTTTAAAAAAAAAGTTCTCAAGCTCTTAAAAAATCACTCGTTAGTTTTAAAAGCTTACAGTTTAGTCTAATAATATTTGGTAAAAGAAAATTCAATTATAAATTTTATTTCAATAGTCCAAAAAGTTCTTACTTTTAACATATTTAAAAATTAACGTTTAAAAATTAACCTAAACCAAAACCGACAATTACAATCTTATTTAAGAAGCATTAAAAATTATGGTTTTGTTAAAAAAAATCACATTCACCAAACACTATTAAGAAAATATAATTATTTGTTGTTGGTAACCCAAATATAAAAAGTCAAAGAACAAATTTTAAGTCTTTAAATAGCAAACGGTTAATAGGAAAATATCTTTCAAAGTAATTACCACAAATAACAAACAAACTTGCTTAGATAATTGCACAAATCTTATGGATGGATTTCTAAGACATCATGACAACAAGCAATTAAGCGCATAAACACTTAATATAAAAAACACCACCTAGTAGAAGAAATCCAGGAATGAACGCTTGAAAATCTTATTACTTTGAAGTATTTTTTATTATTATTTTATTTGGCAAAAGATTAGATCAGGTGTTTTTTTTTTTTTTTGTTTTCAATATATGATTGTATACAGAATTACATTTACTATCTATCTGTTAACTTTTTAATATGGTTATATTTACATTACAAAACCAAAATGAAAGAAGCCTTACTCTTAATTAAAGTCAGTTTCATACATATATGTATAGAGAAAGAAAAGTAGTTGATTGTGACAGGAAAATTACCCACCAATTGGTGAAACTGAGCAGAAATATGAATATTAAATATAATTGTTTTTAATAAATAACATTTCTGTTGTTTATTTAATTTGCTCTTGCCACAAGTCTCGCGAATCATTTTAACAATTTAGACATGCAAAAAGTAAATGTTCTTTAAGCCCAACCTTCTTCCTAATAAAATCATCATCATTTCCAACAGCAGAAGCAGCTTCAACTCAAACTTCAGCAGCCTGCATAACTGATGTCATCAGCAGGTTCTTTCACAACTTTAACACACCATTAAAAAAATATGTCTTCAAAGAAAAATATATGAAAAAAAAAAAACAACGAATGAAATGAACGTCTTAAAAAATTTAGTGTCGCTTTCATCTTTTGACAGGAATGAAAATTTCTATACTATTTTTCCTTACTTTATACAACATACAACATCTAGTACCACGTTCTCAATCTTAAGCTAACGTTTGGTAATTTGTATGCTTTTTTCTTATTTTTGCCATATCCACCACAAGAGATACGCCCAGTTTTTCTTTTTCTTTCACTTAATAAACTTAAAATGGTGATGATAATCATCATTTTAAGGAAAGAAAAAAAAAACTTAAAAGAAAATTTATTTTAAATTGAAAAACTCAAACTACTTAAGAAGCTAATACAGACATTAGCTTAAAGGTATAAATAATTTTTAATTAAATGTTAAAGTTAGAAAAATATTTTGCGGTTAATAAAAATTTAAGGTGTTGAAATTCCTTAAGAGTCTTAATTAAAAAAAAGGAGTTACAAATGAATTTTGAAGTAAGGCCTAAGTTCGCTTTATTCTCTTTAGGGTTAAAGAATATTTTTTTGCAAATTAGCAATTAATGTTAAAACAACAGTGTGGAAAGTTTTTTTAGAAACTATCAGAAAGTTATGAATTCTTCAGCACTCTTTGTATTTATCTACTTTGGCTTAGTGTTATTTGTGAACATCATCTATTCCACCAACCAAAAATAAGAGAATACGAGAAATTTTATGCAATCATCTATCATCAGATGGTGAAAAGGAAGTCTATCTCTACCTAAAGCTTGATGTTTTTTTGTTTTTTAATATTTAATTCATAAATAGTTCTACTAATAAATTTAAATAACAAAAAGGATTTATTTAATCTGGCTTTATGATGTATTTTTTTAATAAATCAGCAGCTTTTCTGGGGTTTGTTTGAAACTTGAAGAAACTAGAAGCAACAATAGGTAAAAAATAAAATATTGTAAAGTTAAAATAAAACATAAATTAAAAAATTCCAAAATTATGCTTTAAATAATACTTATTTACATTCATTACATTAAACTTGAGTAACGAAGCGAGTATTTATTTAAAACGAAATTTTGATAGTCTTCTAAACACTGTCATCTTTCCCATATGCATCTGCATTTCGTAGAGAATTAATATCAAAAATATTAAAACGCTTGCACATAACGACTCGTTAACTACCAATGTAAATCACACGAACAAATGACAAGTGTATGTATGGCCAGCTTAGAAGATACATATATCGTTGTTCATGACAATGTTCGCAACAACATCTTTTACTTAAATATGCTGAGAACAAGATATATGTTATTTATATTTTATATTTATTGTGGGGTACACCAAAGCGGACCACTTTATGCGTCCCTTTTCGACCTCCTTCGTTCATTGATTTCTGGTATGCGACTGGTAATTTACTTTTATTTCACTTTCATTGAGTCTCGTGCTGTCACTAGCCTTTCAATCACTTTTGTAGTGATTTCAGAATGCCTACTAATACATGTCGACATTCTGCCTCATCACAGAGTCCATGGTAATTGCTAACATTTGCCTAAGACAATGGTCTTCACAGCATCTATATTTACTATATGTCTGCCCCATGATCTATAGCCCATAGGTTAGCCAGTCTGCTGGACATCTGCCGTCTTTTTGTACGCACCTCGATAATACTTTAACTTTCCGTGACCTGTTAATCATTTGGAGGGACCCAGATTATATCCACCCAAAATGATTACTTCAGATTTCATTGAAACTTTTTTATTTATATTTCTTGAAACCCTGAATTGAAATATGTATAATTTTAAAAAAATTATATCTCTTAAACTTTTTTAGATAAAAATTTATAAAAATAGAAAAATATCGCTTTTTTGTATATGCGGTCGAGGCTGAAATATATTCTAATTCCAGTTCCATAATTATTAAAAAACTTCATATTTTTAGTACTTCATAGTTATTGTATTGAATCAATATGAAGTATTTTTAACATAACTTCTGATCCCGCCATGGTCCCATTTTAAAATTGTTCACTAATTTAAAAAAAAATTGTTTACATATTTTCAATATGTTTGTCATGGCTCACTATATTCCTCTTCACTATTTAATCTTTTGGGGATGTACGAACTTCTTGTGGAAAAAAGAGTTCAAAGTTCTACATAAGACGGAAAATACTGATGAGCGAGACTGTGATATTATAGTGTAACGATTTTTTAAAAAATTTCAGGAATATGTATATTTCAGGATAAAGGAACTCTTAACCACTAAAAAATTGGTTCGGTCTATAGCTGCAAAATCATCATTAGTTGAAAAATGCTTTAAAAGATTTCCTGAAAACATTATTTTAAGTAAAAACCAGACAATATTTTATCGAATCATATTGATTTGATATAAGATTTATTTATTGATATAAGATTTGATTTCCGAATAGTGGTTGCATCCACATTATTCACCCTCTACCTCTACCTAAAATTAAAGAAAAGGTTAGGCGTAAAATATTTAAAGTAGAAGTAGAAGGAGAAGGATTTGAAAAACCTTCCTTTAAGAAAATTGGAGAAAGTAAAAAGTCGTTTAAAAGAAGCGTTGTCATGTACTTTATAAAGTTGAAGTTAAAATTTTGTAAAATAAAACTATATTCAGGAGAAAACCCTTAGCTAAAAAACTAATAAATTTTATATGTATATTTGTATTAAAACATATAAAAATATAATACAACACACGATTTGGGGAGTTTACAATATGTATCCCTTCTGCCAGCGTATTTTAATTCTGTTTACAATAGTCTTGTAAATATATGGAAGTAATATGTAATTAATGTGTAATTATCTTATTAGTTGTTATTAAATGTTTATCTAATTTAGTAGCAGGTTTACGAAATGGAATATTTAATTTTAGTTACTCATATCAAATGAAGAAAAAACGATATCTGCTAATATATACATACATGTTATAAAAACACTGTGTAAACAAACGTGGTAGCAAGAACTGCATGCTGGTGGTTAAGAATATTGAAATAAAAACAAATTTTAACGTAAAACATATTGAATTCTAAAAAATCTGGCAAAATTTACAGAAAATCTTTTTTTTTATTCTTTTAACTTCGAAAAATAAACGAACTTAAGCCTTACTTCAGTAAGAAAAAATTTTTTGTAATAAAGAAAAACTGGCCATAGCATAACTGGTAGATAATGAGAAATAAATAAATATAATTAACTGCAAAAATATGCTGGTTTATGTTGTTTTTAAAGACCACCCCTCGTATTAAAAAAAAAAACCTTTAACTTTTCCAAGTATTTCAAAAACTCTTATTGTTTTCTTAATTCAATTAATTCCTAAGCAACTTGGTTGTGTCCTTCAATTGGAACTGCCTTTAAGTGAAAGCAATTATTTTTAAGAGCTTTTAAAGTGAATCTAACATTTCTTAGTATTTTTGTTGTTTTTTTCTAAAATTTATATCGCAAAAAAAACAAAGCAAAATTTATTCAAGTTCAAATACCATCGATAGTAAATATTATTGTTATTGTTATCCCAAAAACATCTCATCTACTACATCTACTACACATTTAACAGAACCACTTGAATTCGCTTCAAATGCCAATTAAAATTTTATTATTCCTTCTTAAGAATTAACCTGCAGTTGGGCAAAGGAGTTAATATTGTAGAAGTAGTATAAGGAACAAATACTTATACTACAGGGTTGGTTATTGTCCTTTTTTGTCATTTGCGACATGTACGACAGTTACACTTTATGTTAGGGTTGTGATTTACTGTAGCAGCACCTGTAGATGATGAAAGATCTGTAGTGTCGATATCGGGCACGCCAACGCTCGTCATTGAGAGGTCGTATTTGAGTCCTCCACAGCATGTGAATGACATAGATTAGTATTGGGGAAGAAGTTTTTCCCCTTGCTTTTTGCGGAGAAAAATAAATAGGCTGGTATAATTCAACTAAATATTCATAAGTTAAAGAATAGGTACCTGAACCCCGTATTATAAAATATACCAAAATTTGTGGCGCCAGCCGATTTACTTTCTAAATGATACGGGATCTAAAAACGATATAAAAAGAGATGTCAATATAGAACTTTCTTGGGTACAGAGTTGTGTACTTAAGCCCGTAAGCCCGAAAAATAATGAAGGACAAACTCGCTCCGGCAAATTCACTCTTCAGTAGAAGCACCATATCAAGAGTGCTATGTGCAAAGATTTTAAATCTTTCGTACAATTACTTCTGTAGAAATTGTCTAGGAGTGTAAAATACCTTTACCGCCATCGGCCGGCTCTCCCTATAAATAAGGTGAGTTTTTTCTATATTTCCTCTTCAAGTATCACTTTATGATACTACTACTTTTGGACCTTTTTCGTATAGGAAGTCCTAAGATAACAAAGGTTTTCACTGCACTAGCAAACCATTTGGTTATTAAACGCACGAGGCAAGTGAACGTGAAATGTATTTCACCACCTGGGTTAATAAGGTAACATTGATGTTGGTTAAAGGACACATAGACATAGCTCGGAATAAAGTAGCAGTAGCAAAGTAGCAGTAGCAGCAGCAGCATCTGTTGTGAATTTCTGTGGACCGGAACTTAGATTAGCACTGGGATATGGGCTAACGCGAATGAAGTAGGGACTTCATAGTAGGGCTACACTCACTAAACCTGAAAAAGTATGCTGGATAACTGCGTTAGTTAAAGGTCAAGGAAACTTCAAGTATCATCTATCCAAGATGAAAATCTAAGAAGTTGATGGTAGCACCAATTGTGTGTGAATGTCCAGCACTGGCTAGCGTAAGAATTAAAATCATGGGCAGAAAATGTGGATGCCATGGGGGAACTAAGTCTTGGACAATTGCTAGCAATTACTAGACACACCGTGATGAAAAAGAAGGCCGACAGTTACCAGTCGACAATCTGAAATCACTAAAGACTAGATTAAAGGATGGTTGTAGCACGTGACTCAATGAAATTAAGGTTGCCGTAAATAACAAGTCGGATGCCTATAATCATTAAGGAGGGAAGGGGCGAAAAGGGAACGAGTAAAGAAGTCCGCAGGTATATACTGCTAACATAATAGCCAGTATAAATAAGGACCATTCCAGTAATTAGGAATAATGGTACTCGAGATCGTGAAAGATATTACAACATATTCGAGAACTACTTGACTTCTCTAGCCACTACAATAAGTAAAAAAAAGAGACATCCGCAAGTCAAATATATCTCACCTCTACAACAGCAATTTAGACTCTTTTTGTGTTGTTAGCCAGAAATTTTTTTAATGTCTGTTTTTTAAGTTGGGTTTATTATTAGTCATATGAGAACCCATCATCTTAAAAAATCATCCTATATTCATTCAACTCATTAAATTCAAAATGAACATAAAGCATGCAGTCGTATTCCAATAAAAAACAATAGCCATCAAAAAAGAGGAGATGTTTCTTTCCCTTGCTAAGCAACAAATATATGTTTGTAAGTACTCGTGAAACAAACAAAAATCTGTGCAATTCTTTTTTTAAAGAACACGCAGCTTTTTTCTCTTAGTAGCAACATGAAAATGGTGTTTTCTTTTCTTCTACAATATCAAAGTTAGACATATTGATACATGAATAAATAGTAAAAAAAAATTTCCTTTTTGATTCCCATAAATAGGAAAACAAAAGAATTAGAAATGCATAAACTACATTCACACACACAAGCACAAACACAAACACACTCTCGAAACATACACACATGTGATTACTGGGTCTTAAATCGAAGAAACTTTTCTCAAATACATGACCAAAAAATGAATTTATAAAAAAAAACTCTTTTCCAAAAAAAATTAAATAAATAAAAAAAAACAAATAAAAATTATCTTCTCGTGCTGATTTTCTTTGTGCGATTTGGTGGTTAAATCGGCCTTTAAAGGAAGAAGAATCTGTGGCCATAACATTGATTGAACTGAGGTTGGTTTAAAAGAAATTCCAAAAATATACACAATGCAATACGTTACACAAAAAAAAGAAAAATAAATAAATAAAAATAATTGTACGTGCCATTTATTGTTTTTCTTATAATTTCTAGGTTGTCATGTTGAATCTTACCGTATGCATAAAAATGTATCTGTGTGTTTCGCTTCAATATTCGGTTGCACTTGACTCTTTTTTGCAAATAAAGATGTTTTTACTTTTTTTTATTTAATATAACTTTAGCTTAAATGGTTAAATTTATATTAGAAAAATTTCTAAATAAAAACATAATATGCAACAAATATTCGAATAATCGAAATAACCGAAAAACCGAATAATTATTCTTAAATTAAAATTTTATTTATAAATCAAACCATTTACATTAGACAAATATTGAGACTCCTGTTTAAAAAATAAAGCAACCGGTCTTCCCTATGTTCGAATAGTTTTCCAACTCTTTAACCGATTAGTCGTTATTTTAGTACATACATTTTTTCGCTTTCAATACAAAAATATTAAAGGATATTTCTTTTAAGAATAACCCATAAAGGGATTTTAATTTATATTTCTAATTGTTTTCATTTAATTGAAATGACTTGCATGTTTCAGAAATTTAATTTTTAATCACCAATTCCGTCACAAAATTAACTGAATAATCGATAACCTTTAATCATTTTTAATTATTCGGTTATCCAATTGTTCCTTACTAATTCAGTTTGAAATATTGTTAGTGATGTTTGATTACAAGAATAGTATTGTTAATTTTTAAAATTTGCGTTTATTTGAACAATTCTGTTAGTAAATAGAATAATTGGTACGTGTAAATGGATGTAAAAAAACCGGTTGTTAAAATATTAAAAAGATTTTTTTATGAAGCGAATATAAGCAGCCTTTCAAATTTTCTTTGCAAATAATTACACTTTTATTAATTTTTTTATTGTTATATTTATATATTTTTCAAATAACCGATTACTCGATTAAAAACTTATTATATTTTTTTTTAATTTATAGCTTTTTATTGGTCGTTTTCAGAGCAAAAGTAACTTTTTGCCTTAAAGTTTTGTGACAAAAAGTTTTAAATGCTCTCTTGTACCTTAACCAACACAAGGTTAATATTTATCTTTTACTTTATTATTAAATTTGTAAAAGACAATTTTTCTGTTCTCCGGTTATTAAATTTCTGGTTACTTTTTATTTTAAAATTTTACTGTTTTATATTTATTTTTGCTTCAAACGGAATAAATTATATAAGCTATGAAATGTTTAATTAGGACTATATTTTTGGTATATATTCTAACCGATAAATCATTTTATTCAATTCAGATTTTGCTATTGAAACAAAGGCCCAGGACCGAGACTCTATGAAAATCGTAATAGTTTCATATTTTTTAAAACATCCTATGAATATTATTTTTAAATCTGATTTTAATAAATATGTCATTGATTCGAACACTATAAGTTGGAACCGGGTTTTAAATTTTCGTTTAACCGATTAATCGGGTTTTAAACTTGGTTTACATTTACTGTGTTTTTGTCTTAAGAAGTTTTTTTTTTACGAATAACCCATTAAACGAATACCAATAATATTTTAAATTGTCTATAGTTTTTTAATTTAATATTAAGTCATTTCTAACGGTTTAAAAATAACACTTTTTCAGATAATCAACTGATTAATCGATATTTTGAAGTAACTTTAATCGTTCTTTATTATTTGGTTACCTGATATATCGTTTTTATGGTTAAAGTTCAAAAAAATTTTCATGTTTCTATATTTACAGTATTTTTATATTAAAAAGATTTTATAAAAAGTACCACCAGTCGGCTGGTTATTTTTAGGTTATTCGAATAATTGGTCATATTAAGTATTTTTAACTATATTTGCAGTAATTTTTGTTTAGACTTATTCTTTAAAAATTTGTAGTAGTAAAGTAATGTATGTAAAATGTGTGTACACCCAATTCTGTTTTTACACGGTTTTGATTTATGTGTTAATATTTTGTGAGGAAGACGACGAGAACTACAAATAAAAAACTACAACGTAAAGCCATTTGTTTAGAAAACAAAATTGAAATTTAGACCGCCTTCGAAATGCAGAATTTCTTAGAAAAATTTTCGGTTTAAACGAAGCTACAGTAAGAACTATAAAAAAATTAAAATTCAATTAGGCAATCGTTGATTTCTGGAACGAAACTATCTACTAAGTCGTAAGACGTAAATATACAACATAAACGGTGCAAATACACATTATATGTACACGCAAATAAACATTATTTTTTGTTCTTAAAAAAAATTCTCGTTTTTCACTAATTTTAATAGGTTTTAGAGATAAAGAACCAATCACCTATTTTTGTATATGATCAATGTATTTTTACACGGATTTTTCTGGAACCAATCTACCGTATAAAATCAGAATTAGGTGTATGTGTATATCTATGTATGTATGTACGACAAAATTTAAACAGTTTTGTTAGCTATTAAAAAATCGATTAGTTTAGTCGAATAAATTAGTACGCGAGGAAGGTTTATTCGGTTATTCGGTTAATTTAAAACTTTCCTAAATTTACATTAAAAACGATCCAATGTAAAAACAAAACCTCTAAATTCCACGTCAATATTCGTTTGTTGTTAAGAAACATCTTAGATAAAAAGAATAAAAGGGTTCTCCAGATTGATTATTCTTCTGTTACTTGATAATTTTCTTAGATATACTCGCATTACATCGATATTTTTCCTAGAACGAAATTATGTCACAACAAAAAAAACAAATACAATGCAAGTAATTGCATTCCGATTATTAGTTTAGCTAGAAAATTTTAGCATAATTTTACTACTTAATTGAAAGTTTAAATTACCTCTCTTTTGATTATATTTTTGATTGCGTATTTTAAAAAAAATATTCTTGTTATGATTATAAGTAACCGGTTCATTAAAATGTTTATCCGAATACTGATCTTGAAATTGAAATATTTTTCTCTTCTCACGTTTTTACGATCATTTGCTAAAGTAACCACAAATTCGATTATTCGCTTACCAAAGATATTCTTCAAAGAACTTACATAAGTAAAATTTACCTGTTACTGACGAATAGCAACTCCCTTGTAGGTGTTGTTTCTATTTGCCATACGTTTTCCTTGTGCTGTAAAAAATATTGTAAATTTTCCATAAATAACGTTTTAACAAAAAAATACAAATATTAATTTGTTTGCATTGTATTTGTATTTGTATTTGTTTTTTTTTTTTTTTTTTTTTTTTTTTTTGTTGCAATGCTCATGCGTGTTGTCATGTTTTTTCTTCGTCTTTTTGTTGCAAAATACAAAAAAAAAACAGCAACATTTTGACAAGAATTGCCTTTTTAAGTAGAACAGTTGTGGTCCTATTTTGTTCTTCATTTCCTTCACTCTCTACTTCCAAAGAAGTAAATTGTATTGTGACTGTCAGTGCGAATGTGTGTGTGTATAAGTTTTATTGGACAACTATTGAATATTCAGTGGACCACCACGGATGACTGCATATTTGCATTTTTCTACATTTTTGTTTATGTTTTTTGTTATTTATTTGTGACAAAAACATGATGCCTGTGCTTTTAAATACTTAAAACTTGTCAAAGTCTGGAATTATTTCGATGGGAAAAAACTTAGAAGTTGTAGAACCTTAAGCAAGTGCAAAGAAAATATCAGTTTATGACAACTTTTTAATTTAAAATATTTTTATTTATTTTTTTTATAAAAAGTATTTTAAACTTTGATAAAATGATTGTCAGTTTACAAAATTTATGATATTTTTTTGGAAAAACTTTTCAGTTATTTTTTAATATATTGAACTTGTGAATCTCAAGACATTGACTTTTGAAGACATAAAATTTCCCTGTTACCTAAAAGCCACCCTATTTTATTCATGATTTTTTTGAATCGTTTTCTGTAATTTCATCTCAATAAAACTTCATTTATTATGCTCACGTGATGCATCCCTAGAGACTTTATTAAATTGGGATATAGGTATGTATTTGCCTTTGTTTTTGAAAATAACCTTTCAATAAAAGCCACCTCACTCCACTCCACTCTAATAACTACTTTAATTCAAAACATAAAAAATATCAAGAAACACAAAAATAATATAAAAGAAAAGAAAAGAGAAGAGAAAAACCTTTTTGACATCAAAACAATTTTTTATCTAAAATTACTTTATGATTTATTATCTGAAACAAGATTTGTGACAGTTTATGTTTCAGATTTCAAAGCAGGCACTTAAAATCGTAAAATCTTTTATGTGAGATATTTAAATCAAAAAGTTGTCGGTGTTACATTTCAAATGGCCATTTGTTTTATCAAGGTTTTCTAAGAAAAAAACGTAAATTATGAAATCATAAAGTTTTAAGTTCTCAAAATCCAATAAGATCTGCTTAATTTAACAATATTTTCTAATACGAAGTATTCAAGACAAAAACTTAAATTTATAAATAAGAAAAACCTTTAAAAAAACGTAAAACTTTTATTTTACTTATTATTATTTTTTATGGGTTTTAACGTTTTAGGCCTTCAAACTAGTTTTAACATTATTTTCAACTTGGCTTGTCTGCAGAAAACACCCATGGTGGCAATCGAACCAGCAACACTACAGACTGATAGAATAGTGCACACCAATCAGTCTATTAAGGCACAACAATCTAGGAATAATTTCAATATGACTTTTTGCCCTATTTGACAACTTTGTATAAATTTAATCTGTCAACTGCAAATTTGAATTTATCTACATATTTATGAGCCCTTGATTATGAAATTGGTATAAGTCATATATCTTGTTTCGATATATTAAAGGATTAAAGATATTTTTGTATTATGCAATAAAATATTTTGACAATTAAAAAGTGCCAACAAATAAGTATTTATTATGATTGTGAAAGTTATAAACTTTTTAAAAGCAAATGTGGTTTTGAAAGGTTGAAATGACTTATACCATTTTCAAAATTAACTGCATGAAGTTGACTTAAACCATTAAGAAAAAATTTTTATTAGAAATTAACATTTTATTCAAACTCATTACATTGTAACCAAGTAATTTATTTTTTAGTATTTAGGGAAATAAAGTGTTTGTGGAAAATTGGTGGTGGGATATACGGTAGAAAATCCATCATATCTTTACGTTTTTCTTCTGTTAATGGTCTAATGGTTGTGTATAATGGAAGCAAATCAATATTTTCGTATATTCTTTGTTTCCTCTTTTAGGTGAAATTGAATTCGAAATTGTCATCCAAAGAAGTTTTATAAAACTTTTTATATGGAGCATTTCTTTGAAATCTGATCCATTTTATTTTTAGCTAAGACACAGCTTCTCCATTGTTGTTTCTCTTTCTATTAGTCGTTAATTCTCCCAGTTGTTTCGTCAAAATGAAATCTTTCTGAGCCATTTGTTCTACCAAAACCAGGTTTCTTTTTTTACATAAT
The DNA here is from genome assembly GCA_949628195.1 of Phasia obesa. Taxonomy (NCBI): domain Eukaryota; kingdom Metazoa; phylum Arthropoda; class Insecta; order Diptera; family Tachinidae; genus Phasia; species Phasia obesa. The sequence continues at coordinate 49,939,784 of OX451215.1, read as the reverse complement.
TCTATTAAATTATAATAATGCTCAGAGATGTATAAATAATTCGATTTTTTAATTTTAGTTTCTACAATTAACTATATATAGTGCATTTTTATATTAATAGGATTACCTGATCATACCTGAACCGCTATCTGAAGACATGACAAAATTACTAATAAATATTTGCCCAAACTTTGAAAACAGACTGCCGTATATACAGTAACTGTATTTTGTTTACCAACCAAAAATTAAACTCAATTTAACAACTTAGTATTCAGGGCATACTGCGAATTACTTCAGATTATGTTATCTTATTAGGAATTGATATGGAATAGCTGATAAAATTGTTTTTTTTTTAATTTCCGACTTATACCACTTTCAAAATCAAGGGCTCATATATAAAGCACAAAATGTTTCTGTTTGTTTTTCGGAAAGCTATAACTTCCTACACCAGTTAACAGTTTGTTAACAGATATGCCGTGTACAAAATAGGTTGAATACTATTTAATATTTCAAGTGGGCGTGGCACATCCCATACAAGATGTGCAATAGATAGAACTTTGAAATTTTGTGGAAGAACTCCTATTGTTATGGCGCATTTATAGAAAAAACTAGCTGGATAGAAATAGTGGGCGTGGTGCCATAAAAATAAAAAGTAAAAAAATATAATTGTGTACCTAGAGAACGGTAATATGTAGGTTCTCGATATTTTCCACAAGCAACCCCCACATTAATACACAGATTACAGCATAAAAATATATTGGATTGGAAAAGGAGACGTGGTACCTCCCATACAAAGTGAACTATTATTAGCATCTGCATCAGGAATTGTAATAGCTAGAATTTTGTAATTTTGGAGTAAAGTAACCCACATATTTATATGCATATGAAAAACTGGATTGGAATAATGGGCATGGTACCTCCCATACAGAGTCAAAAGTTATTGTCGTGTACCTAGAGAACTGTAATAAGTTGATTCTTGATATGATGCACAAGCAACCCTCATATTAATATGCAGAGTATACGTGGTATCTCCCATACAAAGTGAACTATTACTATCGTGTACATCAGCAACTGTAACAGCTAACAGCTAATATGCATAGTAGTAAAAGAAAAACTGGATGCGAATAGTGGGCATGGTACCTCCCATACAAAGTGAAAAATTATTATCGTGTGACTGGGTAATTGTAAAACGTAGAGTGTTGCAACTTTGTACGACTAAAGATAAAATTAGTTAAAACGTACTTTGAAGGAACGTAACACATGAAAATTGTTGTTGTTGGAGTCTCTCTTGATCTCTGCTCGCTTTGGTTATCAACAAAATGTAAAAAAAGTTAGAAAATCTTTTTCAAATAGTTTTCTCTATTTTTTGGCGTACCGTAAAACACATTGAAATAAAAAGCAAAAAGAGAGAATAGTGACAAACAACAACAATTTTCAAGTGTTACGTTCCTAAGTACGTTTTAACTAATTCTACCTTAACTCCCTCATTAATATGCACATTTCAGCAAAAAAAAACTGTCTTTTTTGTGGATGGGTGTAGCAAAGAGCACCGGGGATAGCTAGTATTATATAAAGCTCATTTTAAGACTTTGTAAGAAACATTTATTATGTGGATCCTCTTTACGTGTTAACACTATACGTTTCGTATAGTATTTTAGCGGCCACAGTAATACAACTGCTGATAAAATTGCATGAGGCAGTTCAAGAGATACATGAACAAATATTGACTACAATGGCTCGTTAATTATTAAAAACAAGTGATCAAAAGGTATACGTCCGCACCTTCTGGCAAAAAACGCTATCAAATAAACAAAGCCAAAAACAAAGAAAACATTTAAATCGGCGGGCGGCAGTGAATGATGAAACAGAACTAGGGAAAATTTTTTTCAAATATAATTTTACAATTTTCAAGTGGTAAGTCAACAAATAATGAAAAATAAATAAAAACTGGGTATGGATTCAATACAAGTTCTTAAAACATAGGAACTGAAGGTATAAAGTTTTATAACAGTTTCTAATTGAAATTATCAAATATTTACTCTATTGTATTGCAATACAATAATACAACCGATACAACAGTGCACGAGAGTTGTGAATTGAACAAATTTCATGTGGAAACTCAACTTCATCTTCCACTTAATTCTCAAATTTTCTTATTAAAACTTCTTCAAATATATTTTGATTTATTTGGATAAAGTCTTTTTAAAACTTTGTTTACATTCCACTAAATAAATATGTTTTCTTATGGCAAGAAGCATCTTGGCTTATTTTTTTTTTTTTTTTTTTTGCTTTTAAATAACAATAAAATTGATTCTGTGTTTTTTTTTTGCAAAATCAAAACAACAGATAAAAGAAATTTTTTTTTTCATAAATATTTTCCTACATCTAGCTCTTGCGCCGTTAATCGTTCTATTAAATCCACTCTGCACCATACTAAATTACAAAAAGAAATATTAAAAATAAAAATAAAACATGTCTACCATATAAATATTTATATTTTACAGCAGAAAAAACGCATTATGAGTAAATTGGAAAACAAAATCCCATTTTCTTTTTAACCACAAAAATCAAATTAACGCATTTCGCTTAAGCTTTCATCGAATAGAAACAATATGCCAGCATATTTATTCTCTATAATTCCAACGTTTGATGCTGATGATGATTGAATTAATCTTGTCTAGATGCAACGCAGAAGATGAAAAAACAAGATGCATTGATCAAATTGATGTTGGTGTTGAGGTTAGGTCACAAAGATTTCCATTATCTGTATGAAAATTCTACTAAAGAAATAAACTTTTTTTGTTATTTATTTTCCTTGCATTTTCTAAATGCAATTAAATTGGCCCACTTAAGACAGTAGTAATGGAATGGAGAAACAAAGAAATAGGTCTCTGCGGTAAAGCAAATTGCAAAATAGTTAAAAATTATTACACTAAAAAGAGGTTGCAAGGTGTGATAAGTCACAGCTGTTAAGACTAAAAAGTTATGGGAATTAAGAAAAACTTAATATTTTTCGTAAGGTTGGTAAGACCGCAGTGTGTATATAGGTAGAGTTCATAGAGAAAAATTTTCTCTTTTCAAACAATACGCAACATTTTAATTAACTCATTCCAGTCTGCTATAAAAATTTATAGATTCGCAATCATAAACATAATTCTCCTCAAAATGAAAAAATCAGTTTTTTTTTTAATTTAAATTATTGGTTTTTGCTTTATTTGGTTTGATTACTTTATGCACAACAAAGTAGATATGAAGAATGCTGAAAAAAATATGGCGCTCTAGAAAATCTTTGCCATTCTGCTAGAGTCTAAATTACAAATTTCCTGCTTTCTTTAAATTATAATCACCTAATTTAAAAATTCGTCTCTTAGTTCTATAGAGAATTGGAGAAACGAACTCGAGTCTAAAAATTGTATTTCATTCACTTATGAGTTGCATTCGATATTCGCTGGCTATCGATCATCGAATGTCATTTCGAGTTGGTAGCACTGTCGAAATTTTCGTTGTAAAACGAATTTTCATTCGATCACAATTTTGCTTTCGATGCTTATTTGAAATGCTAGTATTTGTAAATTTTTTATTAGCGGAGTTCAGTGTTCGATGCGAATGGTCTTGCAAATGCTAAAGTGCAACTGCATAATATCATAGCTTTTGTTAAATTTGAATGATATAACGCATATGCACCATCGCAAGACCACTTGCATCAAACACTGAATACCGCTATTGTTTTGTTTTACAAATCCCAGCAGTAAATTATTTTATTTTAATTTCATGCAGGTCTAAGGTATATAAGTACAAAACATTAATTGAAAAAGCTGGGAATAAAACCTCCAGCTGACAATAGGAATATGCACAAAAGTTCAAGAGACAAAAAATGGAGGAGAAAAAAAATTTAGGAGCTAAATTGTAAGGGACACCCGTCATAACAACAGCTGAGTGGTCACATTATTGAATAATTAATTCAATTTTGTTCATTTATAAATTAGTAATAAAATATTTATTTATAGCGACAGCTGATAAATATGTACTATTGTGAATAATCCAATTGAGACAAATTCACAATAGCGCTTTTTTATCGAATATCAAATGAACATTCGTTCGATCAGCTCTTTCGGTCACAGTCGAAGATCGAAAGTTTCTTATAATAGGCACCTATGTACATATGTATGTATGTATATTAATTTTTGCTGCCAGCCCAATGTTTTCAAATGTCACAAGAAAATCGTCTTATGATATGAAATTATTATGCCTCTTACTGAATAGGGCAAAGCGACAATAAATTGTTTAATAATATTGTATAATGTATGGGCGCTTAAGAATTTGAAATTTGAAAAAAATACTTATCAATTTTGAAAAGGCAACTGACAGTTTTTTAGGATTCGGTTGATTGAAACAACTTTATCTATTTTGGAAAAATGGAAATATAATTTAGTGTGTCATCAAATATTTCTAACTGGAAGACAATTAATTCTATTCACAAACCTTTTCATCCTGAGAAATATTTGTAATTCACAGACTTGGGAGATGTCAATTAAAGTTTGTAATTAATTACACATGCAATTACGCAATTATATGTTATTGTAATTAGAATTTTTTAATTACAATTACATGCAACTTTTTGTAATTTCTCTCTTTCAATTACATATTAGATGTAATTTTCAATTAAAAAATTACAATTACTAGTAACTTGTAATTAAAAAATTCTAATTACATGTCATTTTAATTGAAAAAAATTCAATTATAATTACATGTAATGGAAAATTGTTAAGAATATAATTGAATTTTGTGCAATTTCAAGTAATAATTATTGCCTGATGACAATTACTTGTAATTTGTAATTTAATGTTTCCAATTACATGTAATGTGTAATTAAAAATGTTTAATTACAAATTACAAGTAGTTGTAATTGCCTTTAGTCCCTGTTTTAAATTACAATTATTTGTAATGTGTAATTGAGAATATTCAATTCAATTACACATTACCCGTAATTTTAATAGTAATTGAAATATAATTGAATCTCCCCATGTCTCGTATTTCAACAGTTATCTAGCGACTACTAGTATGGTTTTCATAGAGTATACTCTACAGATAACTTGCTAACATTTCTTTAAAAATAAAACTGGAATGGCCTACACTCAACTTTACCATACCCAGTGGAAGCAGATATTTTTATGGATATATTACATAAATAATAAAAGTTCAAAGTATATTCGAATCGAAAAATTGATTAAATTTAGTTTGGGGAGTTAAGTAAAGTACCCCATGCCCCTTCCCGATTATGCCCAAAATTTATACAGCTGTACATCTCCATAAACCAAAGGCACATACTGAATTTCATTTTGATATGTCATACGGTATGACCAGTAGAGCGTTCACAAAATTTGGAGGTTATAAAACTACCCCATGCCCTCTCCCGAATATGCCCAAAAACTATACAGCTTTTCATCTCCATATACCAAAGGCACATACTAAATTTCAGTTTGATATGTCAAACGGTATGACCTGTACAAACTCCACAAAAATAGTGGCATACACAACCAAACCACCTACCCACAGACATCATCACGAAAATAGTCAAAATGGATTCAGGAGACCTCAAAACGTATAAATCCGTCAAAATCCCGACCTCGAATTTTTACATGATTACTATATGGTATGGTAAAGTAAATGTGGTATGATGGTAAAGTAAAAATGGTATGATTCCATATATTGTTGATTTTTAATGCCTTGATGACAATGCCTGCGGGGTATATGGGACAACAGTTTCGAAGCGTCCAGGGTCCAAACCACTGGTATCAGGGGAACCGGTAGCCCTAAAAGGATTTCCAAATTCCTGTGTATTGTTATTCGTGGTGGCTATGGAGCTTTATGTAGTATAAACTTTCGATATTTAGATAGTTTTCCAAGAGCTTATAGAAGCTTTTTGGCCTTCTCAACTACTTGGGAGACTTTGATTTTAAGCACAGAACAATAGTTTTCAAAGATCTTTTTTACTAGATTTATTAATTTCTACGAGTTTGTTCAATATGTTTTCTTATGAATAGTTCGCTCAGACTTGTGTAGAGCTTAGTTATAAATCTTTCCTTAAATGGTTGTGTAACGTTTAATAACAGGCTTATAAGTTTATATAATTCTACATTTATAAAATGATTTCCTGATGTAGGGATCATCATGGTAATCAAAAAACTATTTACTCTGACCCAAAGAACGCTGTTAAAGCATTTCAAAATTTAGTGCTGGAGGGAACACTTGCAGTACAGTCTTAGCTAAGACCGCTTCAAACTATTGTACAAGTGTTAATATTTTCGAGGAAAATGAAGCCCTGACGATAAGTTGTTATTGGTTTTCAAACAATTTCAAATACAGTATTAATACTTACATATATTATAGTATGACACGCCCTTTAGCAGTATCATGAAATTATAAAATAAAAATATTTTAGCCTTTTCTTAAAAATTGCTTTATATTATTGCATTCCAGGGTATACAATAAACTTTTTAAAGCTTTTGTTAAAATAAAAAGATAAATCTCAGACTTAAAGTTAACTTTTTTTAAATTTATTTTACGTCTTTAAAGCTTCTGTTTATACTTAAAAGCTTTTTTATTACTCTTCGCTTTGAAAATAAGCAAAAAATGTATTAAGCTGTAAAACTTTTAAATATTTTGAATTAAATTAAGCTTAATTTGGCCAGCAAAAACATTAAAGAAAAATCTAATGACTTTTCAATTATTAAGAATTTACGTTAATTGTCCTTTAACTAGACATTTAAAACAATAATACATTAAAAAAAACAAACTACAGCTGTCAAAATGACAAATAACTTACATAAATGATGTTTTTGTTGTTAACAATGACAGCTACACCTACTTGTACGAGTATGCACATATGTATGTACCCGTATGTACATCAAATAAAAATAAATTTAACTTATAACAAGAGAACTAAATCTCTGAGTAAATGTATTTATTATTATTATTCTTTAATAACTTTAATAACCAACACGTGCAATACCTTCAGCACGTGTCCTATTCTTGCAGAAAATTATGAACACAGAGCCATTTTTCCTTATTAGTTTTTTAATAACATCCTTATTTTTTTATTTTATATTTATTGTTAAGCTCAGTATAAGATTCGCTAATTTTTGTTTGTATTTCTTTTTGTTTCTCCTGCAGGTTTCAACAACAAGATGACAAGAAAACGTTCGAGTCCCATGGGACTCGAAATATATTTGCCTGTTTTGCTGGCATTTATAATGTTGCCATTATTTGCACAAGCTGGTAAGTGTATAAATAATGTAACCTTTTTGTGCTGTCATGTTAGGTTATTTTTTATTATTGGGGTAATAAAATTTAAAGATTTTTTGATGATTCTTTATAGTCTTAAAGGCTTAAATCACTTTATTTTATTCTCTGGCAGCTTTTATGCTGCTATTTTGGAAATAAAAATAAAGCTTGAAGCTTTAATTATTGTTAACTTTGTGCTGAACTTGTTATGCTTTTAAAGCTTCAAGAATTTCAAAGTTTTATAGTGATTTAACTTGAAACTACATATATACATTTTACATTTAAGGCTTTAAAAGCACAGTTTTATTTTATAAACAAATAAAAGTGTATAAAGGGGTTTTTTATACATATGAATCAACTTAAACTTGTCGTGTAAAGGCGAAAGCGTTTTTAAAGCTTTTAGTTATTGTAAACTAATTCGTGAAAATGTTTAACAAAGCCTTTTCCAAATTATAAATAAATTATAAATGTTGTGGCAATTTACCTCTAAAAGCTTCGGGGCCTACATTTTGTTATTTAGGGCTACAATAAAGGCTGCAAAAAGTATTAGAGGTCTTAGCCGAGAGCCACTATCGTCGATATTTATATAGACAGTTTTAAATACGAGTGTAGAAATCCCAGGTGCTTGCCACCGATTTTTGGCTCAGCTTAGACGACTTCATGGCAGAATATTTTTTTTGTTTTTAAATCATTAATGATTCGTCGTTAGCCAAGGAATACGCATGGAACAGTATGGAACTAGATGGTAACAATGTCCTCCTGCCCATGTTGGGGTCGTTGATTATGATGAAAGAATGGGCACTTGAAAATGGTGATCACAGAGGGTGTTCGATGGGTAAGAGCGTAATGGCATTTGTTGTGAATACTGCCTAATATTATAAACATTTCTAAATACTTTTTTAAGCTTTCTGGTTTCAATACCTTGAACATAAAACTTTTACAAGTTTTTCTGAAAGTAGTGTCAAATACAGGAATGTCTCGAATAGTACTGCTTCGATCAGTACGGTTTCTCTATAGTACGATTTTGCAATTTCCAAAAAAAAAAGTTTTGTTCTTGGAAAAATTTGTTCCTAAATTCTTTTTATTAATTTAAGGCTGGTAGTCTGTTCAGTTTTCAATGCGGAATGCTGTCAAACTACATACATACATACATGCATTCATACATACATACATGCATACATACATACATACATACATACATACATACATACATACATACATACATACATACATACATACATACATACATACATACATACATACATAAAAAAAATTTTATGAAAAAATGTTGCAGAAGTGTGGAAAAACGTTGAAATGTTTCTGGCAACATTTTATCAAATCTGTGAAATAAAGCCAATGGGCATTATTTCATGTGTAATTTTTATAAAATTTTAGTGGAAAATTAAAAAAAATGTGATATATTTAAAAGCAATAAAATCGTAAAATTCTTTCAAATCGCGAGATCGACAACACATTTTAATAGTCAAATTTTCCTTGTGAAGTAATAAATCTTGCTCAACATTATTCACAAATTCGAACAGAGTACTAGTCTTTAGTTATTTTAAATAAATATATGTTTAAATATACATATGTATGTACATACATATGTATTACATACTCTCGTGTTTTTGTTGAAAAGCAAAAAAAAAAACAAATTAAATAACAAATTATCTTTTTTGACTCGATTATCATAATCATGTCCTTTAACCTCCTTCATAGAGGTATAGGGCCTTTAAATAGGCGCATAGAGCCCGAATGCCTCAATAAGTCCTGTTTCAAATAGTACTGCTAAATGGTCGAACCGATTAACTGTAATCCTGTACTCCAATATTTTTTTGCACAATTAAATCCCCTTTTATTTTAATTTCTTTTAATGTGTCATACATTCTAACCCCTGTTGAATTCATTAAAATTCACATATAAAATTTTAAATTTGGCATAAAATAATTTCACGCACTTTATTTTTCATCAAAAAACAAACAAATGAAATACATTTTCAATTAAAATTGAAACCCGTGACTCAATAAAAATCTTTGGGCAGAATATAAAAGCTGGTTGGGAATTAAACAGAGTGGTGGAGAGAGAGAGAGAGAGAGAGAGGGGGGTAAAGCAATTTATTATTTAAAAAAAAAAATATAAACAGGAAAAATGTTAATGATTGACCGAAATAAAAAAAAAATAAAACACAAACATTTTATGTCAGCATATGGACAAAAATACATCATGGAATACAACAGATTTCCAGATTAAGTGATGGGATTTTAAAGCAGTTTTAACATTTAAGTCAGTGTTTGACTGCCTGACTACTGAATGCCTAAATGTATGAGAAATGCACTTCAATTGAAATACAGAGAACATTGCACACTCATTGTTAGGTGTGAGTTGTTCACGTCTATAACATTAAACGTTATTGATTTTTCTCTTTGTTTCTAGATTCTTTAGCAAAATGCAACAGATTTTTTTTTTTGTTTTTCTTAATACCCAGGAAATTATTTTTCGCAAACAATTTTTATTTATTGAAAATTACCAACTAATTGTATTAGTTTTTCGAGCAGATGATAGTAATTTGTCATTCGCTGAAAAAGTTTTTTTTTGGGTTATATTTATTTATATTTTGATATTGTTTTTCTAAATTAAGGGTCAGTCAGTTCATCAAGTGTAGTAAATTTTAATGGTCTTAAGACCTCATAAAATGCTATTAGTCCTTGCAAAAAATTCAAAATCAAAATTTGTACCATCAATTTAGAATTTGGAAAATATAAGGGTGGCAAGTAAAACCAAAGGCAAAAACATATTTGCTGTTAATATTTGCCAAGAAATTAGTGTTGATGTGTTAAAAACATTATTCATCCGCAACCCCAGCAGCACAATAAAGGAATACGTGCAAAATGTTTGTTGACCTTTCATTGATGGTGCCCTCCTTCCTTTCGTATTTTTGCTTTTCCTCTCTTTTTGGTGTCCATCGTACACATGTTTCTTAATTTAAACCAGCTAAAGCTAATAAACTGTGTTTACTTCCACCTCGGTATTGTGTCTTCCTGAGTAGACACAAATAAAACCTCCACCCTTTCTAAGTTACATGCTTTTCTTGTTTTTTTTTTTTTTTTGTTTTTCTTCTACAAGGGATGCGTTGTCGTACATGTTGCATACAATTTTTAGGTTTAAATATTTATTTTGACTGTATTGTTCAAACTCACCCACATATGTTTAAATCAAGTGAGAAATTTTTTGATATTTAGTTTGTTAAGTGGAAAAAATCACCCCCTCTTGTTTTTATTTATTTGTAATTCAATGGCTTAATCAAAATATTGCTAGAATTAATGTCGCAGAAAACAAAAGATTATTTATAAAACAAAAGATTATTCTTAAACCGCAGAGTATTTTACAAATTTACCAAAGAATTTCTTGTTTAAAAACCCCTACGGGATATCTATGATAATACCTATGGCATAGCAGTAAAGCGACAGATTGCATTAATCGGGGTCGGTCGTCAAATATTGTCTCGGACTTTAAAAACCTTTTTCCTATAATTATCTTGGACCTTTTTATTTTTATCTATTTTGAAACCTCTTCTTCTAAATGCAAATATAAATCTGAAAAATTTGGAAACAGATGAATTTATTTGCTTTTCTAGCTTGCAATATAACATTTTAAGTTTCCTGCTTTTTAGAAGCACGAAGGTAGATCTTTAAGGATTTTAACAAAGCTCTGCTTTAGTCTTTTTTCTAGATATCTTTCTTGTCTTATTTTACTGCTTCTAGGATACAGTTTTGAAAGCTTAATTTAACACGAATCGCTATTGTAAGCTTAAAGCCACTGCATTCCTTTCCTAGAAAAAAAATTATGTTTACTTAAAAGCAGGTTTGTTAGGGAGAGAGAAATAGAATCTCCCTTCTAACCTACTTCAGGAAGGCATGATTTTTATTTACGATGTCCACCTTCCTTTGTTTCACCAAATTCTTTATAAAAACTTATATAACTGCATCCGCGTGAACGAGAAAGGTCTCTTTGTTTCTCTAAATTTTATAAAGAAAACTTATTCCCTTACATACTTGCATCCTGCCAAGCGAGAGAAGTTCCATTTTGTTTTTATTGTCTATATAATTATAGCATTCTCGAAAGAGCTTATGAGAACGGCTTTTGAAAGACATGAGCTTTATTTTACTGCTTATCAAAACCCAAAAACTTTTTGCTGGATTTCTTTAAAGGTTTCCTCTTAAATGTTTTGATTATTTCTTAAAAAATCTGGAGTGACCTACTCTCAACTTTAACATCCCCAATAGAAGCAGATATTTTTATGAAGATATGTATTACATAAAGAATATAAGTTCAAAGTATATTTGAATCGAAAAATTAATTATTTTCGGTTTGGGGTGCTAAGTTAACTACCACCCCTTGCCCCTTTCCTATTATGCAAAAAGGTATACAGCTCTTCAAATCTACATACCAAAGGCACATACTAAATTTAACTTTGATATGTCATTTGATATGACCTGTATAGCGTTTACAAAATTCGGAAGTTAGTAAACTACCCCTTGCTCCCTCCCGATTACGACCAAACTTTGTTCAACTCTTTATCTCCATATACCAAAGACAGATACTATATTTCATTTTGATATGTCATACGCTATGACCTGTATAAACTCCACAAAAATAGTGGCATACACAACAGACATCATCGCGAAAATAGCCAAAATGAATGAATTCAGATGACCTTAAGACGTATAAATCCGTCGAAATCCCAACCTCGATTTTTTTCACGACTACTATACTTTACCTTATACTAAGTGTGGTAAAGTAAAAAATATAATTTTTAGCCAAAATCTTTCTAGAAGGTTAAAACAGGCAGGTAGAAAACTAGACTCACAGTTCCAATAAATCTCCTTAAGAAACAATTTTATAAAAACCATTTTAATATTTCTGATTCAACGTACTAATATTAATCGGATATTTTCAACGTCACCCTATTAATATCGATTCGAAGCCTGTATGTCTGCCTTTCAACCGGCTGTATCTATGAAGCAGTAATAGATGCTTCAATGGACTGACTGGTAGTTTTCTAGTCTATCAGTATAGGGGTTGCAAGTTCAATTCCGGCCAAATACTTTGTTTGCTTTCTGCAAACAAGCCAGAAGTTTTGCGATAGTGTTTCCTTCTAAAAAAAATTTGTAAATAATTAAAAATATAGTGTCTCACTATTTCCGCTTCAACAATAAATAATATTATTAATGACCACATAAAAGGACCCTTTTTATATATAAATTTTAATAAATATAAATTTGAATAAATCCTAAACACACACTTTAAATAAGATAAAATTATATTTCCAGTAGCCAGAAAAAAATTGTTCAAAATCGTCAGGTTCTAAAAAAAATGCATTAAAATTTTTCAAGTTGTTAAAAATTTACTTATCGCTTTAAAGGTACTGCATACTTTAAGGCATCTTTTATTTTTTAAAGCAGTATATTTTAAGCAATGTTGCGCAACAGATGGCGCTTTTTCTGTCTTTTACAGAGCTTTACAATAATTTTTAGAATTTTATCCAGGGATGGGTACCTTTATACAAAGTAAATATTTAAGATTCTTAAAATGAGGTGTGGATTACATTCGAAGCAAAATCGAACAAAATATTGTCAGGACGCACAGAACGTGTGTGTATGTGTTAAAAATAAGGTAAAAACAAATATAGCTAAAAAAAACCTTCAACGAAAAAAGTTTATATTTTTCAGAATATTTTAATAAAATTCATGCTCAAATATTGTTTCAAATCATTAGAAAAAAATAAGCTTAAAACAGATTTACTTAAATCGTTTACATGCCCGGTAACAGGAGAAGAGGGACCATCTATGCTACCTCGTTCCCATTTCACACTCTGTCACAAGTAATTTATTTACACTTCATCGATTGACGGCCTCTAACAACAGCTTAAAATATAAAATTAATATTTTACAATTTTCTGCATTCATTTTGCATCCCTGACTTTTTTTTCTACTTTTTTTCTTCTCGCTCAAGGTCTTAATCACCAAGAAATAATCTACAAAAAAAATCTGACAGAATTAAAGAAAAATCGTTTCAAAATAGCTTTATAGATGAAACACAAACATACAAAAAAGATTTTGCAAAAATTAAAAAATATATTATTTTAGATTATACTTAATCCCAATTTAAATTTTTGTCAAAATACTACAGTTTAGGGCAATTAAATGTTTATTTTGTTATGGTCCTTCGTACTCTGTTTATAATGTTTATTTAGATCCCTCGCGCAACTCAACAACGAACCTTCCAGAAATTTCATTGTAGAAGATCCCAAAACAGGTCACATTTTCTTTCGTTGTTCCCCCAACATGCATTATAACTTCCCAACAATACCTTTTATGGATAAATAGGTTCTAGAGGAATAATTTTCGGCGTAACCCATTCCGTTAGCATTTGAAGGCTCTATTTTGAAGTCACAGCAGCTTCTCTGGAGCAGTACGCCGAAATCTTTTTTAACTGGCTGCTATGTTGGCAATTTAGTAAGACAGCTATGTACGGACATGGCCCTCAAGACTTGTTATGGCTCAAAATGCATTCCGTGGTATCCCACAATTCATGACCGCCAGACTTGTTTATTTAATGTTCAAAAAGTTCATTCGAAAGACATCCAATTATGCACAATATTTAAAACATAAATAAAAATATGTGTCACTTTTATAAAAATAACTTTAAAAAAAAATTAAATTAGTTTCGTGGCGTAGAGAAAATGCGGGTGACATTTTTTTATCTATGTAAATCAACAAGAGACATTCATAATGACCCACTTTTATTTGTTCGTAGGTAAATAGATGCACCTCTTCGTTGAATTGTCATTGACTTGTCAAAATTATTTAGAATACAGAACAACAACTTTCTTAATATGTATGTATGTATGTATATATGTTGGAAAACAAAGACAAAAAGAAAAACTAAACAGACAAAGAAAAAAAAAGAGTTTCTCAAATGACATTCATTGATTCTTTGGATAAACTAAGGAATAGAATTGTGAAAAAGAGGCAGGAGGAGTGAAGCAAGAAAAAGGGATAATTTATTTAAGACATTATGTTGTCACTATTTACATGTCTATTGACTTTTAGTTAAATGGCATGTGATGTCTATTTGACAGTTTCATTTAATGCAAACATTATGACTGATGAATAGTCGTATAGGGGGCTAGTAACAATTTGAGAGTATAAAATAAAAAACAAATTCTTTTAGTTTAAGTTTTCTTTATTTATTTTGAATGTTTGTATGTTTTTAGGTCTCATCTGGTTTTGCTGAGAGAACAACCGTTATATGTTCATATTTTTTGTTTGACTTTAATCTTACAAATGACAGAAATATGTGGTGGGAAAAAGTTATCATTGTTGGTAAAAAATTGAATATTTATTCAGACAATGAAATAAACATGACGGACCACTAAGTTTTACGAACCTTTATTTATGTTTCTAATGGTAATTGCTTTCAAATAAAGTCGATTTTTGTTGTTGTTGTTTTATTAAAATCATAATAGTGAACAACAATTTATATAACATAGAATGAATCATAACGAAATACCGTTTGTTACCCTATCAAAACGACTCTATCAAACGAAAGTAAATTGTTGGAAGGACCATAAAAAAATTGTCTGTGTTAATTGTCTGTGATATAAATTTTTCATGAAATCTTTTCGTTGTTTTAAGAAATTAAGATCGGCTTAAAAATATTTTATAAATATGTAGATCAAAAAGATTGAATAAATTAATTATTTAGGTTTAAGTTCTTAATTATGAAGAGATAAAGAAAAAATTAGAAACCAGCAGAGTAGAATGTATTTTCTAGACAGCTACGTCCGTCATCAGCACTCTTCGTATCTATCTACTAGATAGTTTCAATTGTTATTCATTTTCTATTTAAACAAACTTATCAAAGAAATAGGATATGAGAAACTAAAATTTGTATATTATATTTCATAGAGAGAAGAGGTCGAGAAATAATGTTTGTTAAAAAATACCACTTCAACTAGTATTACACTTAACTCTATTTTTTGTCCTTTCGGGAAAAATCGTAAACATGTGCATTAAGAATTGTTTAAAAAAAAAAACTAAGTTCGAAGGACCATAAACAAATATTCATATATATTCATCAATATATTTACATATAATATTCTAAGATATATAAAGTTCGAAAGGCCACAGTATTTTATATAAGAAACTCCTAAAAATCACTTAAAAGTTCTCTTTTATATACTTTTAAGGTAGCAACACTAATAAATTGCTTTTATTTTTGTAACATATTGCAAAATGAAGCTGCTGGTAGCATTCAGGATCTTAAATCAGAAGCTATTGACAATTACGTACACAATCATGCGGATAATATCGGCGGCATTCCGTTTCAAAGTTTTGTGAATACAGGCCAAGAAATTATTCCTGGTAATACATAGATAACGGCTCGGATTTTAAACAAAATCTCAGGGGTACATTCTCTTAGACAAGTAGCTGAAAAAGATCAGAGTATGGTGGCTCAAAAAGACGGCTCATCTTGACCTTAACTTAAATGAAAAAGTACTAATGCACGCCCTACTTTGAAAGAAACTCGATATCGCTGCTATAAGCTTAGACGTTTGTCCGTTCTGGTGTGTAATGCTAAAGCTGTTCCGATGAGCTAAAGAGTTCAACAAATTATTTTCTTTATGGATTAAGTCATTTCTCATATTAAATGCTTGAAAAACAAAGTAATAAATAATTGTGTGTTTAATTATAAGATATATTTATAATTATAAACAAATAAGGTATGTTTTTATAAATATAGTATATCTGGCTTTAGCTATTTGTAGGCAGCCAGCTTAACCGAACCTAGACCTTGCAATTTTATTAAGGGTCCTTATTTGCTTTGCAATTAAGATAGGATTCCTGCGTCATTAGTTATAATTAGTAATGTAAGGGGAATATCGAAGCAGACCACCTTCTTAATGGGTCTCTTTTAGACCCCTTCCGCCCTCAATGATTATAAGCAATCTATTTGTAATTTACGGCAACCTTAAGTGCAGTGAGTCACGTGATACCCCACGTAATTAGTTAAAAATGTTGCTTTAAAGGAATAATTTTTATTTTCCATGAGCCTACATCTGCTACAGCAGTTATTGAAGGAATTATTTAAACACCAACTCATTTGATTTTTTTTTTTTGTTTTTTCTTTATTTGTCATCACAATTGTTTTAATATTTTTTGTGTCGTAAATAAATGTTAAGTCATTGCAAGTCTTTGTTATTGCAAAAATTCATAACTCGAATATTCTTTAAAATAAAGAATAAAAAAATAAAGAAATAACTTAACAAAGCTTCGCATATTTGCCATTTCAAGAAACTATTTTCTTTAGATAATGAATATTCAAATAATAGTTTTAAGCCAACATATTTTTTTTAACAATTCAAGCTCAAGGTCAAAATCATGAGCACCACTACCCTTTTCAAACTTATTCATTTCGAAAACTCACATTTAAAGAACAAACATCTTGAAGCCATAATCATGAAAATAATTTGTAAAAATTTATAATATTTGGTGATGAACATGAACATGATCACAAACACACACACACACACAAACTTACAATCGCACAAAGTTTTAATAATATTTATTAAAAAATAAAAACAAATAAAAAGAAAAATGTTAGAAAATTGCCAGTAGCCAGTAAAAGCATAAAGAATAGTTAAGGCTGTTTTATAATGATTTTATTTTCTTAGTTTTTGTATTCGTCTGTCTTCTGCATATTTAGGGTTAAGAGGTCATTGATCATGAAAAACATTATCTTGACCATAAATTTGGCGCTTGAATGTATTCTTCTTTGGTAGTCTACAAGTAAAGCCCCCTTGTTAAAGGGGCGTATTTTTTATTTTTATTATTATTTTATTAATCAAAATAAATGTTTGTTAGTTGTGTTTCTTACCAGCAGCATTTTTAGTATTTGCGAGGTTTCTTTATTTAGTTATTAAATTATTTTTTTAATTTTGTTGCCGGAAAGAAAATAAATCAGAGAAAAAAAATGTTGCTCAAGTAAGTTTTTTATTTATTTCTTATTCTTATTCTTCTAGTTCTAGTTTAAATTCTTCTTTCATCGTTTTTGAGAATGTATTTGAATAAATAATTGTGTTAAAAATAAGCAAAATTTTAAAACTTTCCAAGTTTAATGAACTTTTTAAAAGCACTCTATTATTATTAAAATAAGCAATCTGAACCAATAATTTGCAACATGCTAGATTTGTTTATACGAGTCACAAACCACCTTTATTTAAACTTTATATTCCCGTACAGTAAATGAATTTTTTGGTTTATTTTCGCTTATTCAAATATTTTTAAATTGTTAGTTTTATTGAACAAAAATCGAATAGCACTAGGCAACCAAATTAACTTTTTTATTTACTTACACCGCGTCGCATAAATGAGCTTTTGTTCTGCTCTATGAACCAAATACACCTTTTCGGACAGGGGAGAAAAAATAAAAATACACGTGTATCGGCGATTTTCATGTACACGTCAGAATTTTTTTTTTATGTATAAAGTATAAAGCTCGTAGTGTCCGTCTGTCCGCCTGTGTGAAAGACTTCGGATCGATTTTTAACCCTTTTTCCGTGATCCAATCGAGCTGGCTCGTGGAAATGTCTGTATCACGTCAATTTTTTAAAAATAGATTTTTATCAATTCTCAGATTTTCCTGATTTTTTTGTTATAATTTTCTGGTGTACATTTCTTTATGAGCTGCCACATCCTCGTTCCTCTCCGCCATCGCAAACACTCTTTCCACATTGACATAACTGTGGAATGAGTATACATCTACAGGTCTATCGATATACATATGTATCTTTTTAACATTCAATCTTTCGCAGCCTCTAAAACTGTTTGGAAAATGACAACATATTTTTTTCAAATTTGCAATAAAAAATTAAGCTTGGCTGTGTTAAAAGCGAATTGAAATTTGTGGGGAACTAAATTCAAGAACGATGTTTTATTTATATCTTTGAACTCTAAATATTCGAATATTTGATGCAGCACAACCTTAAAAGTAAGATGATCTGATTTTTACGTACTTTTTTATACAAAAGTTTTTTTATGAGACTAATTTGTTCAATTTACCAGACTTGGGGGTTATCAATTACATTTTGTAATTAATTACACATGCAATTACTAATTACATGTAATTGTAATTGGAAATTTTCAATTAAAATTACATTCAAATTTTGTAATTGTAATTACAATTACTTGTAATTAGTAATTGAAAATTTTCAATTACACATTACCTGTAATTGTAATTTAAATGTAATTGAATTTCCCCATGTATGTAAGTTACTCAGCTACCAAACTTTACGGAAAAAATATGCAAACGGACATATTATTGATAACACTAAGAGAGATGCCCTTATCAATTATTCGCATATACTGAGAGATTAGATAACAGTAAATCAGTAAAAAAATTGTGCTAAACAAAAACATTGATATAAAGAAAAACAATAAAAAACAATAACATTATAAATGTAAAAACTTAAACTATGAATGAATGAATAAAATTTGTCGAAAATAGGCTTTAATGTTTTTTGTACACTGCACAAATTGGGCTGAATATTATGCCTTGTAATTCAACATAGTTGTTGACAACTATAATATCTAAAATTCTGCGGTGGTGCTTGAAGATTACATTCTTACTTCAAAAGTTATATGGGAATGAAAGTGAAAAAAACGATTTTTTTAAATTTTTTCGCTTTTATTAAACATTTTCCAAATTTTCTTGTAAACGAAAAATGCGAAAAATGCGATCGTCACGCACCACCGCAGAATTTTAGAACTTGAAATCATTAACAACTGTGTTGAATGGCAAGACATAATATTTCGCCCAATTTGTGCCGCGTTAAATGTAGCAGTAGTATTTTCTTGCATCCAAGTTTTGTTATTGCCATTTTTTCTTTCAGTGTACATATGTAACAATAATAATAGTAAATGGAAGACATTGAAAACATTGATTTTTGTATTGTGTTAAATTCATAAAAAGTTAAAAAATCCAAGTTTTAATGGACACCCCAAATTTCCGTTTTAGAACAAGTGAGGGACACTTTAATTACCAATTAAGGTAGCTGACTCTACCCCCGAAGCCATAAAAATCATTCGGCATTCATAGTCTGAAAATTAAAAAATAAATTTTTTTGGCATTTTGCTAATTAAAATTTATTTTGAAATATAATATACTTATATAAAATGAAATTTAAAATTTACTTAACCCAAGCCATAATGGTATTTTAACTTAAAATAAAATTACTTTGCAAAAATGATCGTGCCACAATTATCACCATCACAATTTTACACCAAGAGATCATTGACACACAAAAAAAAACTAAAACCGTTCGTTCTTTTAAGTCTACCTTGACTCATGAGGTCTTTGGTAGGCGTTTGAGTTTCAAGCCGCTTTCTTAATTTCATTTTAATGATTTTGTTTCGAACTAAAGGTTTTTGAACTTTTAGTCTTCATCACTGGGTCGAAGAAGCATTTTATACTTGTGTATGTATGTATGTATGTATGTATGTATGTATGTATGTATGTATGTATGTATGTATGTATGTATGTATGTATGTATGTATGTATGTATGTATGTATGTATGTATGTATGTATGTATGTATGTATGTATGTATGTATGTATGTATGTATGTATGTATGTATTAATATTTGTCGAATGCGAATACAAAACTATATAAAAATTTTGTTTATTTTAATACAAA
The DNA here is from genome assembly GCA_949628195.1 of Phasia obesa. NCBI lineage: Eukaryota > Metazoa > Arthropoda > Insecta > Diptera > Tachinidae > Phasia > Phasia obesa. The sequence goes on along the minus strand of OX451215.1, from coordinate 49,919,765 downwards.
ATTGTTTGCACCTTCTTACCAATTTAGAAGTTCAACATTTTATTAACATAAAAAAGCTACTGATAAAACGTTTGAGAGCTGTCATAGAATAATAACGGGTTTTCAGTTAATGAATTCCAATTAAATTAATATTAAAATAGTTTTGAGTGTATTATGATTCACACATTAAAAATAGTTCAGGAATTATTGACATAACAGTTAACAGTTTCATGTTGAAATAAATTTTGTTTAATTTATATGGAAATTAAGTTTTAAATAAAAGTTCTGCTTTGGTTGTAAATTAAATTTTCTATAGTATATTCAAAATTAAACAAGTTTTTTATACGTTTTTTGGGCTTTCCTATTATTTTTTTCTGACTAAAGATTTCAAAAGCCTGTCGTTTATTTTGAAAATGCAGGTGGTTTGTTGTATTATCTAATAGAGGTCTGCGTAGTGTAATAACAAATGAATTGCTTCAAACACACTCACGCAGTCCCCTTTTATCAAAGTAAATCTTTTCTTTAGTCAGAGAACTTCGCGCGTTGCGTCTATTTTAATTTTTAGTCATTTATTGCTTGTTTGATGAGCAAATACTAGTCAACCAAATTCAGTGGTAAAAAATCGTTTGAAACTTTAAATTATTGGCGAAGTGTGAATTTATCGTCTTTTAATACGTCAAGCCGCAAGTAAAAACACATTACGAAAAAAACACAACAACATGGGGAAAATTTAAGGGTACTAGAGGCACTTGCAATTTTTGGCCCATATCTTCGCCATCTATGATCCGATTTGTTTGATTTTCGACAATATTATTTTTGAATCTATATTTAACAGATCGGTATACTAAACATTTTTACAAACTAGAGTCTAGGGTCCTTAGAAAATATATTTCAACTCGACATGACTATTGTGATAAACATCTGCAGTGGAATTCAATAAATATTAAAGTAAAAATATTCAAGAAGAGAGAAGCTTAAGGTAGTGGTAGACTTCGTTCTCACCAACTGACGATTGATGATTGAATACAGTTTCCTCGTATTCCTTTATCTGAGTTTGGTTGGTTAAATATATGCTGTTTACAACTAAAACACTACCCTAAGTAGATAGATACGAAGAGCACTGATGACGGACGTACTTGTCTAGAAAATGTGTTTTCCGCTCTGCTGGTGTCTAAAAATTAAATTTTCCCATTTTTTTTTTTTTTTTAATATTATCACCTAATATGCAAATTAAATTATTCTTTCTTAGAGAGAATAAAACGAACTTAAGGTTGACTACAATTTTCATGTAATATAAATAGTTCGACTAATAAAATTTCAAACTTTCAATACCGAGTATCATTTAAAAAGTTTCTGCGAAGCAAAATCGCAAATTTTTTTGCTTAATTTTTTTTAACAATTCGATATGCGTTTAAACGGGTTAGTGAATTGCACTACTGATTCCTTACGCAGTGTGAGAAAAAGCAGTGAAAGTACCTGGATTTTTTTTACCGATTTAAAGGTACAGCATACTTTGAGGCATGTTTTATTTTTGAAAGCTATGTTGCGCAACAGATGGCGCAGTTTAGAAATAATGATTTTTACTGAGCTTTACAATGATTTTTAGAATTTTACAATAATTTTCAGAATTTTATATAAATTTTTTAATTTTATCCAGGGATGGGTATCTTTATATAAAGAAAATACTTCATAGTCTTCAAATTAGGAGTGGAATACTTTCAAAGCAAAATCGAACAAAACGCACAACACACAACGTGTGTGGGCACAGCTAGTTACATATATGTACATTTATATTAGCTTATGCTAGCATTAGCATATTGTAGCTTAAACTACCATTATAATTAGTCCTTTAGAGATTATAATTAGATGGATGTTAAGGTTTAAAAATTGCTATAATCAATTGTTATTAAGAGAAAATTCTTATAAAATTTACTCCCAGTCTACATACACGAAGACATTTGTAACGCCAAACTCCACTTAACAAAAACATATTTTTTAAATGTTTTTATATGAAGTTTTACAATTGCGCACAAAAATAACTACGTCTTCTTTCAATAAAAATATGTTTTATTAAGACCAAACATTCAAAAGGCTACTCTAATTGTTTCACAAAACGTGAGTCAATCAAAACTAAAGAAATATATAAAAACCAAAGCCATTATTTTCCAACTTGTTATATTAAAATTTTTTAACAAAAAAATAAAATTGGATAAAATTGAAGAAATGAAAAAAAAACTAAAGCAAAGAAAAAATCAGAGTAAAAAAAATCACATTAAATGTGTAAAAGGAAATCAAAATAAAATGTTAAAATTACTTGATAATCATTCGATAATTTACTTAATTAAATTGTGAACACCCGTTATAACAAATCACAATAAAGATAAATAAACAAAAGCAAACAAATTAATTTAAAGATTATTTTTTTTTTTTTTGAATTAAAGCCAATATTCTTCTTAAAAGAGACAAATACTACAAGAAGCAGGTCACTTATCAAAGGGCCACTTAAGGCATAAACAAAGTCTGTGGCTTTTTTTTAGAAAAAACTCAGTTTATAAAAAACGTACGGTAGAAATCATTCATTGAAAAAGCGCCTGCCTGCCTGCCTACATGAGTTGCAAGTTGCTACAAGAGCAATATGCTTTCAAAGAATTCGTTTCGAATATTGAATTTACAAAGAGGGAAAGACAGACAGACAGACAGACACTTGTTTGTCGGTTACTAAGTATCTTTTATATTATTATTTCCTTCTTTATTTTTCTTCAAAAACAAAAAAAAAAAGGAAATGCTTTTAAAAGAAAGAAACGAATGCAGTTATTTTAAAAGTGTGAAAAGAAATTTAAAACTAAATTCACAAAATATTTGTTTAAGACTTAAAAACCTTTATTACATATATTTTATGGGAACTGAGTTCAACACAATTGCTGTAGTTAACGGTTAAAGATTTAAATTAAGAGATTTATTAAAATTTTATCTTCATGGAAAGTAAAAATACTCGTACCTTTATGTATGGATTACGGATGTCAAAACCGAATAACTAAACCACGGTAGGGTATATTTGAGATTTTTGTAATAAAAAGAAATGTGTCATTTCATCCTTCATCGCAGGTTAAAAGGAAATATACATTTTCCAATTTGTGAATTAAACATTATTCATTTGCCCTTCTATAAGTATGTATAATAAAATAGTAACTCATTTCCTGTTTGTCTGTCGCATCACGTAAAAACTACTGGATTTTAACAAAATTTTGTGAGAAGGTACCTTAGTATCCTGATTACAATATAGGATACTTTTTTTCCACAAAAATATTTTATGTCCAAGAGAAAGTGCAGAAAAAGCAGTGAAAGTACGCCGATTTTTTTTACCGATTTAAAGGTACTGCATACTTTAAGGCATCTTTTATTTTTTAAAGCGGTATATTTTAAACACGGTTGCGCAGCAGATGGTGCTGTTTTAAAATAATCACAAAATGAATTAAGAGCGCGATATTTAAACACGGTTGCGCAATAGATGGCGCTGTTTAAAAAATATCACTAAATATGAATTACTTACTGGCAAATAGCCAATTGAAAAAAAATTGTATTTGATTTGTATTTTTACTTTATCGAATTACAAACACCTTTTACAGAGCTTTACAATCATTTTTAGAATTTTATATAAATGTTAGAATTTTATCTAGCGATAGTCACCTTTATATAAAGTAAATACGTAAGAGTCTTCAAATTTGGTATGGATTACTTTTAAAGCAAAATCGAACAAAATATTACCAGGATGCACACAACGTGTGTGGGCACAGCTAGTCAACAATAAATCATCACAGTTAGTACAACTTAAAATTCACAAATGTTCAGGAAGCGTAACGGTATTTTTTCAGTTAAAGAGGACAGTGAGGTCGCTAGGCAGGTTGGTTGCGATGAACAACTCATAGTAGTTTTAATCACTACTATAGTCATATTTAACAATTTATTGTCACTATTTGATAATCAAATGGTTACTACCCATAGCCATAAAATGAAGCATGATTCGTTTGAACTATAAAATTTTTGCTAAACTTCAAAACACAAACAAAGTTTTATTAATTAGTACTCCAAAATAATATTATATTTAATATATTATTAATAAACAAATATAATATAACATATAATATAATATAGAATATAATATAATATAACAAATATAATTTAATATATTATTATTAATAAACAAAATGTGTAAATTTTGTTCGTATTTAACCAAAGAATGACTAAAAACAAACAAATAATGGTTGTGTTTTTGAAAACAACTACTAAATCTAATAAATGATGGTGTCTGTTATTATAAGATATGTTTATACAAACGCTCCTATCGCGTATGTAATTACATAGTTTTTATCGTACTATATTTATTTAACTTCACCATATAATTTATATAATAATAATACAAAATATATATAATATACATATAATTTTTATATTTCATGGTAATAAAAATAAAATAAAACTTGATTATAATATACTTCGAATAAATATAGAATATTTCACAATGTTATTATAATGTTAATAATAATATGGTTTGACTACAACCATATAACTAAATCATAATATGTTTGCGTGTGAAACCATTTTGATAAATTTTAATTTGTGACTGTTTACGATATATAAAGCACAAATTGTGTTTTTGTGTGTTTTTTTTTTTTTTTTGCGGGAAAGGTATAGCTACCTACCTCAGTGTACCCATCGTACTAGCTATGTATCTTGTATCTTGTATGTTTACAAAAGTTGTTCAGTTTTACAGTGGCTACAAAGTTTAGTAGTTTTGCTCCAACTATGATACTATGATTCCCATATTTCAACTGTGATATATTTTTAAGTTTGTTTTTGCGTTTTTTTAATTAATTTGTGTTTTATGTCGTGGTGTATAAAACGAATATTGTTTAAACTAAATGTTAAAATTGACGAGAAAATTATATATTTAATAAAATTATCCCTGATGAAGCTGGAAAATACCAGCGAAACGTTGGATACAAAAATGAAATAATAGTTTATTTAATATTATGCTAATTACCCATAACGTTTTATAATAAAAATGCAATTTATTTGTTGGGGGAAAGAGCTAGTCCCTGGAAAAAGGTTTCCTGATGATCTGGCCTGAGCAACCAGTGAAATACGTATAGGGACTAGCTCTTTCCCCCAACAAATAAATTGCATTTTTATTATAAAACGTTATGGGTAATTAGCATAATATTAAATAATTAATATTTGAATTCCCAAAAATTTTATTAATAATGAAATAATAGTTTTTTATTTACATTTTTTAAACATTTAAGACCTTAAAAACCCGAAACGAATGAAATTTCAACTTTAATAAATTTCCTATATATTCTTAGTGAAAATTTACGAGTCCCTGTAAGTTATGATGAAAAAAGTAAAAAAAAAAATGAAAAAAAACTTTTTTAAAATAAAATGTATACAGAATTTATTAAACGAATGTATTTGAGGTAGTTTTGTGAAAATTTAAATGAAAATGCATAACAGTGAAACTATCATCGAGGAAATGAAGAACAATTATGTATGCATAATCTGGTACCAAAGAATATAAAAATATCAAGAGAAAAACGTAGATGTGGTAAAGTATTGGCACTTTTTTAAATTTTGTTCGTCTTTATTGTGTTATACCTACTCGACGAATTTATGGAAGAAATTTTTCTCGACGAATTCGTCGTACTGTGCGAAGTTCGATTTTCCTCCCAGTTGTGTTTATACCATTAGCATTTTTTATCGACTAAAGTGCATCTGAGCAGCTCTTCGAATTGATTTTATTTAACATTGTTCTAACCCTTCCCTCATATAATATAATTTCACTAAAAGTGCGTTTGCAAATTTCAAAATGAAAAATAAAAAAAATTCTTGTAATTTGATTACCATTAGAAATAACACGATTCAACATTCTTGGGTTTTAATTACACAAAAATTTCTAGAAAACTGCCTGCTTGATAACCGCACTAAACTTTTGCCAAAGCGTTATTTACCAAAAGAAGACGCATAAAACACGCAAACTTACATACATATACATACATATGTATATGTACATATGTATGTTTGTACATACAAACTATTAAATTACTTTCCATAAACATGTTGTTTGTTCTTTTGCATAATACATAAATATGTACATATGTATGTAAGAAAAACCTTCCTCCCTGGTCTTCTACAAACCAGATAGTAGTTACTTTAACAAGATCATTGACAGTCGCTTTTAATACGTGGTGTTTGATTTTTTTCATCCTTCTCCATGCTTCAAAATATTGTGTTTGGAAACTCAATATCTCATGTGAACTATCAAAAAATCACAGTTAGCATCATTGCAAACAAACAAAAAACAACAACAACAACAACCAAAACAACAACTCCTTTTTGGCGTGTGACAACCAAAAACTAACGGCAAAAATATTCACAAGCAAATAAAAAATATCTTTGAAATATTTTATACAACAAAAACAACAAAAATCAAAGATGATCAGCATACTTTGATCAAAAGAAACAATTCACGAATACAACAACAAAAAATCCTAAAAACTGTATAATGATGACTTGCGACGACGATCAGCCTGATGCGGATGCGAAATTGATCTTTTTTTCTTTATGTTCAATTTTATCTTAAACTTAGCATGTGTGAAATGCAAAACGCCTAAATCTCATCTCTATCCTTTATACAAAAACATTTTGTAGTGTATTTTAAACAAACAACAACAACAACAAAAATAGAAGAAAAATGTTGAAATCATGATCAAATAGTTTTGCATGTTCGCATAGATTTTTCAATAAGAATCTTTAACGTGTTAAACTTAGATACAAAATTGAGGATGCCTCAAGATAGTGTGTATAAGTGACATTCATACAAGGCGATTTACAATGATACCTTGTTCACTCATAGACGAAAGGTTGCGCGCATAGTTTTGGAAAATTCAGTACTGTTTGGTTTGCATAAAAATATTACTGCAGTTCATTTGAGACAAAGGTGTACTTTTTTTACAACCAGAAATAATTAGTAAAATCATCTTAAAAAAAGAAAAAAAAATTAATGGAAATTTCAGTATTATTGTACTCTTTAGGTTTTTGTTAATTACCCCCTGCGACAAAACAAGCATAATTTCATTTTTATTTTATATAATTTTATATTTTATATAATTTCCTAATCAAAATAACTAAGAAAGTAATTTTTATGTAAGAATTTAATTTCAAGATTTGGTATCAATTTTATTTCGCCTGTTCTGAGTAACTTCTTAGATTTCAAAACATTTATGTGTAAATAGCTGTGCCCGCCACTTGTCAACGTCCTGACAATATATTGTTTGATTTTGCTTTGAAAGTAATACACACCAAATGTTAAGACTCTTGTTTTTGTCGGGCTTCAGATATGATTTATGTATTTACTTTATATAAAGGTACCCATCCCTGGGTAATTACACCGGAACAAAGGCTTTATATGAAATTCAAAAATTTATATAAAATTCTAAAATCATTGTAGAGTTCTGTAAATAGTGTTTAAATTTCCCGCTGACAAAAATAAAAGGTGCTGCCAAGTTTGCAGTACCATTAAATCCGTAAAATTGCGTATTTTCCTTACTTTTTCTCTATTTTCTCTTGAAAATGAGATATTTTTACAGGAAATCAAGATCCTATATTTGAATCAAGATACGAAGGTACCTCCTCACAAAATTTTATTAAAATTTATCCAGCAGTTTTTACGTGATGCAAACACAGACATACAGACAAAAATTCTAAAAATTGTTGTTTTGTATTTCAATTTGTACTATCTGCAGTAGCAACAAAACATTCAAAAAATATTTTATATAGTTTATTTGACCTTTTTGTTAATATTAATTTAACTATTTTATTTAAGCTTTAGGTCTTTAAATAATTTTAATTTTTATTTTTTTTTTTTTCGATATTTCGCTAAAATTGTAATTTTTCGTAACGTTAATTTGTTAATTTTTCCTGATGATGCTACACAAAGGAGTAGCGAAATATCGAAAAAATAAAAAAAAAATAAAAATTAAAATTATTTAAAGACCTAAAGCTTAAATAAAATAGTTAAATTAACATTCAAAAAATATTTCATGTACAGAAAGGGCCTTTTACAGTTTTATTATGTATATAGATGACGTCTAGCTCGCTTTATTTTCAAGTGTTTAAACCTTGTTCAAAATAAATCGACTGAAGAAATATCTTATAATATAGCGATATTGAGCACCAGTAACTCTCACTGCGTGATCACTCTTATTTTCATAAATGATTAGGTTCAAAGAATCAGTGTCATCATATCATTATTTTTACAAATCTTAAACTGAATCGTTAAGTCTTAATATGAGAAGAAAAACTAACAGTTCATTATGGGGATTAAAGCTCAGTGTCCAAACGATGGGCACCACGTGAACCAATAGCCCTACAGGAATTTCATCAATCCTCGATCGGTTATTGGTGAGTCCCTTCGGGCAGTAACTAGGTGACTGTGGTTTGAATCTAAATAACAGGAAGGACGATCTGTGTTGCACTTCAATGGATATAAAAAAATTAATAACAGTAACAACGTAGAATGTCTTAATTGTATGGCCATAGCTGTATTCCAAAACTTTATCACTGCGTTAGTTTGGGAAGATTATGAAATGGAGTAAAACAAAGGCGAACTTTAGTTAAGTTAACCAAATAGAATATGAAAATCGATTGCGTGTTATTTTTTATCATAAAAGACTAAAACCACCCTTACCCTGCATATATTTTAGGTGTCTCTTCTTCCCTTTTCACCCATTACTTTTTAGTCTTACGAAAACACATAAATTTCGTTTGGTAAAATTTGAAGTTGGATTTGATTTTAACTATTAGTGACTATTCCAAAGATTACGATTGCGTAATCCAAATTTAGTTTAACGACGATCTTATTTACACTATACCATACCATATAACATACATGCTTTAATAAATGTCATAAGGTTATTTAGAACAAATAATATTCGAAATAGTGAAATGTCGGTTACTTTTAGAACTTTAGAAAATGTATACATATGTATGTATCTATGTCGTGCGCACAGTTGTGTAGGTTACTAAAATGCAACTCTCGAAAAGTACTTAACAAACAATCAATACCGCAACATATTTTGATACAATCGATATAAACATTTCTCCACTTACAACCAACAAACTTTGAATGTTATTATTTGCTTAAAGAATAGCAAGAATGTGTCTTTAGTTATTTTAAACTGAACAACAACAACAACAACAAAACACGTTAATATAAAGATTTGTTGTAAATGCATTGGCATTGTTGTTGCCCAGAACAACATGGAAGATAAATGACATTTTTTGAATAAAACACACACTTATTAAAGATAAAAAAACACACATCGAATAAAAAGGAATTTAAATAAATTTTTAACAACATGAGAGAGAGAAAGAGATTTGTTAACAAAAAAGAAAAGAAAAAAAAACAGAAGAATTGAAAATGCATGTTTCTGCTTATTTGACCATTTGACCATGTTACATGAATGCGTTAGTGGGGACAGTATTAATAAAAACAAATATGTACCTCCTTTTTTATCTTTTGGTACTTTTTCTTTATTTTTTTTTTTTTTTTTTTTTTTTGTAAAAGATCATCATCTTGAAAAGGTCATAAAATACAATAAATGTTTTCTTTCTGTTTTGCCTGCCGTGTTAAAAGAAATTTTAATGACGTTTGATGTTCTTTTTGGCGGGGGACATTCATGGACTTAAGTTTATGTCACACATTCATAAATGTTAAAAACAGCTAACAATTAGTCATGTTTTAAAAATTTCACCAAAAATTAAAGAAACTTTTGCGAACGAGGCCAACGATTATTGCAAACAAGATAAAATTCTTTGGCATTTGTCAACTGTGTTTACAAAAGGATTTAAATAATTAACTTTAAGATGCTAAAGGGAACCTGCATACGTATTTTCAAAAAGCCACTTTAGGTGTTTATAGATGGAGGCTGAAACCCAAGCAAAACTTGTAAGCAAATAATCTATAATTAACTATGTTAAAAAAGAAACTCCAACTCAGCAACAAATACTTCATAAATATATACGTAGATCAGTGTACTTATCTGTAATGAGTGACAAATAAATGCTCGTGTAAACGCTTGAGTTAATTTCGTTTTACTAATTTAAAATTGTATATGTTTTACTTTCTTTCTGTGAGTTCCGTTAAGATTGTGTGCGTGTGCACTTAGGTACTCAGGGGTTTATTTGAGTTCCGTACGATCGGACAGACCTTTAAATATCTATATAGTAGTTATTGTTCAGTTAACATCACTGAGCCGACCTGTTAAATATAGATTAGCTTAAGCGGCTTTTGGACGGTAAAACGCTGGCTGTGAACACATTTTTAAGTTTTATTGATTAAACTAAACTGAGAGCAATAGAGCTTTAAACAACAACAACAACAATTTTATTGTTAACCCTGACAATATTATGTTTAATTTTGCTTTGAAAGTAACCCACACCAAATTTTAAGACCCTTACGTATTTACTTTATATAAAGGTACCCATCCCTGGATAAAATTCTAAAATTGTAAAAATGACTGGAAAGCTTTGCAAAAAGTGTATAAAATATTTTAATAACAACGTAATTCCACAAAGTAAAAATACAAATCAAATACAAATTTTATTCAATTGGCTATTTGGCAGTCAGTAATTCATATTTTATCATTATTTTAAAACAGCGCCATCCGCAGTGCAACCGTATTTTAAAATATCATGCTTTCAAAAATAAAATATGCCTTAAAGTTATGCAGTACCTTTAAATTGGTAAAAAAAAATGCGTACTTTCACTGCTTTTCCTTCACTTACTCTTAGAAATAAGCAAAATAGGTATCCTATATTGAAACCAACATACTAAAGTACCTCTTCAAAAAAATTTTATTAAAATCCATCCAGTAGTTATTACGTGATGCGAACACAAACATACATACACACCTGATGAAAATTATAGAAACGCTAGTGGGTACTTATTTTAAGCTATGATTTTTTATCCTTCTGGTAGCATTAGATTACTACACGTTCTTAATATTTTAGAAACATGTCCGTCAACATTAACGCAGGCAAGAGTAAAAAATATTAAGTACTGTTACAAAACAAAAATTTATTTTTATTTTTCAAAGTCAAAATTTATTTGATCAAAATAATAGATACATGTAAAATATAAACACAAATTCATAACTAAAACGAAATTTTTTAATATTTCTAAAGTAAGTAATCCATATTAGAAAGAAAAATATTTGATTGTGTCCTTAGGTTATTGTATAGATAGGTCGAAATATAGACTGTACTACAAAAGAACAGAGGGTTGTTGTTGAACTGCGTAAAAATAGAAAATCTTTATGGGAAATTGCTAACAGATTACTTCATTTTGTTCAAAACGCGTTAAGAAATAATATAGCAATAGATAGGCGGGGTAGGTTTCAAAAAACCATGGCGGCACTTAAGCACTACATTGTCTAAATTTTAAACAAAAGAACCATTCCAGTCATCAAGACAGATTTCTGCCGAAATTGGAAATTCTGTTAGCGCTCCAACAGTTCTACGACGCTTACAGAAGGCTAATCTTCCGGAAAGAATAGCTAGAAAAGTTCCTTTCATGAGAAAAAAAAATTTCGCGATGGGGTTATAATTTGCAAAAAATTACATAAAAATTGGTCCGGACATGAAGGTGAAAGAAAATAAAGAAATATTATACCGATTATGATTAATTTGTTCGGCAACGACTCCGAAAGGAATGTAAAACGCCCTAAAAGTAAAGAATGCCATGTAAGATTTACGAAAAAACCTTGAACCATGACGCTTAATATATTAAAATTTGTTGGTGTATCTATTATTTTGATCAGGTGTGTATATATATAAAACTATATAATCTATTTAACAATTTTTACTTATACTTAAATTGGCATTGAATTTTCATTGGCATTATCAGAAATAATTACAATAACACAAATTCTAACTAAAATTTAATGCATCGCATTTTTTTTTTTTTCAATTATAATTATTTTTACTAATAATTATTTTTACTATTGGTAATGTAAATGTAATGGAATTCTGCAATTATTAATTATAATTGACCGAAAGACAATTGTTTCTATAATACACACATTTATGGTTGTTCTAGCTTTTAATAACTATTTATAAATAAGTAAATAATAAATAAAATAGCAGATGATTAACAACCCGGCGCTATTATACGACTGCTACACTAGGTTTGAGATTGATCACTGTAAATTAGATCATTTTTTACGAAAGAATGCTGCTGCTAATGACAATGCTTTTAAATAATTTAATCGTTGTTTAATGATAATGACATTGTTTTGATTAATAATTGCTATAGTAAGTGTTCGATTAAAAACATTATAAACATTAAAAACAATTTGAACTGAAAAAAATCATTAATTCTATTTATCAACTAATGCTAACGAAATAGGCAATTAATTAGTCATAATATATTTTTCCTATGTATAAACACATACATGCTAGTGCTGCCAGCTTCTACTACTTTCATTTACCCGATACTACTCAATACTTCTCAATTGGGTACTCAATAGTACTCAATACTTCCGTTTACATCATAGCAGCGGAAATTTATCGTCGTAGTCGTCAAATATTTTTATAAATTTATTTCTAAAAATACTACCCCAAAAGTATCTATTAACTACTTTTGTGTATTGAGTACTCAAAAAAATTATCCAGCATCCAGTATCGATACCCACTACTCAATACTTTGCCAGCACTAATACATACATATCAATGGTCTCAAGTAGAAAGGCCCTAACTCATACGAAATAGAGTCTTTTAGTGTTTCCAATACGTTTCGCACAAATACAAAAATTGATTGCAGTAGTGTAAAAAGCAAACGATTTTACAAAATTACATTGTGAGTATTACAGTTTCTATTACGTTTCTACCTTCTCCTGTAAAGTTACAATTATTTGACTTTGGCCTTTATGCTTGAGACCAGCGATATTTATTTTGTCTCTTAATATCTTCTTTGGTTTAATTAAAAAAAAAAAACTCTAAAGCTTTTTTTTCCAAATTGAGACATTTTTTATTGATACAAAAACTTTTATTTTAGGTCACTCAACCCAAACAAACCACTCCTTTTTTGTTGCTACAAAAGATTGCAAAGAATATACATATAATTAATATTTTTATTAATAAAAAATATTAAAAAAAACAAACATAAATCATATTTTCATTTATCAAGTTGTCACATTAATCTTCAAATAAAAAAGATTGACTCTAATGAACCGAAGCCAAATATTTTGCCATTAATTTAATGATTGTAAGCGGGTTTTACACCTACACGACGAAATTAAATTTCAGGCATATTATTTTAATAAAATTATTTTTTATTATTTATAAAATTTTTTTGGGGAACCTAAATATTAATTATTTAATATTATGCTAATTACCCATAACGTTTTATAATAAAAATGCAATTTATTTGTTGGGGGAAAAGAGCAAGTTTCTATACGAATTTCACTGGCTGCTCAGGCCAGATCATCAGAAAACCTTTTTCCTAATTTTAGAGAAGCCAAAAATACTCTATATGTAATAAAATTCTACAAAATACAATGAGAAAGTGTATATGTTAGAAGAATAATATTACAGAACATTAATATTTTTATTGTTTATTTAATATACATAATTCAACTTTTTTATTTTCATTGCAGGTATGTATGGACAGTTTCTAACAAATTCATAGACCATTACCATTTCCCAACTCTCAGGTATTTTACTATTAAAAATAAATAACAGGTTCATCTGCTGCGTGTGTGTGTGTGTGTGTCAGTTTTTTTAGTTTGTAACAATTTTTCAATATCAGTTCTAAACAAACTCTATAATCAAAATGTAAAATATCCGTCTCTGGTCTTAACATCTCATCTTTTTTAGGTGATAATTGAAAAATTAACATTTCAATATTTGTAAATCAAGTTATTATATTACCGTTAGTTTGGGCTTGTGACCATTTTAACCATATTTTTTTATCAATTAATGATTATTTCCATTTGTTTAGACAGTTTTAATGACCCTAAAGAACAAATGTTTAAGTTCGAATCTATGATTAATTAAATCTTCCTTTAGAGGTGCTTGTGTGTGGTGCGTGATTAATTAATTATTTTACATGAAAGACTTGAATCGTTGTTGAAAATAAATATTATATTTTTTGTTTGAAACAATATTTTAAATCGTAATTGAAAATAAAAAAGCTGTAAAATATAGTTCAAATATTATATTGTACTGTGCAACAGTGAACAAAAATAAGCGGACTTGACAGTATAGGTACTGTACTGTACTACCCAAGGGTAGTAAAACCCTATACTAATTTAATTTATTCGTTAAATTAAGGCTATTAACATTTTATGGCAACAAAATAAATTATTTCCACACTTGTTCTTAAAAAGAAAATTAAAAAATATTTTTTTCACTTTTTTTAGCGTAACAGGGCCTCCTAAATTGTCACTAACAATATATGGGAAAATTGTAGCCACTGTAAAACTGTCTAGGCAACCTAGTTTTGATTTGTTGCACTGTGTTCGTAATAGTATTATAAATATAACAAAATATTTTTACGTATTCTATCTCTATACTACATATATAAAGCACAAAATGTGTTTGTTTGTTTGGTTTGTTTGTCAGAAAGCTATAGCTGCCTACACCAGTAAACTGATCTTACTGAAATTTTCACAGTTTGTTATTGTATATACGGATGGTAAGAAAGGGTTCTTATACCTCACCTCACGTACAAAGTAAATATTTATCATCGAGTAGCTTGGTAACAGTAAAAGGTAGCGCCTTGAAATTTTGCACTCGTAACCTCTAAATTAACATACATAGTTTAGATAAAGATAGACTGAATTGGAATAGTGAAAAAATCGTATCCTGTATCTAGAGAACTGAACTAGCAAGCACCTTAGAATTTCGCACCAGTAACCATCATATTACTGTACATCGTTTAGCTAAACACAGGCTGAATTGGAATAGTAGGCGTGGTACCTCCCATACAAAGTGAAAAATTATTAACGAACTACAATAGATAGCGCCTTGGAACTTTGAATGAGTAACCCCCGTGAAAATGCGTAAAATTTACGAATGAATTGGGACTTCCCATAAAAAGTGAAAATAAATATCGTTTACATAGACAACTATAATAGGTATGTTCTTGAAAGTAGGTAAAAGTAACCTTCATATTCATAGGAATACTCTAGAAAAACAAAGGATTGGGACAGTGATATTGGTACCCCCACACAAAGTAAAAATTATTATCGTGTACCTAGAGAAATGAATTACGTAGCGCCGTGGAATTTCGTACCAGTAACCCCCATATTAACGTTCATAGTAAAGCAAAGCACAGGCTGAATTGTAATAGTGGGCGTAGTGGACTCCCATAAAAAGTGAAAAATTATTTTCGTATTCCTGGGGAACTATAATAGATAAAGCCTTAAAGCTTTGCACAAGTAACTCTCAGAGTAAAATACACAGTCTAGCATAATACGGACTAGATTGGGACAGTGGGCGTGGTACCTTCCCTATTAAGTGAAAAATTATTATCGTGTACCTGGAGAATTACAGAAGGAGGAGTCTTAAAACTTTGCACAAGTAACTCTCAAAGGAATGTGCATTGTCTAGTCTAGTAAAATAAAGACTGGATGAAAACTGTAGGCGTCGCACCTTGCATAAACTGAAACATTTTCGATGTGAGAATAACGGGCGTTTTCAAGTTAAAGGTTGGTTGGCCATACTTTTCTTCCAGTGTTTATTATATTTTTAATGGATGGGATAGTACATAATAAAAAGCGTTTAAATAGAAAAATTGTTACAATTAAAACTACGTTTTAGATAGATACGAAGAATACTGAAAAAGGATGTAGCGATCCAGAAAATGCATTACATTCTGCTAATATCTAATTTTTCTTTATAGCTTTATAATAAACTTAAGATATTAGATATTAATATATTTTATATTTTTATATTTCGGCGCCCTATGCTCCAGTGGGAGTTAGAGGAATAAATAAAAAAATATTTTATAAAATCATATTTATTTTAATTTATTACCGCAAGACCGCCCGCCAATGGGTTAAATATTTTTCACCAATATTTCAATTTCACATGTCATCTATGGCTAAGGTGACATTAAAAAAACACTTTCTTTATTTTAAGCCAAATAAACTCGCGCACAAATCTGACATGAAGTCACTCAGTCCATACGTTCAACAATTTTCTATTTAAAGAAAACTGGTTGAACAAAAAATTGATTATTTTTTTATAATTTGATTTCTTCTTGGTGAGAATATATACAACTACACATACATACATATATTTTATTTTTTTTTTTACTTTCGTTTAAACTTAACATCGGATGTTTGAAAGTAGAGAGAAGACAAGTATTTCTTTTTTTTTTTTTTTTAATAATTTACAGTTAATGTTCTAAGCTGTAAGTTAATGTTATTAAACTTTTTTATAATCCAAGTAAAGTCAAATTGTGATTAGACTGGTGCTGTTTGAATTAATGGTAAGAAAGTCCGTTTGTTTGTTTGTTTCTTAACTGTCTTTCAGATCAACAGGAAGTTGTAAATCCTTTATGATTTATGACTTTTATAGGGAGAATAAGAAAAGATGGTATTCCAGAGAATTAAACCTTGAAAGTGAATTTAACGAGTTGAAGCTAATGCTAGATAGAACAACTTATAATGATTTTTAAGTCACTCGTATATAAAGCACTTTGATTCACAAAGCCATTAAACTGTTTCTGTAATAACAACAAAGTGAAATTGCGTGAGACGTGGATAACGGCCAGAGCAAAGAATTTTGAAAGCTTCCGCAAAATGCTTAATCATCACTATAATCTACAACACTTAACCACACTTAACCACCATCAACATTAATGTATACATACATACATAAATACATATGTATATATGTATTTTTATTTTTTTTTTTAAATTAAGATCCCATGCAAAAACGAAATGATCGTCAAAAGAAGATAATTATTTATTGACCTACGGTGTTCTACACTTACAAGAGGGAACAAATAGACAAACACAGAAAGACAGACCGTCCGACGGACGGGCAAATAGTTAGTTAGTCAGTTAAATAAACAAAATCTAGCCGTGGTTTAAATCATTACAATAAATACTAACTGGTTGGTATTCTGTTGTACGTACTCTCGTGTTTGCTTAACTTTTCGTGGATACTTTAAATTAGAACCTTAAACTATGTGATGCGTAAAGGTGCCAAAGTCTTTAGAGCGAATGAAATGTATACTTGAGGAAAATTATTTTTCTTCAGCCTTTAGGTTGACTGAACTTTTCTCATCTGGGTTTTGTGTAAAATTATACACGAATTTGTTTTGTAATACAACTACACGAAAAAAGAAGTTCTCAAAAGTCATTGCACTTGCATGAAGCGATAAATATCTTAAGAAAAATTACTTCTTCCTGATCATTTTGTGTTTGTGTTTGTGTTCTTGCTTGTGGCCGTAACTGGTAGCCTGAAAATGAAGCAGAGATTTACTTAACGTTCTTGAACATTTTAATTATTTTTTGTTTGCATGCTAATTAGCATTTCTTAAACGTAAACAGAATAATAGCACGGAAAAAACTATTAAAGTATTTGGAAATCTGTTTTGAAGTTTTTTAAGATGAGATACAAATTGTTGTATAAAAAATCTAGTCGAATCTATATTTTTGCAAAAGCTCCAAAAGGGATTTTGTAATTTGTATGTTAAAATGTTTTTCAATAATTATAAACTTTAGAGTTCATATCAGAAAGGCTTCATGCAAAAGCTTATCACAACATCTCGAAAGCTTTACACAAAATTTATTTTGGCAAAACTTTATAAACGAAAACATTCTAAAACACTATATTTTCTAAAGTTTTCTAAACTCTATTTTGACAAAATTAGGGAACTAAAAAGCTGAAGGATAATTTTATGCTAAAGCAGAATTTTATGAGTCGTGCTTTTATATTTTATTTGTTGTACCCTTCACCACAGGTATAAGTTTGACACTCCGTGTGTAATTTCTACAATATTCATTTCCGACCCCATAAAGCATATATATTCTGGATCCTTATACATAGAGAAGTTTATTAAGCGATATCAGTCTGTGTTCGGGTTGAAGTCAACTAGGTACCAGAAGAGATACACAAAATTTAAGCCCACCAATGTGCCAGGCATAGTTTCGAAAATTTCGCTAATGCAATTCAGCCAAATCAGACCATTTTATTCGAGCCTGTCGGCCAAAAACCACGCCTTTTTTATTTTAATAAATAAATATTAGACCGCAACCAGTATGGAGTGCATACGCAATATAGATTGCAAGAAGGTCCTAACTTTTACAAAATTATTTTCGATAAAATTTTTACAAAAAATTTTTGATAAAATTTTTACAAAATACAAAATTAATAAAATTTTTACAAAAAAATGTTGATAAAGTTTTTCCAAAAAAAATTTTCGTTAAAATATTCCATAAAATTTTTACAAAAAATTTTTGATAAATTTTTTACAAAAAACTTTCGATAACATTTTTACAAAATCTTTCGATAAAATTTTTACAAAAAATTTTCGATAAATTTTGTACAAAAAATTTTCGATACAATTTTTACAACAAAATTTCGACAGTGTTTACAACAAAATTCCGAAATAACTTTTACAGAAAATTTTCGATAACATTTTTACAAAATTTTTCGATAAAATTTAAAGAAAAAATGTTCGATAAAATTTTTACAATATAATATCTTCATATTATATTGTAAAATATAATATCTTCATATTATATTTCTAATAATGAAATTGAAAATCATAAAAGTAAAAACCAAATGTATATTATTGTGAAATTGGGAAACATAACAGATTAACAGAAGTTTTAACATTACTACGGTGAAGGGTTTATAAGATTCGGCATGGCCGAATATAGCTCTCTTGCTTGTTCATATTTAGTATGCATGCAGCTTACTCCAAAATTAAGTTACCAGAAAACTTCTTGAAACTTTTTGAGAATGTGTTCATAGATTTTTATAGGAAAGGTAGTTAGTCAAAAGCTTGTTGTTCGTAAAACCTGACCATTCTTTCATAGAAAAACTTTTTTTCATAGGAAAATATTAACTTTAAGCTTTACGTTAAACTACAGAAAATAATATATCGAAATTTTGTAAATATTGAAATCGCTACCGAAGTGTTTTTAACGATTTTTTGCTTAAAGGTCTTATTCCGATTCTTTTTTTTAACTTTTGATCTTTTAATACAGCGTGCTAAAAACATCTGCTTCTTGTTGCTTATATCCCAGTGAGCACCAATTAAGTTGGCAACCACAAAAGTCTTATCCCAGCAAATTCAGCAGTGGCTGCAATTGGCGGCGAACCGTAAAGTATTACATAACACACGACTAGTATTTATATCACACAATGGATACTTTCAGAATAAGAATTGTAAAAGCTGTAAAGAAAGCAAAAATAGTTAAAGAAATGTTATAAATACGCCACCGCGTTCTAAACTCAATCCAACAACGTGTTGCGATGTGTTCTATATGTGATATGTGTACGAAGTACATTAACACTTCCAACGTGTTCCACTGATCTTTATAGTACGTTTCAAATATTGTATAAGAGTTAGCATGTCTGTCTGTCTGTCTGTCTGTCTGTCTGTCTGTCTGTCTGTCTGTCTGTCTGTGTTTTCGTTAACGAATATGTTGCATGTTAATTTGTTTGTAACTCTATAACTCTGGCTTATGTAGATACAAAAAGCAAAGATTTGTTATTTGTGCTTTAATAAACGAAGGAACAAAAAAAAGAATATAATGGTTATGTAAATGTTGTTTCTCTGAAAGAAAGTTTGTTTAAGACAAGAACGTGAAATAAGTTTGTTGTAAACTTGTTTAAAGAAAGCATACCACTACAATAATTATGAATTTTGATTTAACTGGTATCTCAGTAAAGCAGTCACCCATTCATTTGCATAATCTATTAAGACTTTTCGGCCTGATGAATGTTGGAGCTAACATCAGAAAAATCTTTTAACAAATAATCATAAACATACCATACCATTACCAACTTCCTCTGAGTATGGTACGCAATTATCATATGTTATAATAATTTTTCTTTTAATTCCTTTATGTTGCTACGCCATCTGTGGTCATTATCGATTGTAATCTTTCACTAATTATTAGAGGGAATTTTATAATAATAGTTATTTGTGTCATTTGTTAGGGATTAACTTTTGCCATAAATTTAAAATCTGTCCATACTTATTAGCTTAACGATAATATCAATAAGAATTTCTTCTTTATGCAGTTTATAGTTACAATTGAAAACTTGTCAGTAATAGAAATTATTTATTCTTATTATTCTTATAAAATATTGGGAAAATATAAAAAAATACTATTAGAAAAAAAGCTTTCTCATACTTTTAAAGCCAGCTAAATATAGTATAATATGCTTTAAAGAAATAGCTTTAGGATTTAAAAAATTATTATCGGGCAGAGTGGGGAGAAAGAAAAAAAAAAACTAAGTAAACAAAGCTTTGCTTTGGTTTAAGCATCCGAGTGCTGAGGTGCCATTTGATTATTTATTAAAAAAATTATTAAAATGATTTAAAAGAAAATAATTCTTGCAAAAAAAACCGACTTCAAAACTATAACGGTTAAAAAGTTTAGCCATATATATCAAACTACATGAACTATTGGGACACCCTTTACATTATAATTGCAATTATTTATACTTGTTATCATACCAGAGATAGTAGTGGACATTCTGCCTAATTTTCAAGTGTTTGTGTTTAACGGTTCAAAAGATACGGCCATATAGATCAAATTACATAATTTATGGGGACACCCTTTAATTTCTAAATTCAAACTGTATACTTGCTATAGTGGACTTTGCAATACAGGTTTCTTGTAAATTTCAGCTGTCTGTCTCTAACAGTTCAAAAGTTTGGTCACTCACATAGAATTACATTAACTATTGGGACACCCTTTTAGTTCCAAATTCAAATTTTATACTTTTTGTTATAGCTTACTTAGCACTACAGGTTCTTTGTAAATTTCAGCGGTCTGTGTACAACTGTTCAAAAGTATGGCCATATACATCAAATTAAATGAACTATTGGAGCACCCTTTAATTTAAAATTTTGAATATTTATACATTTTATTATAGCGGTCATAGTAATCGACATTCTGTCAAATTTTCAAGGTTTTGTCTATAACGGTTCAAAAGATAGACCCAAATAGGTCAAATTATGTCACCTATGGGGACACCCTTTAAATTTTAAATTTATTTTTTTATTCATTTCTGCTGTTGAGAGCTATAGCGACACGCAATTTTTTAAAATTTTAATTTGGTGCCCTTTGCGGTTCTTAATACACGTAAAAAACATGTATGTTGTATGGGGACACCCTTTAATTTTTAATATAATGAACTGTTTTTAAAATGGGACCAACCTGAAATCATAACCTTTCAAATAAAGGAAGAAATTTTAAAATCGGTTCAGAAATGGCTGAGTTATGCGGTTACATACATAAAAAAAAGCAACATTCAGACGAATAGATAACCTCCTTCTTTTTTGAAGTCGGTTAAAAATATGTCTTGCTAACAAAATTCTTTCTGATTAAATTTTTTAGTAAGCAGTATTTTCTTCAGCCTTTTTTATAATCTTAATTGTATTGCTGATAAACGTTGACAAAGGAAACGTTACAGTATAGATGGATGTGACGCTTATGAAGCTGGCGTTAAGCTTGACTATAGCTTCTTCCAATTTACATTTGTTAAAATAAAAATTAATTGGTTTTTATTTAGAAAATTTTAGTATTACCAAAAAATATTTTTCTAAAAAAGGCAGCTTATGAGTGTTTGTAGCTTTTAAAAAATATTTCGAAAATTTACAACAAATTGTAATTCCCTAAACCCTCGAAATTTCTCCTAAAAATAACTAAAATTTTCAAAATTTTACACAAAATTCACCAAAAATTAACCAAAATTTTTAAAACATGTATTTAAAATTAGAATTAAAAAACAAATTAGTCAACAATCGAGAATTTACCTAAAAGAAGAGTAATTGAAGAATAATTTCTATTTAAATTGATTATTTGAAAAAAAATAATATTTTGAATAATTAATATTAAGCGCCATGAAAAAAATATGTGCATCAAAGTAAAATATTTTTTTTTTTAGTTTTTTTGCGGTAAAAATGGAAATTCTTTAATAATTTTATTCTTTCAACCGTAACGGTCTTTAATGTTGACTTAAAAAAAAAACGTGTAAGTGAATTTAAACACAAACACGCTAAAACTAAAACTATTTTTTTAACCCAGTATTAAAAAAATGCAATACAAATTGTTTATAATTTTTTAAAAAATATTTATAAAAAAAATAAGACATGACACAATGAGTCGAATGACCAAGAAAAAATCTTGTATAGAATAAAAAACCTTTACAGTATAAGAAGTTAGTCTGAGTATAAGAGTAGAGTTTACTCTAAGTACAGGAATCTAAATATGTGACAGTAGCCTAAGTATAATACTGCAGTCTGAGTATAAGACGTTAGTCTGAGTATAAGACGTTAGTCTGAGTATAAGACGTTAGTCTGAGTATAAGACGTTAGGCTGAGTATAAATAGTTAGTCTGAGTATAAGACATTAGTCTGAGCATAAGATGTTAGTAAGAGTATAAGAAGTTAGTCTGGGTATATGATTTAAGTCTTAGTATAAGACGTTAGTGTGAGTATAAGACTTACGTCGTAGTATGAGACGTTAGTCTGAGTATAAGACTTAAGTCTAAGTATTTATTTATTTATTAGTCTATAGATGAAATCCTTACAGACTATAACATATATTTAAAAACTAAAATTAGTTGTTCAAATAAACCATTTTTTCTCGTTTCACAATATTTTACGATAAATTGATACCTATAAACTATTAAAATCTTTACAAATTCTTCTAATTGAATCTGCGTTTGAATAATTATTTCAAAAGAACTTTAAAAACAGTGTCTGCAAGCTTCGAGTTGAACGAAGCGGAACATTGAAAAATATATTAGAAATCAGAAATTCGGCTACATTTTTTTCTAAGTATAATACTTAAGTCTTAGTATAAAACGTTAGTCTGAGTATAACTTAAGTCTTAGTATAAGACTTTAGTTTGAGAATGTGTCATCTAGGTATAACAGTATCACTTCTCACGTTGAACATTAATATATTTTAAACAGTATTTACATATTTACTTTATTCAGCCCATAGTGCATAACTAAATAATGGTTTCATATTCAATATTTAATGCAAATTATACTCATGCACACATATAAGACACTCTCTTTCTGTGCGTTCACCTAAACAACATTTCTTCATACCCTGCATATCGTTTTGAAAACTTAATCATTAAGAAAAGATGCCGCTAACTGTTATTGATAACACCGTACAAATTACACAAATTAGCCAAGCAGCAACACTAACGCAATATTTATTTCAACAGACATACATTTTTACACTCAGCCAACAACAACAACAACAAAAGCATTTCAATTCTTAGCACACTGATATCAATTTTATTCGCAAAGCAATGTCATGATCAATGAGTATGGAGAAAATTAAAACATATCGATGTTTTTTACATGTTTTATGTTATACCTAGTTGGGGTTTTTATTTTTGCAAAAACACACAATTTATAAATAAAATATAAAAATACACACATGTTTTAAAATGTCTAGTTGCATAGTTGTATGTGTATGTAGATAGACGGACGGTAAAAAAAAATAACAGGCTGTTAGAAATTTAAAACCACAGCATGCCTTTGAGAAACACCAGTGACTAAATAGACAAGGTAGACATGTTTGGTGTTAAAAATTATCTTAAGTTTTGTTTTTTGGTAAATTCATGAATTAAATACAAAGCAATTTGTTTGGAACCACAAAAAAACATTGTTTGAACTCTGATTAGCTCAAGAACAGCATTTTAACGACGAAGATCATACAAAAGACAAGTCACATTAGCTTGAGTTTTTCTCGATAAATTATGCTTAGATAACGTGATAACAAGCGGCTAAATTACTTTTAAATAACGAGTCGAAATGACTTTAAATAATCTTTAAGATCGGTCGGTAATTTCGTATCTCCAACTCAAATTTGAGATTTGCTTGGCTTTCTAATGGCGGCCATTGCTAGACATTACCTTATACTAATATCTAACACTGCACAAAAGTTTCAGACCTGTGTGATGACCACAAACTGTCCTCTCTTGACCAAAAATTGTACTTGAGTATCGGTATCGTATAGATAAAAATTCGTATAGATCCAAATCCGTACTCTTATAGTTTAAATAAATTTGATTAAAAAACATTATTTTTGTTACTGCCTGGCCGATGGTGTCACACGAATTTGTCTCTCGCCAAATTTAAAATAAAATTAAATTCAAATTTAGCACTGTTCGATGCAAATGATCATGCAAAAGCTCAAGTGCATAATTTCATAGCTTTTTTGTAAAATACAACAACATTGTTTTTGTTAAATTTGAATGATATAACGCATTTCCACTTTCGCAAGTCCATTTCCATTAAACACTGAATACCGCTATTACTTTTTTCTAAATTTTACGTATATTGTAATAGTATAAGTAATTGAAAGAGCAAATAAAGTATTTTTATTTTTAGTATGGAAATTATTTAACGTTTTCTTTACAAACTACATTACGTAACGTAAGGACCTACGTTTTATATATATCTGGTAACACGTAAAAGTTTATCTTTCAACGGTAGTCCAAACACTTCAATTACAAAATATTTTTTGCACTTTTTAGTGGTGCACATTTTTCTAAAATGGAACATAAATTTTACGCTGTAAAACGAGGAGTAGAATTGACATTTTTATATAATCCATATATAGAAACTCAAAGTATAGCAGTCCGTAAAAATTTAACCAACTACATAGACATTTATTCATTCAGTCAGATAGTCAGTCAGTCAGTCACTCGGTTAGTTGTTAGTTGGCTTGCTTACGCTATTTTACAAATCTCTTTGTTGTAAGGTGAAAAATAACAAAATCAAAGTCAAATAAAAAAAAACAACAAAAATAAACAAACAAACAGATATTATAAACATCATCAATAACATGAGACGACAGCAAGTCAACAGCAGCAGTGGTTATAGTTATGATAACACGAACGAACAACAACATCAAAAACTTTTGCACAAATGTTTTCAATGTGAACACAGCAACATCACCATCTTCATGCATCACCATCTACATATGTATATACATTCAATACCAGTTGTAGTAATGTTGCTTCCTTCATGACTGCGCCAGTTGTTATGTTGCTACATGCAACACACTCACAAATCATACAGATATGACATTAGAATTGTTTTTATTTGAAAACCCTTATCAAGACCTAGTAACACTACAAAATGCGAAACTGTTTTGACGCATTTGTCCGACCCTTTGTTATTGCATCTGTTTGTGTTTGTGTAGACGCAGTCTATGTCTAGTTGTCGGTGTGATGTAATTGATATGATGGATTTTGTAACACTGCAACTGTTGTTCTACTTGTATGTAAAAGGTCTGTCCCATTGATACAAAGTATGTATTTAATACTACAATACAATTGCAAAATTGATGATGTTGCTCTCATAATACTGGTGACAAAAACTGGTGTGAATAATACTGTTTGTCAGTGATGTGTTCATTAATGGTGGTTTACGTTCACGTGCTAGTTGAGGCGACAGAGTATAGAGTTTTAAAAGTTTTGAATTAAAGCGTGAATAGGAAACTGAAGAATTTTTAGCGCTGTTAAATAAAAGAGATTTAAATGTAACGCAAAAAAAGCTATTTTTTAAATGTAAAGAAACAGCGGGTTATCTATGTCATGTTCCGGAAACATTTTGTTTACGAGAGCCATTTTTCGCTTGGTGAATATGTTGTTAACAACTGCAATTTTCGCATAATCTTAACGCCTCTAAACAAGCATCACGTTAGCTGTCATTGGATGAAATTTTTAGGGTCTGGTTTAAAAATTCTCTTACTTCATCGGCTAGTGTGCGCCTGCGTTTTTCTGGTTAATCTCCTACGCGAAATGCTAGCTAAAGTGTTATATGATTTAAAGCCTTCTGAAAGTCCAAGTTTTAATTACTTTTTCAAGTATTTGTGGCCGTATCTCGGTTTAAAGGTAATACAGATTTACTTAAGTGCCTGGTATGGCCTGATGGTAGTCTTACCACTGAGTAAAAACAATGTATCTACCAAACACCACAACGCGCATTGCGTTACAACAAGTAGCAATTTTATATGACTGCAAGGACCAACCACATACTCTTTGTTTAGGAGTTAGAGATTATCTAAACTCCTGACAAGCTATTAGCGCCTCTGTAGAATACCGGAATAAATCGCCAGTCCTGTGATCTAGGTGCAAACCACAGCCACCACTTTTCTTTCCAAAGGGCATCACCAATAACCAGTTCCGGGTACCGGGGATATATCTGTGGATCTATTCAATCCCGCGGTGTCGCTCGCTTGGACACTGGGCAGACCTCGAAGATTCTTAACTTCCAATTTTAGGCGCGATGCAAGCCTCAAAAACTGGTGCGCCCATATACCACGAAAACAATGGCGTCAAAGTGTTATAAATCAACAACACAATGTTCGTAAGGTTAGATAATCTATGTGTAAATATTTAACAATATCTACTGTAACATCTAACGAAAATAAATTTAATAAAAATTAAAAAGTATTCCATATCGCGAATTTGGAGAAATTAGCATTCTACACAAGGTATTTCATTCTACCCAAGGTACACAAGGTATTTATTATTATTAATGGAGGACAAATTTCGTCCAACACAACGAATCCCTCGGTAAAAATTCGCTGTGTAAATTCGTCGTATGAAGAACAATAACGTCGAAAAAATAACAGCAGCAGTTATAATTAGTAAAGTCACTTACTGTTTGTGCAAAGAAAGAAAGATACAAAAACCTGAATCAAAATTTAAAAATTTTGCGAATATCATTAAAATCTATACATATAATAAAAAAGTAACTTATTTCCATCTGTCTGTCAGCTTTTCATTTATGTTCTCATCACGTAAAAACTGCTGGATGGACAAAACAAAATTTTGTGAGCAGGTACTTTAGCATCCTGATTCCAGTATAGGATACTTTTTTCCGTAAAACTATTTCATTTCCGAAAGAAAGTAGAAAATAAGCAGTGAAAAAACGCAATTTCCGGTTTAAAGGTACTGAAAATTTCGGTGGCATTAGGCGCCTATTGAATAAAATTTGTATGTGATTTGTAATTTTTTAATGAAATTTAAAGTTTAAAAGTTCTCTGCTACAAAACTTAAAAATCAGATTTAAGGCCAGGGCACATAGAATCCGTCATACGTTATACATCGTCTTTTTCAACGTAGAAGAAAGTTGAAATACAGGTTTTCTAATGAGTGCTGTCAATCAGTACGTCTCCGTCAACGCAAAGTATGAAAGTTGGACAACTTTTGACGTAAGTTGAGAGCAGTTGAGAGCTATAAATTGGTTTCTCTTTGTTTTTTTCTCTCAAAATTAAATTTTTGTGTGGAGTGGCAGCAAAAAAAACAAAATACAACAAAATAAATGAAATAAAATAAAATAAAATGGTGCAAAAACGTTTAAATGTTTTTTTTTCTGATTTAATATCCGTTAACAAAGTACTCATTGTGTCAACCACCCTCTTCCGTTGTTACTTTTATTTCAGTTGAGTACGCCAAAGTATAACGTATGACGGATATGATATGTCACCCGACCTTAAAGCTCGTTTTCCTTATTGCCCCAGAATTATTAAAGTAAAAAAAAAAACTTTATTTACTAAAATATTTGAAACTACAATCAAACTGTTTTGTTTGTCGTACGCCGGCGTAAGAAATAGAAATAAATCCATTTTAGAGTTCACCGCGTATGACGAATTTCGACCGACGTCATAATTGAGTGCGACGAATAGTCAAAAATTCGTCGTTTGTCCCAGTTGTGTTCCTAGCATTATGCTAGGAAGTGAACAAAATTAAAACTTTACTTTAAGTCTGAGTCTGACTTAAACTTGACTGATTTATTTATTGTGAACAATATTGTCCTGCATTTTCTTTTTAATATTACTGAAAATTTCTCTTAAACATGAGCGTGAACTTGACGCAAACTCAAGAGATTTTACCCAAGTTTTATTTATTATTAGAACTAAAAGGAATTTGCAAAAGATTGCCAAAGCATGAACATTGAATAAAGTATTTAATTATTAAAAAAAATTTACATAATTATGTGTTTGCAACTATTCTATTAAAGCGCCTTTTCCGTTAAATAATTTCATTCTATATGCGAGTATTTTAATATTTTAAACTGCTTAAACAGCATATTTAACACTATGGAAAACAGTGAAAAATCATCAGCATTAAATTGTTGAACATGATGGCACAAGAAGGGGAACTTTTTCATGCTGTAAAATCCTAAATGCCAACCACTATTATGCGGATTGTTTAACAAGTATTATTTTATTTTATTTTTATTTTTTTCTATAGTTTAAATATAACTCTTACGCTTAGTTAAACACTGAAAATATGTACTGTGTAAATTAAACTGTCTGGCAGTTTTTCAATTGCTCTACCACTGCTCTACTACTACTATTTCATTCAACCGTGCGGTTTTTAAAGCAGGGAAGTATTGGCATTAGGCAGTTTGTTGTAAAAGGTACGCTCGACTGATGGTCATTTATCACCGTTATTCTGGTAAAATAATATAGAATTTAAATAAAATCAACCACACGGTTAATATACAAACCGCAAAAATTAAATTAAAGCTGCTGCGATTAAATCAAGCGTGTTATAATGATGTTGTTATTGCTGCTATATTTATAACACAAATGTGAGAATTTATTTGATGTATGTTTATTTTATTAATATTAAATACAGCACACACTAAATATTTTATAGAAATAATTGTTTCTCAGAAAACTTGTTATTTTCTTACCTTGCGTTCAGTAGAACATAGATTTCTTAGCAAGTATCTCTTGCCTAAACATGTTGACAATCATCCAGATGTCAGTTGACAATTGGCAAAAATTGTTGATATTGATGACAGACTAACTGGTTTTAAGAGCGAGCTACGTGCTGTAGAATTTGTAATAGATTTAAATAATAGAAGGAAGTATTAATGAGGCAACTCCCGTAGTAGATGATAATGATCAACCAGTTTGACCAATATAACTTATTATGGAAATATACATATTAATAGAAATTTGCTAATTAATATAAAATGCTAAAGAAATTCTAAGTAAAAGAGAAAACTTTTTTCGCAAGCAATAACAACTTTTTTTAAACATTAAAATTTTAAAATTAAAATTTTATTTCACTTCATCCATCAATAAGTTAAAAATTTAAAATTTTTCAATTTATAAAAAATCAAGTCGTATGTTATGCCTACTAATTCGGTAGATAAATCATGTAATAGTTTTCTTTTCCAGCTATAATTAATCAAATTACTTTGTAAGAACAAAGAATACCATGCAGTGAATTCAATGATAAGAAGAAGTTGAGCTACATGCTTTTAATTCTTAGAATCAACATTTTGTTTAAATAAAATAATTTCCATTTTCCATGGCCTTGATCACATAACAAAAGAGTTTAGATTTTTTGCCGTAATCCTAAAGCTATTGTTATTGTTGAGTAATGTTGATTAAACCTTTAAGGGCAACATTTAACAACATAAATTAAACATAAAATTTTTTATATTTAATTCTTAAAATATATAAATTAAAGATTTAAAAACCTTATAATTTTATGTTTTAACGTAAAACATGTTAAAATTATGATACTCTAAAATGCGGCGAATTCAAATATTATCCTTTTCTATACTGCTTAAATCACGGCGAATTGAGACAATTCACTAAAGACACGAATCTCTTTAAAATTTTCATTAATTTCGTACATATATGCCCAATTACTTAGAATTTGTTTAACTGCAAAAAATCCCCCTCTGGGTTAACAAACTAAAATGAAACAGCTGTTTCTCCACTTTGAATATCGCCTATTTTTTTTTATAAATAATTTAAAACATATTTAATATTTTTGAAAATCTTAACATTGAATAAAACATTTTATTCTGAAAAAACTGAAATAATAATTAACTTTTTGAATTTTATTTTGCAAAAAAATAAAAAATAAAAATCTCGATATGGCTTTCCATGCAGAACAGTGTTATTAAAGTCTAACATTACCCCCATTTACATTAGCCATCAATTTGTCTTAACAAAAGTCAAAGTTGATATAAAAAACATTATTTTTAATACTGGTTTTTTATATGAAGTTTGACTTTTGTTACATCAATTAAAACAATACATAAACAAGACGCCGGCAGAGCAACGGAATTATTTACATGTTGTTATAAGTGTCGTATACATTTATATGTCATATTCTGTTTTAAACATAATTTTCCGTTGTCCAATAAGTCCCCGTCTACATTAGACAATTATTTTTCTCAACATTATCAACCTTCATATAAAAAAACATTATTTTTAATACTGTTTTTTATATGAAGTTTGACTTTTGTTAAGACATGTTAATGGCTAATGTAGGCTGGGGGTAATGTTTGAATGCTTATTACACAGCAGATAGTAGTAGTACGGTTGAACAACAGATGGCGCTGTTTGAATATAAAAGTGCCTAACTAAAATATAACAATAACATTGTCATGTTATAAAACTTTTTTAAAAAAATGTTTTAACAACCATGTTAAGACGTGGTTAGTGTTAATGTTTATAATTATAAATTTATTATTTTGTGCCTAATAAAGACGGGGAGTTAAGACGTATTGATGGCTAGTGTAGATGGGGGTTTATTCCTTATTTTTAATCAAGGCGAATTCATACCAGGTGTGAGCAGTATAGCGACGACTACAACAAAACAATAACTTTGACATTAGATTAGCAGATATGAAACAATGTATTTTTGACAAGAAATTAGTAAAAAAAAAAAAACGAGAGCAAAAATCAATCATCTAGGCTATCAACTCCACCTGGTATGAATTCGCCTCGTTTTTAATTCTATCTTAGCATCTACACCTGATAAATTTTTATGTTAAATAAAAAACAATGTATTTTACAAAATTTTGGGTGCATTTATTATGACATAAATTCCACTAAATTCCACACTAGGTCTTTTGTTAACCTAGTGTTCAAACCTACTGAATTTATGTCATAATAAATGTCAAGTTCTGCATAAAAACATTATTAAAATATAATAATTAATATGTACTTCTCTAGACCATTTTTCACCTTAGAGGTTTAATACGAAACTTGTGTAATAATTTTTTCTATACGTATTTGCTTCTTTCGCTGTCTTGCAAATCTTAAACAAAAAAAAAAAATACGAAGTTGAAGATCATGACAATGATATTGTATTATTACTGTTGTTATTTGGGAAAAATGATCGTGAGCTTTGAATCTTTAGTAACTTGTGGTGGCTTCGTTGAAATGGAGATGTCTTATGCTGATGATTATAACAAAGCACAAGAGGGTGTAAAATAGTTCAAATAGCACAACTTCAACAAAAACAAAAGAAAACTACCTTTGGCAAAGTAAAGACAGAAAAGAAGTAAAACTTTAATAATACAAAAAACAAAAGGGAGAGACAGTCAGTTGGAACAAAAAAAACAAGACAACCAATCGTACGTAAGGATACCTAATAGAGTATGCGAAATCGAAACCCGGTTTAATGGTTTTCTTTGGCTTTTAAACACGGTTTTTACTTTTAGAATATGCGTTATTTTTCTTGTTTCCCCAAAAAAAACGCTTATCTCAGAGTACAAAATTTCAATAATCTACAATTTATAGCTCCCTAGGTTCACGACAATATCATTTTACTTTGCTCATCTTATAATAATATGGAGATTACTCGTATATAACTTTAAAAACTCTACCTATATAAGGGGTGATCCATTTCGAGGTTCCCTATTTTTTAAAGAAAAAAAAAATACACAGAAAATGCAAATTTATTGGAGAACTTTTATTATCATTTGAAAGAACATTTTTTGCCCTTTATTTTTTGAAGATTAGAAATAATCTTCAAAAAATGTTGGCCAAATGTTGAGTCCAATTTTCGATGACTCGTTCGAGCATTTCGACTGGTAACTGGCGAATGACACGCGATGTTTTCCTCCAAACCCTGAATCGAAGCGGGTTTGTCCACATAAACTTTAGACTTTACATATTCCTACAGGAAAAAGGTGGCCAATCGACAGGCCCAAAACGTGAAATTATGTGCTCACCGAAATGTTCTCGCAATAAATCCATTGATTGATCCGATGTGTGGGAAGTGCCGCCATCTTGCTAAAACCAAATGTCGCCGAGATCACTAGCTTAATTTCAGGCATCAAACAGTCGGTTCCCATGGCAAGATAATGGTCGCCATTGAAGGTTACGTTTGTACCGGCATCATTTTTAATGGAATATGGACAGATGATTCCACCGGCCCACAAACCACACCAAACTGTTGTTTTTTTGGATGTAGTGGCAGCTCCTGAATCTCTTGCGAGCCCATAGAGCGAAGCGATTCAGACGTAAGTCTTTCCATTATGAAATGCTAAACAAAAATAGCATGACAGCATGACACCAGCATGACACGACTAACACGAGATCTGTCAAAAATAGGCTACTGAAAAAAGTACCTCGAAATGGATCACCCTTTAGTTTCCAAGTTGCATAATGATTAATATTTTTATTGTTTGGAAGGTACCTACCTACCAACTGTTTCAATCCAGTAAATTTTTTATTTAGCTATGAAAAAATAGGGAGACGCAAAATTGCATGACTTTTATAGTTTCCAAGTAACACTATGATGAATATTTACATTATATGGAAGGTAACATGCCCATTGTTCGATTGTAACCAGATTTCTGCTTGCCTACTGGGAATTATTCATAAAAAATTTTAATACTAGTTTTTCACTTTTACCACGTTACTCGCTGCAAAACCGGCTAACCGGTTTTTTTAACCAAAACCGAAACCGGTTCGATTTCGAACTACATATTTTGCACATTTCCCCTAAACCGGTTCGATCTCGACTTAACTAATAACAGGTTTCTTAAATTAACTGCTCATTTGCGTACCCTAATTGCCTGCAAATCAAATTTTTCAACACGTTTGTTGTGAAGTACAACAAATGAATTTACCAGTAACTTAACATGATTACGTCAAAACTTTTTCCATGACTCCCATGAATCCCATGCTATTATTAAACTAATTTTCTGCCTGTTTCTTGACGTAAACTCTAAAACAATAAACAAAAAGGCTTTAGTTATTTATTTAGTTGCACTGCATGGCTTAAAGAAGCTATTTGCTGATATTTATATGTTGATAGTGGCAAGAGAGGCTTCTCATGCAATTGCCGCACAAAGTTCATTCTTTTTTTTTTTTTTTTTTTTTGTTCTTTGTACTTACAAATAAGTAGCATCCCAGGTAACTGTAGTATATTATAGCGTGACGTGAGAGCATAGATTTAAGACTTCTTGACTTCTAGTTATTTTTTGTTCTTTGAGTTGCGTTTGTTGCAGGAGAAATACATTGTAAATAAAAGCAAATTAGAAAATTATTATCCAAAAGTCATATAATTTCATATACAATTTCACAACCTTGTAAGTCTGGCTGACTGATGATGAGTGTTCGTTCACGTTTTACTTATTACAAAGCAATTGTCAAAGAAATTTTCTTTCTTTGTGGCAGAAATTTTAAGAAAACCTTAGCCTTGGGTAAAGGGGATAATAAATGAAAGAAAATGGAATTTTAATAAGGTTATAAGAAACTAAAAGACCGTAAAGACTATGCTAGAAAAAATCTTTGTTTTTTATGTTGCAAACAATTTTACATAAATAATTAAGCTTTGTTTCAGCTTTTATACATACATAAATGGAACCTTACAAAAAAAAAAACTCTTTAAAACTTCCGATTAAGACATACTAAGTCACTTGATAGAAATATTTCAATTTTGAAATTTAAACTACTTATTGAAACTAACTTGTACTTCTAAAGGCCAGAATTTACTATCCTGCACAATCGTACGATTCAACCACAAAAAAATCTGACAGAATTCTGTCATACTCTAAAAATCGTTTCAAAATGGCATTGTAATTAGATGCCATATTATCATACAAAGAAAGATTTTGCAAATCTGATCGCATGGAAAAATAATATTTCATGAATTTTTTTCAAAAGATTATCAAATCGTACAGACCTGTCAAAAAATCTGTTACTTACATACATTTCTAATCCACACTATCATACTTTTTTAGCACACATGCTATTTTTGACAGATCATACGACTGAGTATGATGGTGAATCATGGCCATAAGTCGTGGCGTGATAATGATGTTGGCATATCGAAAGCACTCGCTATTCGCACCAAATAAAAAGCCAGAGATGGCAACACACACTGCTTTGTTCCCTTATAAAGATGAGACAAAAATAGTTAGTTTACACAGACTTCTGAAATTTTGCAGGACAGTTAGATTTAGCTTAATTAAAAAAAATTTATGTTTTGGAAAAAATCGGAACAAGGACTCGACTATCGCCCATATTCCAAAAAGGAAATATTTTTTTTTTATATTTGCTATACTATTCAACATAAAAATGTGGAAACTTAGATTTGCTATACCCATTTTGTGATTTTAATTTTTAAAACTGTTTTTGACTCACGGTCATTCATACTCATAATGAGAAAAGTTTTACTCACGCATGTTCCAGGCAATTAATTAAAAAAAATTTCGAATCAACATTTTTTTTATACTTACAAAAAGCAATAACTGTTTAAGTCGACTGAAGCTATTTGTTATCGTGAGTAACTCATTTATTTCAATATGTTATTAGTATAGGTAGTGTGCTAGTCTATCTGTCCGGGGTTCGATTCCCACCAAAGACTCTGGAATTTTTCATTACAAGTTGGCAGGATGAACAAGAAGAAGCTTGGATATAATCTGGGTGCCTACAAATAGTTAACTGTGTTAGTACAGGTCACGGACTCTCAAGTATTATATGTTAAAAATCGCGATAAGACGATACTTGCAGACTGTGCCTGGAAAAAGGCTAACATAAAAATAGGCTTTGGACCCATGCACTATAGGAAATTTTACCCCTTTTTTTGGCCAAAATTAATTACAGGCAAACGGCAGGACCAATTTGAATAATTGTTTTAGACCTGACTTTTGGAAGACTATTAAGAGGGAGGGAGGGATCTTTAAAGTTTTGCATACACTCAAAAAAAAAACGTTAGTAAAGTTAAAATACGTTTTTTATAATTTTGGAGATATCCGCAGTTGAAATTTATAAAATCCGGAAGGTAATTGATTGTCCTAGAAAAATATTATGAGTTTCTGGCTAGCATGTGCTAGCATTTTTTTGGAAGTCTAAATAAAATTCCAGTTCATAATTCCATAAGTTCATCTAAATTTTTCCAATTTAATCGATCTAATAGATGAGTTTACCAACATTTCACTATATATCATTTAAGTGCTCACCTTCGACATTATTTTCCATTATTTAGTTTTTGTAAAGCAAAAAAGCTGTACAGACCTAGCCTTAAGCAAATGTTAGCAAAACCATAGACTCAGGTAGGAATGTCGACATGTATCGGTGGCCAGTCTGAAATCACTATAGTAGAGAGTAAGAGGCTAGTGACAGCGTTAATTTCAAGTCGAATACCATCGAAGAGGGACGAAAAGGGAACCATGAAGTTAGTGGTCTGCTTCGGTATCCCCTTTATATAAAAAAAAACAAAAGAAATTTAAATTTGTATGTATGTTATAATTACTAGACCACACACACTCAGTTCAGATGGGCGTAACCAATAAGAATTCTTAATCATTCTCTTTTTATTTAAGTACTTACATACATATTTACAGAAAAGTACATAATTGACTAAAACTTAGTATTGAATATAATCACACAAAAAAACGAAAATAAGATTATTTAAATGATTTTTTTTGTAAGTTCCGGTATGAATTTTATAATTTTTTTTTAATTCCGATCAATAGAAGAAATTGTATAGGTGCAGATTGTACCAGAAGGACAGTTTTAATAGTTTCAATTCATTTTTGTTTAACTTTTTCACATAATTTTTAATTAAACTTACATATAATAAAATAGGAACTCATTTCCGTCTGTCTGTCTGTCTGTCTGTCTGGATGTCTGATTTTCAATTGCGTTCGCATCACGTAAAAGCTACTAGATGGATTTTAACAAAATTTTGTGAGGAGGTATCTTAGCATCCTGATACCAATATAGGATACTATCTCATTTTACAGAGAAATTGGAGAAAAAGCAGTGAAAGTACGTAATTTCCGGTTAAAAGGTGCTGATATTTTCGGTTTAAAACTGAGATATTTTAAACGCGATTACGCACTTTTTATTTTTGAAATTATAAATTATAAAGTTTTTATTTGATTTGTATTTTTACTTTGTGGAATTACATTGTTATTAAAATATTTTAAACACCTCTTACAATGATTTTTAGAATTTTATATAAATTTTAGAATTTTAAGCAGGGATGGGTACCTTTACATAAAGTAAATACCTAAACCATAAATGAAGCACTATAAAAGTATGACTGCTACAATTGGTGTGGAATACTTTCAAAGCAAAATCTAGCAAAATATTGTCAGGACGCCCACGACGTGGCGGGCACAGCTAATATTGGCATATTTGTATTAGGCTTACTAAGTCATTAACTAAACTGTTTGCAACAAAATAAAATACAAGAAAAATAATTTTGGATTTCTTTTATTTGCCCCGCGAACATTTAGTAATTCTCGGCACTTTTAATCATCATTTTAAAAAATGTGTCTGTCTCACTCTTTGAAAAATAAAACTGTTAATCCTAGTCTTACATTATTCCGGAAATGTAATAAACGGAAAAGATTCTTTTATTTTCTGTTAAAGTTGAATATTATTTTAATCACTTTAAAGGAAAGAAATAGTTAAGCTGGCTTCAAGCTTGAAATAGTCCAGATTGACTATTTCTTTCCTTTAAATTGATTAAGATTTAAAAAAAATGCTGAACAAAATATTCATTGTTGAATATATGTATTTATTTATCACATTAGATACGTCGGCAAAAACTATTCTCTGGCATGAATATACTTTCATTAATTAATTTTGAATCTTTTAACCAAAAGATAAATGCAATTAGATATATTTCTTTATTTTAAAACCTTAGAACTTTTTAAGCCCTTAAGCTTTCCTCACAAAAAGTGTAGAACCATTGACCCAAATACCTCTAATAACAATATAAAATCAATATTGCGCCTGCAGTAGCGGGAATATAAAATTGAATTTAAGTCCAATGTTAATTTTTGTAATCTAACCTTTTTCAATATTTCCACAAATTCATTAAGTCAAGTTTATAGTTTAGACAATAAACAGCCTAAAACACTGAAACAGGGCAGACAATTAAATCAAATATTTACCAGCAGCTATTTAAGTCGAAAACTAACAATTGTTACATAAAAACAACGGTCTCAGAAAAAAAGACCGAAAGGAACTATAAAAATAAAAGAAGGAAAAACTACATTCAAAATATTAAAGAAAAAAAATTTTAAAAAACAAACAATATTGTGGCATCTACAAGAACACAACAACTAAACTTGGCATAAAACTTAAAAGCAACATTTGAAACATTAAAACCATGTTATCGTAACTTCTACAAGTTGATGGTACATACATACATATGTACATATGTATATTATATGATAACCATATGTTACACACACACACACACACGCACACACACTTAAAGAAAATTGTTAAAATGTTTAAGATACACAAGCTGACAAGAAAACCAAGCTGGATTCAAGTTAGCCAAGGCTGCTCGCATAACAGGAAAACAAATGGCAGCACAAAGCTTTTAAAAACTATAAAAAAAAGCAGAAAAAACTACGCTTTCCACATAACAACGCCTTTGTGCACATAAGGTACAGGTCTACTTCATCTTGTTCTTGTTAGACTTTAAGTGGGTGTGACTGTAAACGAAAAGTCAACAACTACACTTTAGTGGAAATAGAAAATCAGTTGGCAACCTATTTAGTAGAATAAATATGAACAGAAACTTAACTAACGATCAGTTAAAAGTTGAAGCCAGTGTTTGTTGTTGGCTCGTCACTACTAACACATATACATTTATACATATCTATGTATGTATATTTATTCTAAATGGGATAAAATTATGAGTAGTAAATGATATCCATATCAATTGCCTCCCAGCACATGTTGTGAGAAGTTTCTAGTTTTTTTTTCAACTAATTACAGTTTGGAATAATAAGGGAATGCATGAGATTGATATTTTCCTACAGAAACATATCTTTTTTATTATTTACTAGCTTAGGTTATCTTTACACTATCTGAGTTTAATATTAAAAATTTTAAATCATTTAAGGTTATAGAACAGATTAAATTTATTAGATGCGCTATCGAAAGTAGACTAGAATTAGTTTTATATAAAACAATTAAGAAATACATACATATGTATATTCCCAGAAGCTGTTTAGCAGATCAACCCAGTTGGGAACTCTGATAGTGTAAAGATAGCTTTATTTTACCCCCGGCTTTGTCTGGGCTCACTTCCGGGAACTTTATAAGCATCAAATAAATCATTTTCAAAATCGAATGAGTAGCTATTAAGTCTGTTCAATCTATTAATTCTGCCACTTAAGGGTTCACAAAAAAAATCGAAATCACTGGGCAGTTTTAGAGAAGAATATGAACGATGTATGAAGAATGCGAGTATTAGGTTTACTTTTCTATGCATCTCAAGCGCCATGCAAAAATGTCAGCTGTTTTAGATAGCTAAGGATAACAAATTATATATTATTTTCAATGATATCGATAAATATATTTGTGCTATAGATTACTTTTTTCTGTTTTTTAACCCTTTTCTAATGTGCGGTTTCTGTATTACAGGCGAGCGACTCGTCTAAAAAATTTGTATAGGAATCACTCAAAAAATTGTGTGCTTTTCATACAAATTTTCTAGACGAGCCGCTCGCCTGTAATACAGAAACCACACATAATAAAGTTTACAAATATTACAATTTTTTCATCAATTAAATTTTCGTTTATGTTATCGATTACTATTATGTACTTAGGTGCCTATTATGAGCAACTTTCGATCTTCGACAGTGGTCGAAAATACGGATCGAACGAATTTTCATTTGGTGTTATGGAGCACATTAGATAAAAATTGCGCTATTGTGAATTCGACTCAATTGAATTATTCCCAATATTATATATTTATTAGCTGGCACTTTAAATAAAGATTATATTACTAATTTATAAAGGAAAAAATTTAATTATTTTTTAATTAATATGACCACTTTGGTGATGTTCTGACGGGTGGTGCCAAAAAATTTAGCTCCTTTGTGGTTTCTTCCCATTTTTGCCGCTTAAACTTTTGTGCATATTCCTTTTTCCAGCTGAGGGTTTTGTTCCATTAGCAATAATTTACTGCTGGCATTTGGAACAAAAGGCTATAAAAACATGACAAATACTTACATTTTCAATAAGCATCAAAGCAAAATTGTGTTCGATTAAAAATTCGCTATTGAACGAGCTTTCCGACAGCGCTACCAACTCATAATACGAATTTGACATTCGATATTCGCTGTACATACATATGTTAGCCAGCGAAAATCGAATGCATCTCATCTGTGTTGTTTATTAATTCTATCAATTCATTTAAGAAGGGCATGAACTCACTCTGCTTCATAAATTCTTTTAAAATCCCAATTTAACTTTCCATTTTTATACAAATTATTTTTATTTGATAAAAATATTTACACGACAGGCGATCAAGAAAAAAAATAAATAAAAAGCGTTGCATGTATGTAACTTGAATTTAGAAAAGTACTAGCTATCCCCGGTGCACTTCGCTACACCCATCAAAAAAAATACAATAAACAATTGGATGAAAAGTATGACCAAACGGGTGCTATTCTCAAGTCAAAAAAATTCCCATCCAACCTGTTTTTTACTAGACTACACGAATTAACACGATAACAATTTTTTACTTTTAATAGGATGTGCCACTCCCTGTATTCTTATCCAGTCTGTATTTTGCTAGACTATGCACATAAGTATGAGGGTTACTTGTGCAAAGTTGCAAGACTATACCTAATGTCGTTCTCTAGGTACGCGGTAATAATTTTTCACTTTGTATAGTAGGTACCACGCCCTCCATTCAAATTCAGTCTGTGTTTCTCTACACAATGTATCTTAATATGGGGGTTACTTTTACTACTTTATATGGGGGTATCACGCTCACTCTCCCAATTCAGCCTATACTTTTCTAGAATATACGCAAGTGTATGGGGTTTACTTGCACCCACTTTGAAGACCATACCAATTATAGTTCTCTATATACACAATAATAATTGTTCACTTTGTAAAGGAGGTACCACGCCCACTGTCCCAATAGATTCTGTATTTGGCAGACTATGCGTCTCAGCACAAAGGCTACTCTTGCGAAGTTTCAAGGCGCTATCTGTTGCAGTTCGCCAGGAACACGATAATAATTTTTCACTTTGTATGGGCGGTACCACGCCAACTATGCCGGCTTTAACTTATGAACCAATACACATACAGAGACCGTTTATACACAAAAACCTTGGTATTGACGTCACCTTTCATATAAACTTTGCAGAAACAAAATCGGTTCTATATAGAAAAGTATAAACCGTGTAAAAAGTGTTACAAGCGTACAAAGGGTGATCGCGTGGTATGATGCCAAATAGCGTTTGCAGTGCTTAAGTTTGAAGGATAATATTTAAAGAAAATGTATAAGTATTTAACCACTAAAGTTAACAATTTTTTGTTCTTAGATCAGATGAAAAGTGTTTCATATTGACATCTCTATTGGTCATATTTCCATCTCTATGATCTATTAGTGTTTTATATCGTTCAAAATCTTTTCATCTTTCAACTGCAGAGCAATGAAATATTGCAAGCTTCAGCATTTAAGCAGTAGGTGCACTGCACAAGAGAGCAGTGATGAAATTTCAATTGTTCATTAAGCAACAAAAATTGCCTATCAAATTAGTGATAGTTATTTCATAAAAGAATAAATTTGTTAAAAAGGTTCTTTGCCCTTTGGAAAAATGCCCCTTTTTTCTATTTCTAATAATAAAATAAATGTAAATAAAACAACATTAACCTTAACGTAAAATATTTCTGATACTAATTTTGAAACAAAATACTCTTCTTAAAGAATTTACAAACGCCTCATGGGGATTCCATACACCACAATATGTCTGCATTTTTTTTCTACAGCTTCTCTGCCACATTTTCTGCATATTCTTCAAGAAAGAAGGTATTCTCCAGAAAAAAAGTAATGTTACGTTAAATTCTTTTTTTTTTACAATGCGTTCGCAATATTTTACATGTTAGAAGTACAATGGAAATGCTTTTGCCACAACAACAAAAAAACAACAAAACCATGTTAAGCCTATATGAACACGAATGCAACGACAACAATAATGATGCCACTTTAAGCGTAGACAATGAAATTAACAATAAAAACAACAAGTCAAAAATAATATTTTCAAAAAATTATTTACAGCTCGAAAGTTTAGGGTCATTTCTCTGGCTTAAGTTGTGGTGTATAAAGCCAAAATCGAAACTTAAACTTAGAACTTCATGTAGGAGAAGGATAATATTTTATTTACTGTAAAACACAAAAACTAAGAAGAAATTTAAATTTGTTAACACTCCTTTTTATATCATAAAAATAAATGCAGCATAACGGGTTCCAAAACAAAAAATAAGTGCCTATTCTGTTCAAGGAAAAAGAATGCAATCGCTTTTAATTTGATTATCGGCCATTTCAAGAAACGAGTTTTAGAATTTATTTTAAACCGGTTTCGATTTTAACAAAAAAAACCGATTAACCGGTTTTGTGTATACAGCTTCAGTAGCTAAACACAATTTCAATTTGTTTTAAGAAATAATATTGTGTGATAAAAATAATATTGATGCCTATATATCGGACTCTACACTCACCCGATTGTCTTAAACGAACATGTGCTTTTGAGCACATTAGAGGTGACATTAGAGCAATCATTATTTGTGAATATAGTTTTTTAATTAAGCATTCACTGCATAGCCCGGACCTTATACTGTAGAACCACAAAAGTTCTACATCGATGGAATTATAGCGCTACCCGAAAAAGTCATAGATACTTATGGTCAATATGTACTATATTTAGATTTTTAATCAATAAAAATAAAAATAAAATTCTTCTTGCAAAAGGTACCAAAAATACCGGAGATTTTTTATATGATCCAATTTTGGTATTATACTAGCTCTACCAGCCACTTCGTCAGCATCCTTGCAATATTTTGTTCGACTTTAATTTGAAAGTAATCCACACCAAATTTTAAGACTCTTACTTTCATAGTGCTTTAGATATGGTTTATGTATTTACTTTATATAGAGGTTTCCATCCCTGGGTAGTTATTCAGGAACATAGGCTTAATATTAAGCTCTAAAATTTATATAAAATTATTGTAGAGTTCTGTATACAATGTTTACAAAATCCTGCTGACAAAAATAAAAGATGCAGTATCATTGAATCGGTAAAATTACGTACTTTCACTACTTTTTCTCTTGGAAATGAGATATTTTTACGGGAAAGAGTAGCCTTTATTAAAGGCGAGATACTAAGGTACCTGTCCAAAAAAAAACTTTTTTAGAACTCATTAAGTAGTTTTTATGTGATGCAAACCCAGACAGACATACAGAAAGTTATATTATATGTACGAGTATACAGTAAACTCTCGAATACAGTAAAACGTTTTTTGTATTAAAACAGAAAAAATTTACAAAAATAAACCAGACAAAACTTTTACTTGTTGTAGTGAAACACCCAGAGTAGTAGGGAGCGAAACCACAACCCCGAGATTGAAAGACTAGCACACTACCTACTAGCCTACCGCGGCACCCAGAATTACATATTTCATAATCTATACATATAATAAAACTGTATCAGGACTATTTCTGTTCATGCAACTTTATTTTGAAAACTTTATTGCCGTTGCACTTAATAATCGAAATGGAATACAAAACATAAATTTTTAGAATTTTTGTCTGCCTGTATAACTGTCTGTCAGTGTTCGCATTACGTAAAAACTACTGGATAAATTTTAATAAAATTTTGTGAGGAGGTACCTTAGTAACTTGATACAAATATAGGATAGTTTCTTCCAGTAAAAATATTTCAGTTTTAAGACAAAATAGAGAAGAAATAGTGAATGTGTGCAATTTTGCCGATTCAATGGTATTGCAAACTTGGCAACACCTTTAATTTTTGCAGCAGAAATGTTAAACACTATTTACAGAACTCTACAATAATTTTAGAATTTTATATAAATTTTAGAATTTTATATAAATTTTAGAATTTTATATAAATTTTAGAATTTTATCCAGGGATGGGGGTATCTCTGTATAAAGAAAATACATCAACCTTAACTGAAGCACTGCCAAAGTAAAAGTCTTAAAATTTGTTGTGGACTTCTTTCAAAGCAATATCAAACAAAATATTGTAAGGACGCTGGCGAAGTGGCGGGCACAGCTAGTAAATAGTAAACTAATTTAAAATAATTGTTTGTTGTTCAGCCATTATTTAACTGCTATCGGCAGTTTTGCGGCTTATCCGCGAAATTCGATTATACGCGGTATCCGCACCAGTCAATTCAGCGGATATTCGAGAGTTTACTGTGGATATATATAACATTTTAATCTGCGGAATAATAAAATTCGAACGCTATATTATTATTTTATTTAAAATTAAAATAAAAATGTCTAAATCACTCATTGTAAATAAGTACCTCAAATAAATAGACTTACTACAGCTAAATTTACAAAAAAAAAAACGGCTGACCGTAATGATCAGCTGGTTAGTTAATTAACTCAAATACGAAATAACCCAGCATGAACACCTTAGATTTTGTTCATAATTTCAACTTGAAATTTCTAATTTCCTTGCAGCCTGAATGGCCTATAAACAGCCAAAAGAATAGATGAATTGATTACCGTTATTTTGAAACGGACGAAATCACAATTCATATGACCCAGAGTTGCAGTTTTAATAGTCGTATGTAGGTGTAACTTACAACTATTACAACTATTTTATAATAGTTTAGTAGTGTTCCACTAACGATTAGTTTTCGCTCTATGATACTTTTACGCACAATGGCATGTGCTGCATGCCTCGTTTTTTTTTCAAACTTAATGGTTGAAATTTCTTTGTATGCATTTTTAATCGTGCGGTAAAACTGTCTCTTAAAATGTGTTTTGTGCCACCATTATTTATGACTCTTTCAAATTTCATAAGATGCTTGTTTCCTTCTTTATTGCAACTGGAGATTGTTATGGCGGTGGTAATGTTGGTGGTAAAACAATTCCATTTCTTTGGCCCCTTTTTAGACTTTTCTTTTGACTTTTTACAAAACATTCAACAGAAATTTAATGTTTTTTGCTTTTTCAAGATATTGATAAGGTTCTAATTTATGAGGGCAATTCTACAATGACAACAAATATTGGTGTTTTTACAGCCTTAAGAATAAATTTGTTAAGTTCGCTGTAGCACACATGAATCCTTTGTCATTAGGCAACAACATATGTACTTATATGTCATAAATACTTAATATCTTTATAGGAAGTGG
This sequence comes from Phasia obesa, assembly GCA_949628195.1. NCBI lineage: Eukaryota > Metazoa > Arthropoda > Insecta > Diptera > Tachinidae > Phasia > Phasia obesa. The sequence goes on along the minus strand of OX451215.1, from coordinate 49,875,061 downwards.
GACAAACATTTGTTTGAAACTCTTCATAATCCAACTGAATATGTAAATATATATGTACATACATATATATGTAATTCGAGTTATCGTTGTAGCTTTTCATGATTTTCAGTTTTTTTTTTTTGGCAAAGATAACAAATTTGTATGGGATTAAATGGCATTTTTAAACTTTTGGGAGTAGTTTACACTCAGTATTCTTTGCTTATTTAGGACACTGCATGCAAGTCTTTACTTCGCACAGTGGTTTAAAAACTTATAAAGTTTAATTTACATAAGCAACAAAAATCAATATCACCCTTTTAGCGGAAATCCTGAAAAAACATATTTGCCCATATTAGACTCTTGTAACTTTTCAACGAAAAGCGCTATCAGAACTAGATGCTATTTTATTCAAAGTTTTATCAAGAGTGTAGCTGATATCTTGCAATAATTATGCGATCATAAAGAGGTCCCCTCATCAAAAATCCTAAGTTAAGAAAAAATTGCTAAGCGAATTTTCTTCCAAACCAAAACAGATAACCAGACATGTAAGCACATTTGTTATAGATATTTTTAAGGAATATGTAAATTAAAAAAAACCCTGAACATTTAAATTATAAAAAAACTTTATATGACATTTAAAAATGATGTTTGCCCGAAGTACCCACAAGCTCCACTTTATCCTAGGGGGCCGACTGTCCGCACTCAAAAACACCTCTGCTTTGTCTCTGTAAAATTTCATTAAGATTCATGAGCTACCGAATTATTTCCAAAATAAAACGTTTTTAAACCACTGTGCTTTGATTTATTAAATTGATTCCGGTTTTCGAGATATGCCATTATATGCAAAATGAAGAATGTTGCAATTATTAGCATAACTATAGGACAAAGTAGGAATTTCGAGAGATAAATTAAAATATGACATGCAAATATTGTTATAGAATCTGCGTAATAGTTTCGGAGATATCGAGAAAGTTGTCGCGAATAAAAATGTATCGTCAGTAGGATTGCTTTTCAATTGTGACAATGGTTAAATAGAATTTTATGGTAAAAAATAATAAAAACGTTTTTATTTTTTTCATTAGGGATACCGTGTAATTGATAGATTTTAGCTGAGGTCATTTCATATTCTTCCTATATCTTCATCTCGACCAGATGCTTTTTGTAGATGTCATTCTATCACCAGTGAATTTCGGTTTATAAAACTTCGATAACATTAAGTACAATATGCTATACCTTTTCGGGTTTATATGGACTGTCAACAGCAAGATATTTTCAGATTCTTCTCTGATTCTATCTGAACAACTTGGGGCTTTCGCCGCAGACACGCGGGCACAGATATTAGCTTCAAAAATACTTTATGTAAGAGTCTCAAGTCTTGGCTAAATATAAAATTGATGTAAATGAAATATCTTCCTTTATTTGTAACTCTTCTACCAATTTCCACATATGTGAAAGGTCGGAAGGATGATAAATGCACAAAGAATCCTCGACTTTAGACGTAATAAAGTAGATGGCGGTGGTCTAATATATTTTTTAGAAGAAAGTAGTGCTGGAAAAGTATTGAGTATTGGGTACCGAGTATCGAGTATTTGATGCTTTTCTGAGTACTCAGTGCTCAAAAGTAGTAGTTGAGAAACAAACTGAATAGAACATTAAAATTCTGATTAATAGTGAGTTGCCGTTATGTTAACAAAAGAGTATTTAGTAGTATTGAGTACTCAATAGATATGTATTGAGAAGTATCGAGTAATTAAAAGTAGTAGATATTGCCAGCACTATTGTGTTAAAACGAACTAAGAAGAAAAGGGTGCAGTTAACTTGTACAAATGTTTAGATGTTGTTCTTCGATTACCGAAAGTATTTTATTTACTTTAAAACCATTTTAAGAGTTAAATTTTTCAGCAGTAATTGATCTTTCGTCAATTTATACCAAATACTTGACTTGAAACTAATAAAAAGACTAAAATTATAACCACCTAAAAAACCCAAAACTCCACAACAAACAAACAACGATTCTGTAAAACCAGAAAAATCAATAAGAAAACACATGTAAAAAAATTCTTCTATTCTTCTTTAATTAACTATTTCGATGGAGAAGCATTTAAAAAAAAAACTAAGTACAAACAAAATTAGCAAACCTTAAAATAACCATATCTGGCTAAATTTTAAAAAAATCATCCTTAGAAGAAAATTACAACACCAACAACAAAACACATATTGTACACCGTGGGATGTGACTGAAAAGTGAGAAGGAAAGAATGGCAAAAATAAAACAAACTAAAAAGGAGAGAAAATGACATAAAAATTTTTCACTACCTATTTTGTGTTGTTCTTTTAATGCACATACATACATACATATGTAGTTGGAGTAGTTAAAATTCTAACTGTAAACGAAAAATCATTAAAATTATAATAACCTTAAGAACGGTTCACATTGCAGTACCTGTAAGCGGTAAAAAAGCTTTAAAATATGTACATACATACATGTATATATGTAAGTATGTATGTATGGACCGCAGACATAACGTAATCTAACAAAACTTTTCAATAATTTGATTTTAGTTTTAGCATAAAATCACTTAAAATCCGACATGGCCGCATTCTTACATGGCAGAATCAATATAAACAGCCAAGGGCTGTGTTTTTTAAGCCATACATAGCTGTAGATTAGAATTAAAATAATACACTGAGATTTCATAAAAGAAAAGGTAGGAAAATTATGTGCCATTAGTGTTCAAATGTGATTTCGACTAAAGCACTGCATGCTGCACAAAAATGAAGCTCATAAGATGCTCATTACAATATTTCATTGAATTTATGTCTGTGAGTAACAATGAGTAGACAATAATAAACAGCGAAGACCAGCGAACTAAAAGCGATAATCTTACAGAGTTTTGATAACCAAGTGTGAATAATTATGAGTAAATGATGAACATAATAGCAATGAACTTGGGCGAGTTTAAGCAGTTTTATGCTTTGAGTGAATACATATAAATCATATGTGGTAAACTATAATGTACTTAATCAAACTTTTCGTTAAGTTTCGTCAAATTTCATTTGCTTAAGCAAAGTATGAAAACAGCAGTTTGTGCTTTGTATTACACATACACGTATGTACATTCATATAAAAATTTCAATGGAGAACGAAAGTGAAGTAATTATTTCGAAATTTATTATAAAATGTTCAAAAAATAAGAAAAAAGGGACGCGTTTTATTATAATCGTTATTAAAAAGAAAGAGCATATTATTGTTTATGAATTGAGTGATGCATGCCGTTGCATTTTTTTTTAGTATTTTTGACCCAATTTACACAAACAGCAAAAAAAGTTTTAATTGTTGCTTAAGCATTTGACAGGCTTTTCGTTCATTTTTTGACATTAGCTTAAGCCATCTTATGCATATTATAGTTTCGCCTTAACACAGTTCGAGTGTACAAAAATAAAAACAAAGATTTTTTTAACAAAACCACTAGTGCAAGCAAAACGCACCAAGCCCTATCCAAGAGTTTTACACAACTACTAAACCAAACACACTGAGTGTTTCGAACATGAGACTAGTAAACACGGCACTCATAAGTAAAAAAAAATATTTTTACTCAGTCAGCTCATTGCGTTTATGATACGAACAGAGGATTGCTTACTAATAGTATGCTATTAGTAAGCATGTGTTTAGTAACCTAGTTTGTGTGCGATTATGACCACTTGCTCATGAGCTTATGAGTACAGCCATTAGATGAGCTCATGCAACTGTTTAATTTCGACTATGTGGGCGTCTCGGCTAGGTCGGATGTTGCTCATTTTGAGTACAAAATATTTACCCAACATATTATATATATATATATATATATATATATATATATATATATATATATTTATATATATATATAATAACAAGACATTGTTAAAATGTGTTAATATAACATGGTCAATACTCCATGTTGGTCACATAAAATCGTTCAAATCGTTCAATTTCTTTATAGCTCGTTCAGGCTGCCACGAAATTAAGTCATTTCGTGATTTCGGCCGAAATCAACTTGAAATTACGTAATTTCGCATACATTTTACCATTGCCCAAATTAACTCATTCTACTTAATTTCGTCGAAATTAACTTGAAATTACGATAGACAACGCTGGTTTTGTAGAAAAAGCTACTGTTTTTGAAACCATGACCAGATTTACAACCTTGAAAGTCCGTTTTATTTGAAAAAAATTTAAAAGTCAAATGAAATAATGGAAATATATACATAATTGTACATTAATTTTGTTGTAGTGTTGTTTTTAATATTCATGTATATTTTAAATCAATACGAAAGTGTTGTGCGAAAGCTTTTTGCAAAATAGTTAAATTATATAAATGTAACTAAACGTGATCAGCTGTTTGCGAAATTAACTCAAATGTCAAAAAGTATGAACACTTTAGATTTCATTCGTAATTTCAGCTCGAAATTACTTAATTTCGAGGCAGCCTGAATGGGCTATTAGAGAACCCAATAAACACAAATTGTAGATTTTCTTTGATGTGTATTTGTGTGTTTCGTTAGACTATGTTGCAAGACTCTACCTATTGTAATTCTCTAGTTGCACGATAATAACTTTTCACATTGTATGGGAGCTACCACGCCTACTGTCCCAATCCAGTCTATGTTTGGTTAGACCATGCAAATTAGTATGAGGGTTACTTCTGCAGAGTTTCAAGACTCCAACTATGGTAGATCTCCACGTAGACAATAATAATTGTTCACTTTCTATGGGAGGTACCACTCCTGTATTTCGCTAAACTATGTATATTAATAAGGGGGTTACTGGTACAAAATTTCAAAGATCACCCTATTATAATTCTCTAGCTACTTAAAAAGTGGGCGTAAAGTGGGGTTATGATAAAGATTTAAAAAATGGCAGCCGTTCTTAAGTATTTATATAGATTTAAATAAAATCTCCATTTTTCTGGTGAAAATTCCTGTTTTCAAATCGAGATATTTTGGTTAATTTTAGACTTTTAGTGAAACTGCGGTTTTTCTTACTATAAATTTTTAATTTTTATGAAAATTTTGAAGCTTTGGGGAAATCTATTTTTTCAAAAAAGAGGGTAGCTTTAGGTAGTCATAGTCTTCGTATTCCTTTATCTAATTTAGGTTAGTTAAATAGATGATGGTTACAATTAAAAACTAGCCAAAGTATATGTATGTATATGTAGATTGCTAAAGACAGATGTAGCGATCCAGAAAATGCATCTATTGTCAGAGAGAATAAATGAACTTACGCCTAACTGTAAGAATTCATTCGTATGTTATAACATTAATTATAAGAATACATTACATATCGATGATGTCGTATTTTTACGAAATAAAGTCTTTCAGTGTTTCCAATACGTTTCGCAAAAGTATAAATCGTCACAAAAATTTAATGCAGTAGTGTAAAAGGCAAACGATTTTACAAAATTATATTCTGAGTATTACAGTTTCTATTACCTTCTGTAAAGTTACAATTATTTAAGTTAGGGCCTTTGTACTTGAGACCAACGATGTGTACATTAGGTTGCATAATTTAGTTCAAGGGGAAATTTAACAATTTACGCACAAAATGTAACTTTTACCGCATGCCATTTAAGCAACTTCATTCTCAAAAAATTCTCTCTAATCAAAAAATCTTTGCGACCTATTTTGGACCTGAAATTTATTTCCCGTACCAAATCGCTGTCATAAAACAAAACTTCTAACAGCAAGTGTTAAACAATTTTTCTTATCTGAAAAAAAAACAAACAAACAAAATGGAGTGACAAGCAGCCAACTGAAACATAATTTGTCGGGCTGCTTTAACTGAATGTATAACAATCTTGTGAACAAGATGATTTGTCTTTTATTTATTATTGTTTTTGTCTTTTAAACATCAGCAACAAGGGAACTTATTGTAGTTGGGTTTGCAACAAATTGTGAGAATTTTACGTCAGGTTTATGATACAATAATATGAATGAAAGAGGTGCCATGACGTACAGCAAAGTTTGTTTGTTCATTCCATTTCCATTCTTTCTGCCTACTCATATTGTCATTTTGTTCTTTTAAAAAAAACATTTAAAATGCAAGATAAAGTTAAAGATATAAAAACTATTTCAATAAGTTTACCTAATTTGCCTAAAATGGTTTTACACGGCGTGTGTTTGTCATATGACTTGTCAGTTTGATAACCCATATGTAATTTCATGTGTTTGTCAAAATAGTCATTTTACATACGGTTTATAATTTTTGCTTTCAAACGTGCATGTGTAATTACATCTGACATAACCTATACTATTAATTTTTCCGCCACACAGTATTGTATTGACAACTACAGCTGATGGAAATGGCCAAACGTAGTACTTTTGCCAAGCTTTTAGTGCTTTTGGTACCACAAAAAACCTAAGATAGCAAAATATCAAGTTGGCATTACAGGATGTCAGATGCTTTGTCACATCAAAAAAGAACACGTTCTAAATGAAAAATGTCATATGTATTGTACACATGGAAAATACACATTTTATGTTTGAAAGGGTTTACACGACATGTATAGAATTTACATATGGAAAAGTGCCAAGTCATATGACAAATAAACGCCGTGTAAAAGCACTTTTAGAAGATATTAGGTGAGTTTTAGTCAAGTTAAAAAAAATCGTTAGGTTTAATTATATAATCTAACACTCACATTGTAAATTAATGAGAAGAAAGGTTCGTCTCTCTGACTTACTACCAAACCTAAACAAGCGCGCTGACCGTAAACTAACAATTTTGACAGAGCGTTAGGTAGTGAAGTTAGGTGCTAACAAACGGTGATTTTTTTTTTTGTAATAATAATTATATTTTAGCTACTTTCTGCATTATCTAGCGATTTGATCTCTATTTTCATATAAATTTATTAGATTTTATTATGCGCGTTACGCCTTGCGGGCTTATTTAGGTTTGTCAGTTAGGGCTAAACATATAAATATATTATTTAAATAAACAAACAAGGGTTATTGTAAGTACTAACTCGGTACTTTTCATTCAATATCAAATACTCGTACACAGAAAGAATTGTTTGCACCAATTAAAGGTTTTAATTAGTTTTTAATTAAAGTTCTATTATTTTTTTATTGTTCCAAATATATATGTATTTGTTTAAAAAAAGAAAAAAAGTTCCTAACTAAACAAATAATTGAATCAATTAATTATTTAATTGAATTTTAATCTGCAACCAATTAAAACCTTTATTTGGTGGACATATTTTTTTCTGTCTATGCAACCAATTGCTTAATCAACTTTTATTTAACTTTAAATATAAATTGGTAATGTGTGATAATCCTAAAATCTTAAATATTAATTGCCAAGTTACTACATAGTGCCATTTGAATTTGTCACCAGAGAATCCCTTAGCCATCTTTATGTAACAAGACTATTCTTTCGGGAGCAATAATAAATCTTTTTGGCATAAAATGTTAATAACTTTTATTTAACGTATTCTCGGCTACATTATTGCCCAACAAAGTTAAGCTGTATCACCTAGTATCAATGAGATATTAGACAAAACTGATGACGCCTTTTTTGAAGTGCCCAACGATTTTCAGAATCTTTCGAGGCCCATGATCAAAAATTGGTCTCCAATTTCCCCAAACCGAGTATAGGGTAGTAATCGAACCTATACTGTCAAGTATATATATCAGAAATTGCACTTGGTTACATTTTGCTTGACTTCATCCAACACAAAAATTCGTATCCTTATTTAATCAGAAAAAGAATCAGCGTTGAATAAAATCATCATCGTGTTGGCGATCGCTGATTTAATGCCTAAGTAAGTCTGATGACCGAACATGTATGTGTTGATCACATTGAAACACTCAATAAAACCCAACATATGATAAAATCAATATCGTGCTGGTGAACATGTTGATTTTGTACAGTTGCAAGTAGAGTCATCAAACATATTTTATTGATAAGTTAAAACAACGATCGCTGATGATGAATAAAATAAAATCGCATTTTTTTTAATAACACATCAGCAAGAAAGCTTTTTGCCGTTTAATAAAAAATTGCCAGACAACCAACCTTTTGTGCTCATGCAACCTTCGTATCTATACTTTGATCTCTCCTTACACAACACCGTATACAACAATTCATTTAACATCCGTTTCCGTTCTCTGCACTCGGTCTAGCTGACCATCACTTTCAGGCTTTTACTGAAGTTAAAATTTTTATTAATATTGTATTTATGTAGTATTTTTTTTAGTTTACAACGTTTCTTATTTAAATCCATCACCAATGTAATATCTACTTCATCTAACTTTCAAAGTATTCTTCTTGGTGGTCGTTATACGAGTATTTTCGCATTTAATAATTACACCTGATTGCTATTAAAACTTTTTTGAAATTGCGGCCTTTTTTAAAAGCAGATTTTTGTATTTCTCATTAACAATCCTTAATTACCTTGGGGCTTGTTTTGGTATTTTTATGTTTAAAGGCAAAACTCATAAAGCAGCTTGTATTAATCTCTTCAAGTTTCTAGCGCACTCTGGCGGCAATCTTTAACATTTTATGACTTCAGTTCATGTCTAATTGGCATTTTATTTGTGTATAACAAATTTCTACCTAATTTCTATTACATAAAAATTAAAATCTTTAAAATTTATATCTTTCTATTCCTTGCAAACAACAACTAACGAAACAGACATAAAACTCTTTATGCAACAGTCACGCAATGACGTACGAAGAAATACGACTTGTTTAGCTTGATCATTATTTTGATCATGTGAATTAAATGTTTAAAACGCATTTATTTCCTGTACATACCTGACATTGCAAAACTGGCGTCGTGTTGCATCTGGGATCGTAATAATAATAATATTACAAATGGTATCTGAGCATTGCATCGCATCGCATCTGGAAGATGTCTACGAGCGTATAAAATACATTTCATAGCTACAAACGCGTGCTAAGTATGCAAAAATGAAGATGTTCTACAAGTTTTTTTCGTGCTCTTAGCTTTGCTGGCAAAATTTACTTGAACATTCTTGGTTCTAACAAATTGCTCATTAAATCTATAAAATAAAAAGAAAGTCGAAAGAACATTGTCTTTAAGACGAAGATTTTTAAAAAGCGATTATTCTTTTTCGTTAAGGAATAAAGGAAGAAACGGTTTGTTTATTTTATTTTTTTTTTAATTTATTATTGGACATTTATTTGTTGGTTGCCAGCATCAACAAGCAAATATATTATTTTGCGTTTTAGCTATTTTTAGTAGCAGCAAAAGCAGACATTTTGTTAATTTATTAGTTATTTAATTTTCTCGTTAATAAAATTTGTAAACATTTTAATTAATTTCTTGCTTTTTCTTATTTTCTTTCAGCTCCTTTACAAGACTATACCGAAATTCAACAATATACAGGTAAATACTGATTGAATGTTAAATACATACAGGTAAAATTATAAAATTGTATACTCCTTAATTTACAATATCTTTAACATACCTTTATCGATTATATGTTTTTAATCTGAATAATTACCTTTTAATACTTCTCACCCGTTGAAAATATTGGATCAGTTTGATCTTTTCTTGTTTGTTTCTCCATAATGGTCAACCCGTAGGACGTATGACTCAGTATTGGGATTTGTGGTACAATTGTAGACTGGTACACTTCATGCTTTTTTGGTACAATTTCATGTACAATTTATTATTTAAATTTTTTTTATTTAATCATATTTTTGTACGTTTTCTTAAAATAATAAACATTTCTATTTCATAGTTCTTAAGCCCTGTCTAGAACTAACTAAACTTTAACATTCCTGATTTATATTCAGGATTTTTATTATTTACTTTAATAACCCTTTTATATATACATAAGTAATAAGTAATTTAGTGGAAAAGGTTTGCACATTTTTGCTTCGCCTCATTCACTATTCAGTTGATATACTTCTCGTAAGCTCTTTTTTAGTCATCTAATTAGGCTCTTTAACTATTCTACCAAATAACTCCAGGCATACTATATCGGGTTAAGATCAGGTGGCTTTGGTAAAGTTTCAAGCACTTGTTGAAACTTGTAGAGTAGACAGCTACTGATAATTGCATATAAAATAGATAAGAATATGTAATATATACATACATATAATAAAACAGTAACTCATTTCCTGTCTACCTATCTGTTTTTGTTCGCGTCATGTAAAAACTACTGGATGGATTTTAATAAAATTTTGTGAGGAGATGCCTTAGTATCCTGATTCCAATATAGGATACTTTTTTGCGCAAAAATATTTTATTTCCAAGAGAAAGTTGACAAAAATCAGTAAAAGTACGCACTTATTTTAGTAAGGATGAGACCCCTTACTTTATATAAGTAAATACATAAACCATAACTGAAGCACTAAAAAAGTATGGGCCTTTGGTGTGGATTGCTTTCAAAGCAAAATCGAAGAATATATTGTAAGGACGCTGACGAAGTCGCGGGCATAGCTAGTTTTTAATAAATTAGCAAATTAAAGGGATCAAGGTCAAATATTAATAATAAAATACCCTGGTATTAAAGTTCTGATTTTTCCCATTTTAATGTCGGGCTACTGTATGTATGTATGTATGTATGTATTATTTGTTTTTTACTTAATGACAAATTTTGGTACAATTTTATCATTGGGGCGGTACAATTTAAACATTGTCAGATCCAAACACTGCTATGACTTTGATTGGTTAAAGTATTGGTGAGAAGTGTTCTTAACTAAAGAATACGGCGGATTTTCCATTTCAATGTTGGGGCAAACGGCAAATGAGAGAAGCAGAGGTATTAACATAATTATAAATTTAGAACAAACAAATACGTTGTGTGCGTCCTGATAATATTTTGTTCGATTTTGCTTTGAAAGTAATCCACACCAAAAATTAAGACTCTTACGTATTTACTTTATATAAAGGTACCCATTCCTGGATAAAATTCAAAAATTTATATAAAACTCTAAAATTCCACAAATTATTGTAAAGCTCTGTAAAAGACAGCCAGTAAAAGAGTTACTCATTATTTTAAAACAGCGGCATCTGCTGCGCAATCGTATATATACTGCTTTCAAAAATAAAAGATGCCTTAAAGTATGCAGTACCATTAAAACGGTAAAAAAAAGTCGGCATAATTTCACGGCTTTTTCTTTACTTTCTCTTGGAGATAACATATTTTTGCCGGAAAAAAGTCAGGATACTAAGGTACCTCCTCACAAAATTTTGTTAGTAGTTTCCAGTAGTTTTTACGTGATGCTAACACAAAAAAGAAAGACAGACAGATAGTTATGAGTTTATTATATGTATAGATAAAGACTTGAGTAAAATCGTTTGTCCCATTCGCAAAATTCGAAAAAAAAATGATCCAAAACAGATTTTAAATTAAAAAATAAATGTTTTACACTCTAGCAAATCTATATATTTAATGAAACCGTAACAGATGGGTGCCCAGATAGGCTGGTAGGTAGTGTACTAGTCTATCAATCTGGGGATTGTGGGTTCGATTTCCATCAAAGACTCTAAATGTTTTACTGCAACGAGTGAAGGTATCCGTATATAATTTATAATTGTAACATTTAATTAATAAAAACCAAAAAAAAACTGTAAAAGCAACGTACGTATCTGTACATGAAATATTTTATAAAAATTTGATTGCTGATATAAATCGATATGGAATACAAAACACCCATTTTGGAATGTTTTCCGTCTATATATCTGCCCGTCTGTCTATGTTCGCTTTATGTGAAATCTTTTGAATGAATTTTAATAAAATTTGTAGTACTTTGGGTCAAATATATAGGCATGTCACAAATTCCATTCGGATTTATTAAACCGAAAAATAAAAAAACACTTTTTGGCAACATAACATGGAGTGTAGCAAAACAAAAAATAGCTGTTTTGAAAGACAATAATAATTTAATAAATATTTCTGTTGCAGTGCCAAAAATCTGTAGAAGAAGAGAAAAATAAAAAGTTGATAAATTACGTTACAGAGTTTTAAGATGCGCTTCCGAACAATAATAATAAAAAGATTAACTCCTAGAAGATGTTTGTTTTCATTCCACTTCCGAACGGGATTTAGCTATGTATCATAACTCATGGGATATTTTTTCTCATAAAAATATCTGATTTCACCTCATTTTACTAACGAAATAATAGGTGCGATCCTGTACTTTTTGGGTAAACTTTGGTAAAATGAGAGAAAACAAAAATTACTCTCAATTATTGACAAAAATACCAAAAGTACGGGAACTCAAAAAACCAACTTTATATCCCAAAACATTATGTCAGAGTGTTTTGTATGCATTCTTAAATAGTAAAACCTAAAAACACAAATATTTTAAATGTACTCGCAATTCCCAACATATTTTAGAAGTTTAATTAATTAATTTTTTATGATAAAACTCTTAAATAACAGATTTTGTGCATTTTGTTAGCAAATGAACATATGTATACATATATTTTTTTAACTTTCTATGGTTTACTGTCAAACAGCTGATTGTTTTGCATTTACACAATCAACCAGAAGAAAAAGTTTGGGCTGTTTCGTGCATGAGGAAGAAGAATAACTTCTCTCAAAATTACTTATTTTTTACCCAATCTTGCAGTACGGGAACAGTTTTCGGTATAATTGGGATCCCGCGGGATCCCAATGTTGAGTACGGGATCACACCTAATATTAAAAACTTGGCAGCATCTTTTATTTTTGTAAACAGAAAATTTTGGACACTATTTGAAAAACTCTCCTGTATAATAAATTACAAAAACGCTGAAGATGCAAAAGTAAAAGTCTTCTAATTTAGATAAACGCTAACGACATAACGGTCACTGCTAGTAATAAATAAACTAGAGCCTGCTTAAAACTTCACACAAATTAAGCGTCTAAAGGATTACGAAATACATGTAAATTTAGCATTCCTATAACAAATATAATTTTTACTTTAAAATTTATTACCAAAAAAACACGGTCAACATATTGCCAGTACAACTTGTATTATAACTAATTCTATGTTACGTAATAATTCTTTATTTTTTGCTTGTATGTACTTGCACATGATTACCGGAAATTTATGATGACTGCCTTCTGTTGCAACATTGCAGACATGAGTTTTGTTTTCTATACTTCTTTCTTTCTTTCTTCAAGTTACTTGACTGCCACTAGTTGTTGGCAAGTCAGTTTATTGTTTGTAATTGTACGAGTTGTTGGAGCTGTGTTATAAAATCTAAAAGACCTGTTGCATATAGTTAGTGTTTCTATTTTTTTTCTCTTCATATTTAAATTTTAAGTGTGGGGCTTAACAAAAATCCTTTTATTACATTCATGTTTCAAGATTAATGCAAAAATTATATGATACGTGGATACTCCACGATTGTTGCATACGAATTAAATTTTACAACGTTAGAGCGAGAGAGAGAGAGAGAGTTGCATGGTTATCGTTTAACTACTCAAGAACCGTTAGCAGTCGGATAAACCAAAGAAATTGTTCATAAAAATTAAAATAACATTTACAACTTTCATGGCGAAATTTAATTAAGTATAAACATAAAATCATTTACATATTTTTGAAAGGCACGGAAAAATTTTAATTGTAAATTTTAATTTTATTTATTATTTCCATTAAATCTTGTGAAAATAACATTCAATTTTATTATAATGATATACAAATAAATTTTAGAATTAAGTAAATTACGTTTGATTATAATAAATAATTTAATTAATTTTAAACACAAGTGAAAGGATGAGAAAAAAGCGGTAACTGTAACCATACACGTTGTGTGCGTCCAGACAATATTTTATTCGATTTTGCTTTGAAAGTAATCCACACCAAATTTTACGACTCTTGCGTATTTACTTTATATAAAGGTACCCATCCCTGGATAAAATTCTAAAATTTATATAAAATTCTAAAAATCATTGTAAAGCTGTGTAAAACATTTTTTAAAAACTTTAATAGCAATGTAATTCCACAAAGTAAAAATACAAATCAAGTACAAATTTTGCTCAATTGGCTTTTTGGGAGTAAGTAATTCATATTTTGTAATTATTTTAAAACAGCGCCATCTATTGCGCAACTGTGTTTAAATTATCCCGCTTTCAATTCAGTTTGTGATTATTTTCAAACAGCGCCATCTATCAAAAATAAAAGATGCCTTAAAGTATGCAGTACCTTTTAATCGGTAAAAGAAATCGGCGTTCTTTCACTGCATTTTCTCCACTTTCTCTTGAAAGCAAGATATTTTTGCGAAAAATATATCATTTCCTAAAAAGTACCTTTGGAAAATTTATTAAGATTTTGTTCTCTTTTAAAAATGTCATAGTTTGTGTTGTAAAATATAATATTTTGTAATTTTTTTCCTAAAAGCTTCGTTCGAAAACGTTCCTTTTAATAAACTTCTTTTGGTAATCGAATTCAAAGTACCTGATGTAAAAACAAGCTTTCTAAAAAGTACTATAAAGTACATAAATAAAAAAATTACTTATTGAGAACCACTATTTCAGTTTTTTATTTTATTTTAATTTATTTCGAGTGTCCCGGTAGGCTAATAAGTAATGTGCTAGTTAGTACATCAGTCTGGGTGTTTCGAGTTCGATTCCTACTAAACACCCTTGTCTGTTTCGCGGCAACTCCTGATAGTTTTTGTTAATTAATTTATAATACAGTTTGTATAAAAAAAAACTTTATGTTAACTCCTCACCTAGGCATTATAACTTATAAAGCAATAAAAGAATTTTTTTTTTTGTCATCTGGTTTAAAATAATTTTCAATATTTTGGAAGCATTCAAAAAACCGTACACTTTTTTAACTTAACAAAAGTTAACAGTCTAAAAATCTAAAAATCAAAAATACCTGGTTTAAATCTTCAAACATAAAACGTATCCCCAACAACAAATGAATACAAATTAGTAGATGATTCAAGCAATAATGTTTTATTAAATAAACAAATTTGAATCAAAACTTCCAGCAAAAATATATCAAACGCAACTGCCAGCCTGTTCGTCTGACTTCGCCTTCTTCTAAATAATGAGGTGCTAAATGAGCAATTAAATGTTAAACATGAGAAAAAAATCAAGTTTTGGGAAACAAATAAATCGGCATTAAAAAAAATACAGCAATATTAAAATCAAATTAAAACAGTAGTTTAACAAATATAACAAGTTGTCATAATATTATTGTGGCATTAGCAAAAAAAAGCAATAAATAATGTACAGAGTGTCAAGAATGACTTTAAACAATAAAAAATAAAAGTTTTTATATTAAAAAAATATCGCATTTTATTTTATAAAATATTTGATTTAAGCAGAATATTGTAACCGATTATGGAATGGGTTGCGAAAACAATAGGGTTATCCTATCGTACTCGTTGGATACGGAACCCTAAAAACAAATATTAGTTCCAACAAGAATATCTTTTTCAAATGTTGGGCATCCCAAAATTTAAATTAAATAGATTTGAATGAAATTAAAACATAATTTTTTATTGTTATTTTTTCATTGAATCACAAAGTATCTCCTATGTACTTTGTGATTTTTATATATGTAATATGTGGGTTCTATATGGAATATGTAGTATGAAATAGCACATAGAGTAAAAACAGTAAACTCCACAGCTTTGCTGGCAGAAACGCACTGTCTTGTGAAAATTTTGCATTATTATTATTTCTATAAATGAAGCTGATTCAGCACTTAATTGCCTCCTTCATTGCACGGTTGATTATAGGTGGGTTGGAATGATGTTTACTCGATCTAGGAGAACAATTATTAACACCGCAACGATAGATTACACAACCAGAAAATGTCTCATGCGGTAATTAAACTGTTTAAAAGTCTGCACTGTGCTGTATTGTTGAACCCACTTACCATTCACATCAATATCATCCAAATTTGATAGAAAAAAATCTTGCTTTAATATCACAAAATCGAGCACTAGTCGCAATCACTATTTGACCAACCAAAAATTCGAAGACGTATGTTCGAATAAAGTCTCCAGACAAAAATCTGCATAAAAACAAGAAACGTTGTGGATACAAATATTGCTCAAAAATTAAAACGCGTTATTAAGTCAGCTTAAAAATTTTCTTTGTGGATTCCAACACTGAACATTACAAATTGCTTTAAATTCAAACCTTGCGTGAATTTTTGTTTTATAATCAGTTATATGGAAGAAAAACGTTTAAAAGATGTACCTGCCAACTGAATAATCGATTGACTGATTAATATTAATTTGACACAAATTTAAGTAAAAACAAAACCTGAAATAAATTAAGAAATCAATCGTTTAATCATTTCAATTCCCATATCAAACATTGAAAATCAACTCCTAAAAACAGCAATGATAAAGCAACCAACCATCACGTTTGGGACATTAACTATAATTTAATATGAAAATTGGTAGTAAAGCACTTATTACTTTGTTTGTTTTACTTCTTTATGAATGCACGTGCTGTCATTTTTTGTCATGCATTCATTCCATTGCCACTCTGCCTGCAGTAAAATACACCACAATTTAAGGCTGAATTATAAGCAGACTGTTTGGCTGTTTGGCTGTGTTGCGAGTGTGTTTTCCTTAATCATGCGTAGAGTAATCGGCCATAAGAGACCCATTAGTCACTAAAAAGCCTAAATGTTGTAATAATATCAAGTATTAATTTACTGTGACTACTTACACCAATCAACTCGTACTGGACTTTAAAAATTTGTATGCCACAAACACTAAAACAGATGTGAATAATGCTGACTTTGGAATATGGTGTCTGTGTTTATGGTATAACAAATTTTTAGTATCATTATTGTTGTTCCTTATGTTTAATAGTAAAATGAATATGGCATTAAATCTTTTATATAATATTATGTTTATATTGTTGTTTAGGTTGTAGCTCAGACATTAAAAGAGAATTTATTTCAAGTTGCCAGTTAAAGATGTCACTGGGGCCTTTTTTGGTTTGATATCTTTGCTTTTGTCCGACGTCAGAGATATCTGTTACAAATTTATTATTTATCATATGTATGTGTATGTGTCATTTGAACTGAAATTCGTTTAACACTTTACATGATGCCGTTTAAAATAATCACCTTGTAAAAATTCAATTACTCAATTCACTTTGTTTAATAGTCCTTTCTGAAGGGTGTCCATCTATGGCTTTGAATATGAATCGACTATAAAACTAATGAAAAATTAGTTGGATATATCAAACTGTTTGGCTGACTAGTATCATACATATCGTTCTAAATGGATCTAACAGTTTGCATAACATTTATTCCTTATCCCACCCCACAAAGAATAGTCTGACGTGCTTAAATCACATCTCCAAGGCGGCCAGTTGACTGAATTTCGGCTGAATTTTCGATAATTTTGACTTAAGGTTGCACGGAAATTAGCACCCTCACATTAAGAAGTTGTAGATTAGATAGTTAGCACTTCGACTACATGTATGCTTACCCTTCACCACAGGTGGAAAGGGTATATATAAGTTTGTCAATCCGTGTGTAATTGCCAATATTCATTTCCGACCGCACAAAGTATATATATATTCTGGATCCTTATACACAGACAAGTTGATTGAGCGATATCCCTCTGACCGTGTTGACGTTGAAATGTCATTTGCCAAGGAAAATTTAAGTACACCAATCTGTCAGGCATAGTTTCGAAAATTTTGGGATTACAATTCAGCAATATTGGATCATTCCTTTGGAGACTGCGAACCAAAAACCAAGCCCACCTATATTTTTCACGTTTCTTTTATTTTCGGTATTAATTGATTTCTCTTTTGTCAAATAAATATTAGACCACGACAGGTAGATCGCAAGAAGTGCATACAGATCTCGGGGGATCAATAACCCCCTAATAGGGCCGATTTTGTGTTTTGTATTTTTAGGTTGGTAAGGATATTCTGCTTTGATTTGCATTAAAGGCCTTTATAGAAAGCAATACATATAGAGGTAGCTAATAGATCTACAGGGTGGCCACTGGTAACCAGGAGCATTTCAAAGGGGGATCAATATGAGGAAATTTATTAAGGATTTTTTTTTTTTTTTTTGATTTAGTCTGACCATTCTAACTCAATATAGATTGCAGACAGGTCATAAATTAAAAAAAAAAAAATTTAAATATAGAAAACAAAAAATTACAAAACATTTTTACAGAAAATTTTTCGA
This sequence comes from Phasia obesa, assembly GCA_949628195.1. NCBI lineage: Eukaryota > Metazoa > Arthropoda > Insecta > Diptera > Tachinidae > Phasia > Phasia obesa. Next base: position 49,856,946 of record OX451215.1, on the reverse strand, counting down.
AAAAAAATTTTTTGTCAATTTTTCAAAAAAAAAAATTTGATTATAATTTTACAAAAAATTTTAAAAATAATTTTTAAAAACAATTTTCAAAATATTTAAAAAAAAATTCAACATTTCTATGAAAATAAAAATTCATGAGTGTAACATCATAACATGTATTTAATATTAAGAATATGAGAGTAACATATTTCTTAAATAGATGATATCTCTTAGATGCATTAAAAAAATAGACAATATCAGGATACCGACTACAAACTGTCAAAAATAAAATACACACATTTAAAGATAACCGATATTTTGAAGCCAGCAAAGCTACATGGCTACACGACCACAGTTGTGGCTGAAGTCAACTTAGGATAATTTCTATTTCTTCAATATCATTAAGTAGCTGAATACACGGCGACAATTATAGCCAACGATTTTATTTTCATTTAGCTGTGTAGCCGCAACAGGATGGATAATAAAATTACCGTGGTGAAGGGTAAAGAAGATTCGGCACGGCCGAATATAGCACTCTTACTTGTTTTTTTTTTTTTTTTTTCTTCTATTATTGTGAAAATTTAAATCACATAAAATTGCCCTAAAACTTTTATTTTAAAATTTAATGTACATATATTCTAAATTTACTAACAAACATTTCGAATTATTTTATTCATTAAATCCATTATAATCTATGTCCTCATTGAATTTTGCAACTCTTTTATTAAAAAGTGAGAAAATCAATAGAATTATACAATCCAATTAAAAAATTTGTTGTTTATCCTGTAAAAAAAAGTAAATATGCGTGTTAGTTACGTGGTTTGGCATTTCATGTAACGATGTGTGTATTTAAAATATTTTTATCTTATAATATTTTTATTTTAAAATATATTAAAATCTCTTTTAATATCATCACTACAATTATTATATAACAACACCCCTACTTCTCCTATCACCACGATTTAGTCTCACAGGAAATTGCTGTAGGACAACAACTTAGCAATTGGCAATTGCTATAAAGGGTGCTTTTTTAAAGTGTAGAATTTCGACTTGAAATAATATGCTAAGATTTCATAATTTCAGAGAAAAATATGATTTCGGGCATATAGACGCCGCAGAAGGCTCGGACGAAACTCATTTTGGAAAACAACTTTTTGAATACTTTTTTAGGCATTATTTTGGCAATGATCCGAACAGTGTTGTTTTTTAATTCTTCCAAAATGCTAGTTTAAACCATTTTGTCTGTCCTGTTTGAAAAACATGTTTTTAAGAAACGTCCCATCCATTTGGGCACTTTATTCTAAAAGAAATGAGGACCAATTACTTCACAGATCCACCAAGCGATGGTTTTTTGTTATAGACGATGTGCCTAGAAAATCTCTTTTAAATTGGTCCATACAGAAGGGGTTCAAAATTGTTTTCTTTTGTAAGTCGAATATTTGATGTGCGATGTATGGCATATGGCGCGATACGGATGGAACGTTCTATCCGTTTTGGAGTCTTATTTTTAAAGAAGTAATTACCAATTATTCCACAAACCTATAAAGCGAATCAAGAGCTGAATGGAATACGGTTTTAAAATATTCCCTAACTGAACCACAATATATATATATATATATATATATATATATATATATATATATAATAGTAACTCATTTCCTGTCTGTCTGTTTTTCTTTTATTGTGTAAAAACTACTGGATGGTTTTTAACAAAATTTGGTGAGGAGGTACCTTAGTATGCCGATTCCAATATAGGATACTTTTTTCCGCAAAAATATCCTATTGGAGAAAAACAGTGAAAGTGCTCCGATTTTTTTACCGATTTAATGGTGTTACATACTTGAAGACATCTTTTATTTTTGAAAGCGGTATATTTTAAGCAATGTTGCGCAACAGATTGCGCAGTTTTAAAATAATTATAAATTATTAATTATTATAAAGCTTTTACAGAGCTTTATAATAATTTTTAAAATTTTATATAAATTTTAAAATTTTATTCAGGGATGTGTACCTTTATATAAAGTAAATACGTAAGAGTCTTAACACTTGGTGTGGATTACTTTCAAAACAAAATCGAACAAAATATTGTCGGGACGCACACACTGAGAAAATTAAATCGTAAAATCAAAGAAAATACACTTTCTTGCAAAGACTTTTATTGGTCAGATTGTGCCCAAAGACAAAACATCTTTACCGAAAAGGCGCAAAAATCTTTAGATTCCCGTGAAATATATACTTAAAATCAAAGACTTAAAATCTTTTGGCAAGGATGTATGTCTTTGGAAACACATTAAAAAGTCTTTAAAGTAAGGAAAAACTATTTTGGCACAAAGACTTTAATTCGTTAGTCTTAAGACTTGAATTTTTGATTTTAAGTACAATTTTCATTGTAACAAAGACGTAATTTTAACATTATTACAAAGAAACGTAATTAAATTCAATGAAATAATTCTTTGAAATACTAAAGACTGATATGTAGAAACAAAGGAAATTTTCTTTGAAATCTGCTGTAGAAATGTTTTAAAAAATTAAAAATTTTCTGCAAAATTAAATATTTAATCAAACCAAACACAGCATTTTTAAACAAATTTTTTATTTCAGTTTAATGTAATAAAAAAAAGTAGTTCATATACAGTATAACTTTACTTAGAGTTACAATACATTTTTTTTATTTAAGGTTAAATAAAAATACAATAGAAATAAAAAAAAATAAAAATACAATAAAAATAAAAAATACATAGTTCATATACAGCGTAACTTTAATTAATTAATTAAAATCTAACAACTTTTTCACACGATGAGTTTAATATTAACTCCTGACGTGGGTATCTGAATACTTCAATATTTTTTATGTGATAAGAGCTATATGCATTTATAATTTTGTGTGCCTGAAATTTTTCCAAAAATACAGTATTCATTTCTTGAACCACCAAAAATAAATTGTTCTGGGTTTCATAAAATATTAATAAAATTTTCATAACAATATCGTTTTCACACTTTACATAAAAATTTTGCTCAAATAAAGCTCCGTTATATGTTACACTTTTAACTTTGAAACCTCTTAATAAAACAGTCGTTAGATTTTTATAGAAATCGTACTGTGATAAATCACATTCTAATATTGATTTGAAATTACAAGCATCTTTTTGAAAAAAATTTTGTTCTATTAGGTTACTAGAAAATTGTAGGCTGTGTTTAATGGCTAAGGTGTAAGGTAAATTTACTCTAGAATTTGAGACATGGCTTTGTCGCTTTGATATTTGATGTTTACTCTCGAAACGAAAGGTCCACAAATGCTTTAGTGGTCCCAACTGCTCGATTACTGTTGGATAATGGACCATAAAATGGTGTTTGGGCTTCAGCCTATCTTGAAATAATTCAACATATAGTTCGTTATGCTTCGAAATTAAATCTTTCAGAATTTCGGCTGCATTTTAATATTTTTAAGTATGAAGTAATCGACAACAATTCGTGAAATTGCCGACTGATCTTGTTCGTTTAGGTTGATTTTTGATTCATATTTTTGTAGCACATCTAGACCAGCAACTGATGTTGAAAGCAGTTCTTTTAAATCAAATGTTAACTCACAATCATTTTGTAACCAATCTGAAATTGTTGAGCTGCTATTTGTCACTGTTTTGTCGCTACCGCAGCAAGATATTGTATCAAACTGAAAAAAAAAAACAGAAAAGACTATTATTACGCCACGAAAGTTAACAGACTAATAATAAATAAACTATCACCCTATACTTACATTATTTTGTAAACGCCACTTTTGTAAGTGGTAGCGAAATATAATTTTGCGCTGTATGTCACATCGGTTTATGAAAATTTCATTAATGTCACAGGATCGCATCATTTTTAATACATTGATCGAAGAAATGCCGCTTTCCGAAAAAATTTTGATTCCTTCATCATCGATGCCCCACTCCCGGAGTAAACTTTCAAGTTCAGCTTCCATTTCTTGATAAAGGCCATGCGTTGCCACGACAATTGAGCGTTTTTTTATTTTTTTATTTGTTATTATTCTATATTTTATATTATAATATATATATTATAATATAATATATTATGTATTATAATATAATATATTATATATTATTAATATAATATATTATATATTATAATATAATATATTATATATTATAATATATTATATATTATAATATAATATATTTAAAAAACACAACACTTTAATTTATATTAAAAGTACATATTAAATCACTTGACAGAAAAAAAGACAAAGACAATGCGCACATACACAATTAAGCGTTCCTATCGACTGACTTACAATTACTGACAACCACGACAACAATTCTTTTTATTTTTTCATATATTGTAATCAATCGGCTACACTTGTTTCGTTATGCATTCGTATACAAATTTAACTTTGAAGACTAAATTCTTTAAAGATAAAGACTTTATCTTTATTTTTTCTTGTTTACCGTTACAAGCAAACATTTTCATTTATGCATTGAAGTCAAAATTCTTTAAAGTTACAGACTTTGTCTTTGTAGCAAGGGTGCTTAGCTTAAAAAAACAAAGAAAAGTCTTTAATTTTAAATACGTTTTATTAGCAAAGAAATTAATCGTTGTGGCAAGTATTTTATCTTTACGGAAAAGATAATTTCTTTGATAAAGCTTCAAAGAATTTTAGTCGTTTGTGTTGAAGACGCACCATTTGCTTATTTAAAGAATAAATCATTGATGCAAGGATTTTCTCCTTGTAACAAAGATATTTTCGGTACAATTTTACAAAGACATTTTTTCTTTGATTTTAAAGCTTTTAATTTTCTCAGTGCACAAATTGTGTTCGCACAGCTTGTACAATTTGCACATATTTTCCTGGCGTAAGTCTCTTCATAATAAATAGCAAGCGCTAAATAATATAAATAGGCGGTTTAATCCCGGTCGATAAATGGAACCTTGAAAGAATACCTTATAAATGTGTGTAGTAAATTTTTGATAAAGTAACAAAATATTCTCTGGTTAGTCATAATGTTTAATGATTGTTTTTTTTTAAATGCTAGCAATAACACTAGTGGTGTTTTACCCTAAGTAGCCGTTTATAATGACATTATCTTGTCTGGAGTTGTATTTATCTCTATTCCCCATCGTAAATGTATCCATTCATTATAAAAGTGTTGCATTGCAATGATATGCTTACGCTATTTAAAACACGTTTCAGCTTAGTTAATCCATTATCTAAAATATTTGTATAACTTGTCGTTGTAACATGGAAAAACAATTGAAGTGATATGTTTTTATTTTGTTATCACATCATGTGGTCATTGTCATATGCATTGTGAAATAAAACATTAAAAAATCATATAAAACAAAAAAATATATGAGGGAAAACAAAAGGGTTTTTGATGAGATTATGAAGAATTAAGTTGTCATTTATAATAAAACATTATTTTGTTGTTGTTTTTTTAATAAGTTGACATACAGATTGACATGTTATTTAATTTAATTGCGGAATCAAAAGAACATTTAACCTTTTAATATGAAATTAATATTATTTGGTAATTCAGAAACTTTGTGGAAGAAATATTATTTTTGTGGTACAAAGTCTTTGTTAGGTTCGAAACCTTCAAGTCTTTTTACTCCGCCGGTATAAACACATAGCACTAAATCGCCGGCGAAATAAAATAACTATAGATTGGCTGTACTAGCTTCAAAAAGAAATACGCCTAAATAACACCAACACCGCTGCAACACTGTTCTAAAAATAATCCAACGTGCAACTGCAGTAATGACGTAAATCCTTTACTATCACTAACCATCTGTCTTATCTACTCCTATCCTTTTCCAAAGGAAGTATCACGATTAATATAGGCACTAATTGCCTGAGTGTTACTTCTCTTAAAAAAAGTAATAACAAGACTTCTCAAGGCACTCAAAATTTTCTTTTGTTTAAATTGTGAAATAATTGCAAGGAGTAACAGTTTGTAGCCCAAATTTTGGCCATAGTGATAACACATTTGAGCACACGTGCATTGCCTTGAACACGCGGATAGCATCTTCATATTTAAATATTCATGCAAAATGTGATGTACGCGATGATGGCTACCACCTCAGCCACTTTCAGGGATATTCATATCAGGTTAACTCGCGGCGAAAAAAGTACATCTTAGCAATAAAAATAAAATCTGTCAATAAAAAAAATGTAAGAACATTTTGAAACTGTAAGAAGGAAAATAAAACGAAAGCAAAAAATAGTCACCTGAGCTGTCAAGATTACCTGTTAATGAAATTGCCTTGAGCCACTTCATCTAGTTTCATTCACCGATCGTTAAGATCGGTTCTTTTAAATAATTAAGAATCCAATCTAATTAATTAGTCGCATGTATGAAATCAACTGCATTCTCAATTTTGTAAAGCAGGGGCCTAATCACCGCATTCGATATCGAGTAAAGTATCGTATCGAATAACATTTCGAGTAAGCAAATTATGTCATTCGATATGTATCGTATCGTAATTTTTATCAAATTGTAATAGTTTAATAAAAATATGTTTTCATTTTGTCAACAAATTAACAAATAAAAATACGATTTAAAACATTTACGAAAAATAAAATATTTAAATATATTAATATAATATTTGAATTAAAAATTCACAGTCGGAAAGTTTCTCAATGCATCAATAACGACTGCGTCCATACCACAATGTGTTCTTTCCAGCAAAATCTTAACCAACACAATTGAAGCCTTCCAATGCGACGTGCGCAACAAGATGTTTACAGCATAGTTTGCAAGCTCATAAAATCAGACACTCAGGGCAAAGGCCATTTATTTGTCGTATTTGTGACAACTCTTTTGTGGCCATGAACGCATTCACACCTGCGAAAGGACGTTTAAATTTGACTTTTCTCCATTGGCATTTTCCCAGCGCACAAATTTCGTCCGTCGCAAGAACATATGTACATCTATACATTTGAATTTAAAGTTACATAAATGCGACATACATACATATGTGTAAGATCCTTAAAGCGTAAACGTTTATTAGACTATCATATACAGCCCATACATACAGGTGAACGGCTGCACAAATCACGACAATCGCAATGCCCACAATTTCACATTTGACTCTGGCTTGCCAGTGAATAGTCTGGTTAATAATTACTTGGCACGATTTGGACAAAGCACAGTGTCGACAATTGAAAGCCATGTTATACATGAAATGTAATCTAAGTTTTTCCAAGGTTTTATTAATTTTTCCAATTCCTCTTTCGTATGGTTTATATTTATATTTTGTCAAATTTAAAATTTATAATTTTTTGCATATTACAACTATGGAAATGACTTTTTTGTAAAAATAATTATTTTTGTGTTAAATAAACTTGTAAAACAAAATATAATAACTTTTTGGCGCTAAGGAATTAAATTTTTATGCATACGAATAGCTCAGACGTATCGAATGAAAACTTGATCGATCAAACTTTTTTATTACTCGATATCGAATGCTATCATGTCAAATTACGATACTTTTTATTCGATATCGAGTGCCATGATATCAAAATGAAAAATGACAGAATTTACTCGATATCGAATGCGGTGATTAGACCCCAGGATTTCCAGTTGATCGACCACTGATTATTTAGAAATAAGCCAACAAGCTTTTAGAATTGAATAGGTGGATTATGGATGGCAACTGAAGTTTAGTTGCGTTGTCAAAAGGCAACGCAACTGGGAAAAAAATTGGCATTGTGTAAGGCAACTTTCTTCAGTTGCCATAAAGTTATCGATAATGCTATTTTAAAAGTCTAGCAACTGGAAATAAATATAAACAATGAAATCGTTTTGAAATTAATCCAAACCAATCTTTTTAACAATGTGCCTAAATACACGCTTATCATCATGTTCCAGCCAAGGCGATAAATCTAAAAGGAAAACATACATACGCACATAAATTACAACCCTCCGTGTCTTGACCATGATGCCTTTGATGACACCAGCAGCAATTTTTCGACCATTTTCATCAAAAGTTCAAAAGCTGGGACCAGGTCCTGATAAAAGATGTGTCCATAAAAATATGGAATATTTTTCGTATCATCATTATTTTTTGCTGCATCGCAGATGCTATATGTGTAATTACGTGAAAGGTTGTCTGTATGATTACTTTTACTTTACTTTACTTTTCAGTTTTAGTACAATTTTTACTTTATAATCTGTGAAAAATAATCAACAGCAACCACAAATTTTTGGTTGCCATTTGGGTAACTAAAATTAACAAGTTTTAGTTGCCAGTTGCCAGTTGCCATACGTAATACAATATCGGCAACTGAGAACGCAACTGAGGTTGGATTGCCATCCATAATCGACCTATAAAACTACTTTTATTTAGAATTTTCAATGCCTTGAAACTATTTTGTTTTTTAATCAATCTTGGAATTTCTACGCAAGAATATCTTTAGATTTCTTAAGCATTTCCCATTTACATACATATAATTAAAACTTTAAGTATCTTTAACCGAGGTAAAACGCATGCCTTTAACAAAAAATTAAGGTTAAGTGCATGAGAATCATTCTACAAAAAACGAGAAGAAAGCTAATTTTAATGATAAAACTAAACTAGAACATAATAAATATTATGCAAGTAGGTAGAGAAATAAATACATATACTCGTACATTGATGAGATACAGCTACAAATGGAAATGGAAATAAAATACAAGAAATAAAATAAAAATACTGGCAGCTAATTTAAACAAAGTTTAACCTCAACATGTGAAGATGATGGAATTGTAGTTAAAATCATGAAGTGGCAACGAGGTAATAAAAAGTTAATATCTTAATTATCTTATAAAAAACAGCTTAACTTAAATGAGAAATAAATTCAAAAGATGCTAAGGTAAGGAAGTTTATTTTTTGTTTTGTGAAATGGTTGACGTTGAGAGCCCAGAACTTGTTAAGTTATTAATGAATGTAATTTAATTTATTGGGGGTTAACTTAAGACACTTCCTTGAAACATAAAATTATTTAATATATTGACTGTGTCCACACACGTTGTGTGCGTTCTGACAATATTTTGTTCCATTTTGCTTTGAAAGTAATCCACACCAAATTTTAAGACTCTAACTTTTATTGTGCCTCATGTATATTTATTTATTTTATATGAAGGTACCCATCCCTGGATAAAATTCTAAAATTTATATAAAATTCTCAAATTCTAAAAATTATTGTAAAGCTCGGCAAAAGGTGTTTAAAATATTTAAATAACTATGAAATTCCACAAAGTAAAAATACAAATCAAATATAAATTTTATTCAATTGGCTATTTATCATTATTCTAAAACAGGGCCATCTGTTGTACAACCGTGTTTAAAATATTCAGCTTTTAATTCATAGTTTTAAAACAGTCATTGTTTTAAAACAGCGCCATCTGTTGCGCATTCGTGTTTAAAATATCTCGCTTTCGAAAATAAAAGATGCCTTAAAGTATGCATTACCTTTAAATCGGTCAAAAAAATCGGCGTACTTTCACTGCTTTTTCTCCAATTTCTCTTGGAAATAATATATTTTTGCGATAGGATACTAAGGTACCTCCTTACTAAATTTTTTTAAAATCCATCCAATAGTTTTTACGTGATGCGAACACAGACAGACAGATGTGGACAGATTATGTATGTATGTATGTATGTATGTATGTATGTATGTATGTATGTATGTATGTATGTATGTATGTATGTATGTATTTTTAACAACTTAATTTATTATTGTGTACAATGGCAAAATATGCGGTTTATATATTTAAACTTTTCTTTCTTTTCTCGTTTTTAATCTGTGACAGAGTTCTAATTATAGGAAAATAAACCTTAAGATAGACAGTAAACATTAAGAGCTGCATGAAAATCCAACTAAACTTTAACTTGCACTCTTTACTAATTGGTACATAATTTATTTTTTACGCTATTTGAGCTAAACGAAATAAAAAAACTAAAAACGTAGGTTGTTTTGTTAGTGTTTTGTTAATGTTTTAATATTTTGTAATAGGCTTTTATTAACAGAATTATCATTCTGGGTTTAGAAGTTTATTACCTTTAGAATATTTTTGGCTTTTCTAAAATTCAGAAAAGGTTTCTTAATGATATGGCCTAAGCAACCTGTGAAATACGTATTGAAATTAGCTTTTGTCGCAGCAAATAAATTGCATTTTATTATGAAACGTTATGGGTAATTAACGTAGTATTAAACAAATAAGCTAAACGATGTAACACTAACGCTGTCACATAGCATAGGGTAATTCGGGTAAATTCTCGGCAGTAAGTTATCCTTCAGGCAAAAACATCGAAGACCATAAAAAACGCTTATGTATGCAGAAATATGCTAAGCACAAAGCGGTGCGGCTATTAAAGGCGAGAAACCAATCAATACTCTTGCATGGGTTATCTCCGAACTAACCAGTAATATGTCAACCCTAATAACTGTAATCTTAAGATTATTGCACTTTTTTTGTTATGCTTGGTTGCTGACTCTAAAGCAGCTGTTGAACTAAAATATATTTGCGCGAGGATTACAATTTATAGGTTCATTCAACAATTTGGGAACTATGGATGTTAGGCCTTGATTCGCTATCATTCTCAGTCGTTCGATCGTAGGGATTAGAAGTTCTCGTGTGTGTCAGATTTTAGACAAGTCTGTACAATTTAATAATCATAAAAAAAATATTTTTCTCTATGTATCAGAATTCGAAAATCTTCTTTTTGTATAATAGTGTAGCACCTACAATACCATTTTGAAACGATTTTTTAATAGTAGGACAGAATTTTCTCAGAATTTTTTTTTTATTTTGTGATTCCAACTGTTGGGATCCAAATTTTTGTTTATAGGGATAGCAAGATCTAAATAGAAAAAACGATGGTATTGTTTAAATTTAACTTTCTAACTTAAACAACTATTATCTTTTTGGTGTTATACTGAACTGAAAAAAAAACCGCTCTAAAATGGGCGATCTTTCATTTTTGGGTTACTTTTCATATGAAATATTACTCTATTTCTTGGACTATTTTTCATTTTTGCTTTTGTGTGTTTTTTTATTCAGCCTTCGCAACCCGTGTTAGTTGATGCTTAGATTATTTTGTAGTAGACTTAACTGACGTTTTGACATTGAAATGTCCTAAGCAGAAGGCAGTTGTCTGACTGACTGCTCAGAGGTTAGCTAAAATTTGCAGTTAGCTATAATCTAAATACATTTCAGTTAGCTATAAGAGGACTTTATAAAAAAATAGGAATATTTTTTCCTCTTTCAAATACATATGTAGCATCCATATAATTTGCTTTGTGTATAAAGAAGCCTTTATCTCTTCATTAAAAAAATGAATACATGTAACGCTATTTACAACCAAATAGCATTATTATTTGTTTGTTAGTTAAAAATAAAAAAATTATATATATTTTTTTTTAATTCGAGCCCAAGGATAGCTCCCTACAAGTACAAGATAATTTAAATTCTTGCAATAAAAGAACAATTTTCATACCACCATAAGCTTCTAAAGCTTAAGTCGTTATTACAGTTACTCTGAACTTATAATTTTCTTTTTAACATTTCCAATTTGTATTTAATTTTATTTATGTTTTATTCTTATTTGATTGATTTTTTTTTAGAAGGCTGCTACTACAACTACAATCATTACAATGAAGGCGATAGAATCATGACAAATGAGCCCTGTTTAAATTGTACGTGCCACAATAAGATGCTCATGTGCTATTTGCGTGTATGTCCGTTCACAAAACCTATTGGACATGATTGCATAGTAGAGAAACGTGAGGATCAATGTTGTCCGATCATTACATGTCCTGAAGGTGAGTAGTCTTGTTAACAAGAGAAAATTACTTTATTCAATACTTTTTGTTTCTTGTGCCTTTAGTTCCAGTAGATGTTGCTCATGCTTCTTCCGAAGCTGGCACAGAACTAACTTTTCCTGAGAAATTTGGTTGCAGTATTGATGGTAAATTCTATTTAGAAGGTGCTCAAGTTCCATCAAATCCAAACAAACCTTGTGAACTTTGTTATTGTATTAAGAATCGTACTTCTTGCTTAATGCAAGAATGTACATTGCACATTGATGGCTGCACACCAATTTATAATAAGGGTTCTTGTTGTCCTGTACGCTACAACTGCGGCAAGTTTTACGTTTTATTTTGCATTAAAACAAATATTTAATTTATGTTTACTATTCTAGATCATGAAAATGATGTGCTTGAATTGGAGGATCACTCTACAACAACTGATGCTGCAACAACCACAACCACAGTACGTCCTACAACTGGTTTTATTTTAAGTAGTACCATGACTCCGGCCGTTTCAACCGATTGTATTCACAAAGATGAAGTGTACGCGGATGGCGCTCGAATTGCAGGTGAAACAGCATGTGAAAATTGTTATTGTATGCGTGGTGATATTGTTTGTGCTGTCCAAGAATGCCACATGCCTATGCTTAATGACAACGGCAAATTATGTCATCCTATGCCCGCTGCTGAAGGTGAATGTTGCCCCAGCAATTATATTTGCGATGACGATGCCGCTACTACCTTGCCCTATAATGATCTCGATGACGAGAAAAAGATTACTACATCCGCGCCAGTTAAAGACCTTCATAGTGCCATACCTCAGGAAGACTTGCAATTGCAAACTCATATTGACGAAGAGGAAACAGCCACTAAGACTCCTCTGATAGAAGGTGAAACGGAAGAAAAGATTGCAGACTCTGATATTGTTAGCAAACCATTAAAGGAAGAAGAAGAAACAGTCACTAAGGCTCCAGCAATTGAAGGCGATTTAGAAGTTGACAATGTTCACAAACCATCCGCTATCGATAATAAAGACAAACAAGAACCCGTAACCGAAGAAGTCGAAAAGGCAGAATCAACAACAACATCTTCGTCTGAAATAAAACGTGTTGAAGATGATGAATTTGTAACTATAGCTTCTTTTAATAAACAACCTGAATCTTCAACTGATTTATTTGCTGGTGATAAGGATGATACAAAAGAAATCAAAAAGACTGATACTAAACATCCAGCTAAAGAAGAAGAAACTGTTATGACAGGTCCTACTACTGGTTCTGAAGAACCAGAAATTTTCCAAGAATCTACTGATAGTGATGATGCCTTTACACCTGCAAACGTCAAATTTGAAACTGAAGAATCTGTTACCGGGGTTTCTGCAATTGATATTGTAGAAAGTCAATCTACCACAGAAATATCTACAACTGAAGAAGAAGTATCCGAAAAAATTGCCAAGCCTGCTGATGAATTTGAACCAGTTGAAGAATATGTTACTCAGGCTCCAATTGCAACAATAACTGAGAAGTCTGTAACAGAAGTGTATATTTCAAGTGAAAAAGAAAAGGTTTCAATCATCTCTGCAACTGAATCGCCTTTGGACATTGAAAATGATACTCAAACAGCCGAAGAAGAACAATCTGGAACCGTATCATCTCTAGTTGTTAGACAACAAGACGATTTGACCACAGAAGCTCCTATTAAATCATCTGAAGAAGAACAAGAAATTTCAGGAGATAATTTGGATGAACAATTTACCAGCGCTCCCACAAGTGAAGAGGAGTTAACAATTCCTGGTAAGGCAGAACAAGAAACTTCATTTACTCAAGGAAGTAATGCTACCACAACACAAGCTCCTAGCAAAGTTCCGGTCGAAGGAGACAGTTTGTCGACGGAAAAACCAAAATCTGAAAGAAAACCTGAAGATGCTGAAAATGCACCACATGAAGCTGTTACAATGTTGCCCGTAACCACAGATGAACTGTCTACAGAATTTACTGATGAAAAAGAAACTGTGCACTCTACTGAAAGTTCTATAGAATCGGATGAAGCTGAAGCTGTAACTGTTTTGCCTACTGCAGCTCCTAAAACTGATGAGTTGGAAGATGACTCTGATATAGATAAAATAACAACTATAGCACCAACTAACACGGGTTCTGTGTCTGCTGATGAAAAAGCTGAAGGATCTGCAGAGGACTTTGCAGATGTTATCGCAGTGTCGGATGACAAACAAAAAATTAATATAGCTACCGGTGATACTGTTAATTCGGAAGAAGATCACACTATTATTTCCTCTACAGAAGCCAAACCTATCTTTGATGGCGAATTAGGCAGTGGTGATTATACTACCGAAGTTATTCCTGAAGTTATTCCTGAACATTCATCTGAAATTTCCACTGCTGAAAATGTTTCTCCAGAACAAGAAGAGGAGAATACAACCGCTAAAATTATCACTTCATCTGAGAACAAACCTATAGAGCAAGATAGTTTTACAGAACTATCGGAAGAATCAGCCGAATCTGAAGAGGATAATAAGCTTATGGATCTTACAACAATAAAACCATCTGAACTTGATGATGAAAAAACTAAAAAAGATGCAGAACAGATAGAAATAACAACAATCAGATCTTCCTTTGGCGACGTTTCAACACCTGCTGCTGAATCATCCGAAGAGTCGTCTGAAGAAGAAAAGAAAATATTTACAAAAATTGCTTCAGAAGGAGAATTTATTATTAGTTCTACTATTCCCAATAGGACCCCTGATGAAGATAGGACTGCAGGAGAAATTGAAATTGACAGTACAACAATGGCAACATCTTTAAAAGAGAAACCTCCAACTGTAGAACAAATACCAAGCGATAAACATAAAAATATAGATACTGAAGTTTCAAGCACACCCAGTATTACTGATAAATCTGAAAATCATTTATCTAGTGGCGAAATTGCCGAAGAATCTAACGAATCTAAAGATATAACTACCGAAAAAAATATTAAGGAACCCGACCAAGATTCGTCGACAACAGCGAAAGTTGACATAATAACGGAAGAAGAAAACGATCAAATAGTTTTGCATGAGAGTGGTGATCACAAGGTTAAAGAACAAACCGAAACTACTACCAGTTCAATGCTTATAATTGAGGATATAACCATTTCAACATCACAAACAAATCCTCACACGGATACTATGGCAGAAGCTGATACTGAACTTGAAAAGGAACAAAAAGTACAACCAACAGCAATTCAAGAGCCTTCCCTTGATGTCAAGGGAGGTTTTGAAGAGGCAGTTCCAACTACCACAATCAAACCATTTGCGGAACCATCACGTGTTAAAGAAATATTGGATATACAACTACCGTTAGCTATACCAGGAGAAGGGAACTGTTTAGTTGGACACAAAACTTATGAACACAATTCAATTGTTCCTACTTCTGACGAATGTGAACTTGTATGTAAATGTATTAGTAGCATTGTGATTTGTGAACGTGTTAAGTGTGATGTTCCAGAAAATATCGAAAAATGCATTTTAAGCGAAATAAGCACAAACAAATGTTGTCCTTCCTACATTTGTCCTACTGACAATTTACCCCCAATGAGTCAAAACAGTACAAAGTCAACTGAAGAAGATAAGTATCAAGAAGTATTAAATATTGCTGCTCCTCATGAAGTGCCTACATTACAAAACGTCGAAAAATCCGATACCGATAAATCTGAAATTACTACAACAATAACATCTTCTGATGCTATAAGTGCAGGTGTCAGTATTCCTGAAATTGAAATGACTATTGCATTTACTGAAGAGCCAATGTCTCATGTTAAGGATGAAGATGAATTTGAGCAACAAACTACAAAAACTCCTATAAAAAGCATACTAGAGGACAATAAAGACATAGTTATTGAATATAGTTCATCAACTACCCCATCGACTGTTGACGATGGTATAGTCTTGCCACAATCGATAACTACCGTTAAAGAATCTGAACAAGAAATTGTTACAGTCAAAAACCCTGAAAAGGAAGCAGTACCTGAAAAGTCATCTAGTCAAAAACAACCAGACAAGGAATTTGAAGAGCAAACAGAATTTGCTCAAGAATTCTTCGCATCTACTACGTCTTCCGCTGCGGATATAACAAGTGACAAAAAAGAGGAAAATGAAACGTATGCTACAACTGCCGATCCGACAGTTAATGAATATCCGACTGTTAAATCAATTGAAAAAGTAGAATATGATAGTGAAAAAGCTAAGAAACCAGAAGAACAAACTGAAAATCTGTTCCCTACTGAGACTACAGAAGCACCACATCTTATTCTACCAATTGAACCTAGCCAAGATAAGGAAATAGTTCAAGAACCAGAGACGCAGTCCATACACTCTGTTATTGATGATCAACTTAATACTTTAGATCCATCTGTAGATAAAACTAATGCTGAAACATCGAAACCTTCCGCCGAAACGCAAGAAGAAAATATGTCTACATCTTCTAGTCAGGATATTAAATTCTCAACTGTTTTACCCGATTTTGGAGAAAAACATTATTCTACCAATGTATATAATAAGGAAATTTCCGATTATACAACAAGTATAGCACCAAATCAGGATCACCACATTGAAACTGATGAAGAGGACATCACCCGTACTACAGCTATACCATCAATTGACGATTTTAAAGGTCACATGACCTCTACAACAAAACAATCTTCTGATAAAATAACAGAGATATTCGAAGCTGTGGATAAAAAACTGGAAAGTACTTCAACTATTGCCTCTGTTACAGAAGAAGACTATGGCGATATAAAGGAATCATCCGAAAAGGACTACAAAGAAACTGTTAAGCCAACTCAAGACCGACTATCTGAACAAGATATTGAACTCAGTACTAACTTTACTGAAGCTAGCGATGAAATCTTAGATCACACTGTTTCCCCAAATATTTACAACGAACATAAGAAAACTTCTGAAGAACCCATTGCTCAATCTTCCACTACTGAAATGCCCATTAGTGGACATTCGGAACATATTCAACCTGAAACACAAACAAATTTTGCTTTTATTGATGATCATACTATTGCCCCAATTTCTGAAGAATATAGCGGTAAAGAAAAAGAAATTGAGGAGACTTCTATCTCAGCATCTGATGAAAAGAATTCAGTTTATACCACACCCATTTCTACAGATACTGATAGCGATGCAGAAAAACTATCTCCATCCTATTCGATATATGAAGGAAGCACCGAAGTTCTTTCTCATGATATTACTAAAGAATTATTGACAACGGCCGTACCCGATTTTGAAAAAAGTGATGAAAATACAGAAACTTCAAATGATAATAATATTCAATCGTCTACGAATTATTCTGTAGAACAACAAGCTGGGTCTGTTGAAGAAGTTGAATCTGAAGAAATGATAGAAACTACAGGTGCTTTAATCGAAAAGGTCACTGAATCCACAAAAGATAAAAATATTATCATACCATCCATTGAGCAAGTCAGGGATGAAGTTGAATCATCCACGGCTCACATTGTAGATCTTTTAATTGAAACTCAAGATTTTGTAACAAAATCCACCGTTTCACTTGATCATGAGCAACAAGAACATATTGTACAAAGTACTACCGGCACAATAAGTTCAGATAAACCGATAACAGAATTTGTTTCATCTGACGATGACGTAGAAAATAAAACCATTTCCGTTTCTGAACCAATCACGGTATCACCGGGTATGGAGACCAAAATTCAAAATACCCATGCTCCAGTAAATAAACCATCATTGGATCTTTTTGAAGAAGTAACTGGGGAATCTTTGGAGTCTGAAGAAGAAATCAGCACTGAACCCACTCTGATTCAGAATATTGGGCAAATTGTAACCCAACGTATGGAAGAATCTACACCTAAATCAACGATTGTGGCTTTTACAGAACAATCTGAAGAGGCTTCTGGAGAGGAAAGTGAAGAAGTTAATAAAATTGAATTTGCAACGGAAAAATCACGCTTGCCAACTGTCAACCAACAAACTGAAATGTTTGTTACAACAGAACATGGTGAGATTTTCAATGATCATGAAGTATTAAAAAATAAAACGTCTGAAAAAGAGATATCTCCTACTAAAGTCCCTATTACTGATAATGATTCAGCCACCAATGTCCCATCCGAAGATGTCTCTGACCAAAAAACAGAGAAGGATATTATTATTGCTACCCAATATCCTTTGGATGAACAAAACGCAGAAAATTTCACAGAACTACAATCAGAAGAAGACATTATACCATCAGTTAATAAAGACGCTATAACTGTTGAAGATATTGAACGCGTTACGGCTCAACAGCTAGAAATCGAAACATCGGTCATAAGTAAAGATATTACAACTGAAAGCCCTAAGGAAAATGAGGTGTTAGCCATTTCCCAAGATAGTAGAGAACCGGAAGATGTTTCATCTGAAGAACCTGAAATTGAAAATATGGTTCATGTTACTAATGTTCCAATGGCTACTACACAACAACATGAAAAAGAAGATGCAACTGATTTTAAGGCTGAAGATGTAACCGATAAAATTCTTGAAGACAAAAACGTTTCCAATACTAAAATAGGTCCTGCTTCTGCTGATGAAATTGAAACAGCTACTGTATTACATTCTGTAGAAGAAAGCGTACAAGACATCACTAACCCTGATGAAATTGAAAACATTACTAAGCTACATGAAGAAGACATTGAACATTCAACTATTAAAACTTATTTATCCGTTGATGAAATTCAAAATATAATCGCTAACTATCCTATTGATATGAAAGACGTTGATAAAGAAGCTATTTTTGATGTCACGAGTCATCCAACTGGTCTTGCTGATAATGATTCCACTACAGCAAAAACAGGGGACGAAGCGGAATCATCAGAACCAAATATTACTGAATTTACAACTGCTGAATTGCCGACCGATGAAACTTCTGAAATTTCTGCTTCCCACATTCCGTCAGATGATGTTGAACATGGAACTTACCAGCAAGTCGAAGATGGACTTCCTGAAAAAGAAATTGATATATCATCTAATACCAATATGCTAGCTGAAGATATTAATGTGGCAAAGCCATCGAAAGAAAGTCAAAAAACCTTAGGTGTCACAATAGTACCAGATACTATGGGAACAGAAGCTACTACCGATGAATTACCAGTTTTCTCTGATAAAATATCCGACATTGCAGTTGATAAGAATGCTGACCAGGCAACTCAAGAACCGGAAACACTTCAACATAAACTTTCTGAAATTATTACAGAATTGCCGGCTATAGATAGCGAATCTGAAAAGCCTCATGAATATGTTTCTGAAATACCCGAGGTGCCTGATATTACGGAAAAAGCTACTGAAGTACCAGCTAAAAGTACAGAGCCCGAAAAAAATGAACCTAGTGAAAAGAGTGACTCAACAACTGACAAAGTATCAACTGACAAATTTTTCGAACAAGCTACTGAAATACCAAAAGATAATAAATCGGAGGAAGAATTTAATGAGGAAACTACTGAATTACACATTGATCCTCCTGAATCAACTGAACGTTTACCTGAACTTGCAGAAAATGAAACTGAATTACCAACAAGAGACGTCGAATTTAAAGAAAAAACAACTCACGAAAAGACCACAAAACTGCCTATAACTGAACACGATATCGAAGTACCAACTAAAGACATTGAATCTGAATCTGAGCTACCTGTTGTTACTAAAGTATCTACAGTAAAGTTACCAGAACAAGATATGGAACTATTAAATAAGGAAACACATAGTGAACAAACCACTGAATTACCAACCAAAGATTTTGAATCTGAAGTAGACTCTCACGAACAAGCTAATGAATTGTCTTTAGGTGCTGAGATAGCTAATGATCAATCACCTGCGCATGTCACAGAAATGCCAATACAATCTCATGAATTAGATGCAGTAACGGAAGAAATGGAGTTCTATGACCACGTCAATCAATTGCCAAAGGGTGTTCATATATTGTCTGAAAAATTACCAGATTATATAACAGAGTTGCCAACTAAAAATATAGAACCTGAAGGAGAAGCACATGAATCTACTGGAAAATTACCTGAACACATCACTGAATCAACATCAGAAGAGGACTTATATGAAGAATTAACTGAGAAATTATCTGAATTACCTAAAAATGAAGAATCAGAAGGTGTAAGTCATGAAATAGCTAGTGAATTGCCTACTATGGCTCATAAGGTATCCACAGCTGGACAAGCTTTTGAACCAACAACAGAAAGTGTATCTAACAAAGAAGATTCTTCCAAAGAAACATTAACACAAGAGGCAGAAGACATCAATGCAGTTAAATTACATCCTACAACGACAGTACATCCTCTATTCCCTCATTATACAACATTATCTTCTGTAACTATCAACAGCCGAATTGATGAAGCTAGTTCTCACGGAACACTAGTTCCTACAAAAGACGACGAAATTTTTGCTACATCCACTACAACAGCTGCTAGCACTACCACAACGGAAACAGTCAGCACATCTGCACCTCACTATCAACCACAGCCACCAATTTATGGCCAACCACCACAGTATGGTCCCACACAATACGAAGATGAATATACCGATGAAGATGAAGGCGAAGTATTTGGTCCAGGCACATGTCGTTATGGCGGAAAACTATATGTTTCCGCACAACAAATACCCAGAGATGATCCCTGCGATTTCTGTTTTTGCTTCCGCAGCGACATTATCTGTTTACAACAGTCTTGCCCACCACCAATTTCCGGCTGTCACGAAGAACCCATTTCTGGGTTCTGTTGTCCCCGCTACGAATGTCCAGTTTCCATGGCAACCGTACTCAATATTACAACAAGCACCACAACGACAAGTACCACATTACCACCACATTTCCTACATCACTCTTATGGAAATAATGTGCAGCGTAATGGTTGTCTCATCAATGGCAGATCATATAGAGTAGGGGAAAAGATTGAGTCAACAAGTGGTCCTTGTATTAACTGCGCGTAAGTAAAGGAGGAATTACAATAATTTCAATTGTTTATTGCTAAGAAATTAATAATGTTTTTTTTTCTTTCTGTTTCTTTTGACTTGGCAATGATTAGATGCGGCGGTGATGGTAAAATGAAATGTGATCCCCAGGCTTGTGTTCCTGAACCCACCATGCAACAAGTAATGGCTGTTGTAGCGGCTGGTCGCAAAAGATGAACCTCTAGCCATTCTTATTTAAACTAATTATTAACGATTTTTACATAAATTAAGATTAATAGAGTTACAAAGATAAAACTTTACTATTATTCTTATCCTTTATCCCGTTCTCAAAAACACTGAAGTGATGTAGCAAACCACAATTTTTTCACCACTTATCAAAAGGAATGACCAACGACTTAACTAACGAGTTTTAAGGGAAAACAATCACATTTTGGAGAAAAATTTTAGCCAACAAAATTAAATAATAGGTGCCAATATTTAAAACAAAAAAAAAATGTTTTTAAACTCCCTCTTTTATACAAACCATTGAGATGCAAATTTAATAATGAACAATTTAGCATATTTGAAGCAACCAGTGATATTGTACTGTATACATAGTATAGGTGCAATTACATAATTAAGTGAACATGAAAACAAAAACAAAAACGCACACGACAAATTTATAAACACTCAAAAAAATTATATACACGAAATAAAATTTTTTACTTGAACATAGAAAAGACAGAGTTACCTTAAATTTTGTTTTTTCTGTCAAAACTAAGCCCTCAGAGTATGTTTAGAAAGATAGAGTATCGAAACTTGTAACATGGTTTCTTGTTTAGGAAAAACTGAAAAACGCCAAGAAATTTTAGATTGATCGTGTTTGACGTTCATTTGATTTTTAAAAACGCTTTTTCTAAAGTTTCTATGAATTTCGGTGTCGAGCAACAAGAAATAGTGTTATAATGTAAAAATATTTCGGACATACTTATGATTTTATTCTTATTTACAAATATTTATATATTACCTTTATACCGTTCTTTCTTCCTTCTTTCCTTATATTTTTTATAAGCAACTCCTCTTTTTTACCTAAAATAAGTTTCTATTTTATAAATTATTTAATTAATATTTTATACTTATAAATTAATAAAAATGAAATGAAGGAAAGAAAAAAGAATAAAAATTGTTGCTTCTAGTCTTCTCTTTATTAAATACATATATAAAAGAGCAACAACAATAACAAATTTAATTTAATTAAAATTTTTAAATTTCTATAAAGTAACGAAACTAACGAACAAACATTTCAACTATGTATTTTTAACTACGTTTTAACTACTTTTTTAACAAATTGAAACAAATAATAATAATAATAAGCTAAATGTATGAATTAAAATAAAATATTATAAAAATTAATAAACTAAAAAATCATTAAGAAAGTAGTTTTTATATATTAAATTTTTCAAATAAAATCTTACGTATCATTGTGGAACTTGTAAGTGTAGTAGTTATAAAAATAGAAACTATTTAGTAGTTTTCAACAAAAAACAACAAATACTTTTTCTAATCTCAGAAAAAAATTCTAATTAAAACAAGTAAAAACGAAGATAGGAAAGATATTATTCAATCATATAAAAAGAAACTAATGCTCGACTGATTGAAAAGCAAGTTCTTTCAATAAATAAGCAACACAAAACTAAATAAAAGACACAAACCAGAAATCATAACATACGATAAAACATATAAATTTTGTAAATGTAGTTTAAAAAATATACATAATATTTTTGTTTTTAATTAAAAAGTCTTTAGCTTTCTTTAGTTTTCAGTCACTTGAGCTTTAAGTTTCGTCCTTGATTTTTTTTTATACTTTCTTTTATGATTTTTCTGCAATTAAAAACATAGTAGTAGTTTGTAAGTATATTTTTTAGTTTTATGTAGTTATTTTTTATATACATATTTATTTTTTCCTTTTCTTCTAAACCACAAATGAGTAATACTACCTTTGAAACAAGTATAGTTTGTCTTTTTATAATATCTACCATCTGTCTATTTTTATAATAAAATGCTTACATTATAATATAATTATTTATATTTTTAATTTAATTTTCTATTGCCTGCAATTGTAGATATTAATTAATTAATTATGTGCGAATATGAAAATGAAAAAAAAAATAAATAATATAATATAAAAACTCAGTGTTTTTACTAGTTATTAAACACTTAAGTATAATAAATTAAAAAATTGTATTTTAATTTTTTTATATTAATTAAAACATTCTGTTCAAAACGAAAAAGCGATAATAAAAAATATAAAAAATCCAAAATGATCCATTATTAATTTTTAGTTAGGTTTGTAGCATGTTTTTACAAATAAAAAACATAATCACTTTGCTAAGTCGCAATTTACATTAGACAGAAAAATGGGCAGACAGACGAGATTTGTAGGCAAGGGGTTGAAGAGGTAGAGTGTGTATTTCATGACTAGTGTACTGGACATTTTTTCGTTTCTCTTTTCTGCTTTTCGCTTTTTTCTTTGTTGCTTCACTTTATATTTCTCAAGTCGGCCTCATTTTAATGAGTTTCTAGTAGAATGTGCATGTGCGGAAAATGGAATTTCCACACATTAGGTATATTTTTCAAGAATATAACACAGAAAATAAAATGTGCAAAAATCTGTCTGTCTTGTTTATGTCCAATGTAAATTGTTTAAGCAAGAGCAAAAGAGAATTCAAAAAATGTCTGCCCTGTTTCTGTCCTATGTAAATTGCGACTAAATAAACTGTTCTTTACGTCAACCACCCAAAATTTAAAAGTTCTATACAAAAGTTCAAAATTGACTTATACTTTGCATACTTCAACGCGATGCAAGCTTTGTATACGTTGTACGCTTTAAACGCTTCAAGCTACATAGCACACTTTATATACTTCTTTAACTATTTGTTGACTTTAGCACGGTTCTTTTTATTTTTATAATCCTTTATTATATAAAACTTTATGTTTTTTAATTTCTCTATTTTTTTCCATTTGAGAATAATATTTATCACAAAGATCATAGTCTATGATCTTTATAACAAAAAACGAAACAAAAGTCAGCTGACTAGATGTCACATTACACTTAGCGCGCGAAAAATTGAAAGTTAACCAACTGCATGCATCAGACACGTTGCAAACTTCTTTATGTACCTTATATTATGAAAATACTTTATTTCAACAAGTTTTGACAGAAGCTTAACACGCGTTGAAGCGCTCAACGCGTGGTATAATCTTTCACCTTTAAGCCTACATCCAAATTTTTAGCTTTAGCAAAATTATTATTTTAGAGAAGATTTGTAACAATTACTCACAAACGTAGATAAAAAATTCCGCCTGAAATATTTCGTATTTGTTTGCACCAGCTGATCTTTAACTTCGCCTTTTTCACTACACAAATTTTAGTCCCTAAGCCATAAAATGAAGGAAATTAAAAAAAAATTATTTGCATTGGCCTGTCCCTCAACATCCTTATACACATACTTTTGTACTGTTGAAGTTCTTGCTATGTGGTGTGGAATTTTGCTGAGCGTGAAAAACACCTCAATATGAGTGAGCTAAAACGTCAGGAGACTTTTCCTTTTCATCATAGGTAGATGAAGTGTCTGGAGAAGAATTGAAACCTCAATGAAAACTTGAAATCCGTAACGAAAACTTTTTTTGTGTCTTCCGGAATTCGAAGCACAGCCTCGTTGCTGTATCTTATATGAGAAACTTTTCACATGAAATTATTATAGTCATCTTGGAAAGATAGGATGACTATTATATTTTTATGTGAGAAGTTTTTCACTTTAGTTACAGAAGCAAGGTACAGGTTCCTTTGGTTTGAAATATAGCCCTCTTAACCACTGCACTACGCCAAAACGCGAAAAACCGACATATCCCCAATAAATTTAAATTTCAAAACAACATATATTTGGAATTAGATATATTACAAATAACATCACAAATAAATTGGAAATTATAAAACAGAAAAACTCACCAAACATATTGAAACTGTAACGAAAATCTATTTTCACAAAAGAATCGACAAATTCGTAAAATTTCGAAATTTTATTAAATAAATTAAAATTCTCCAAAATTCGTAAAGTTGATCGGTGTGGATAAACAACGCTCGTCATCACTGCCATTATCATTAAAGAACAGTTAGGTCGCCTTTGTTTCTTAGCCTTCAAGCTATTTAATTCCTCATTCATTGACTAAAGTAAGCTTCATAGAATAGCTGTACTGTGGTATAGTGGTTGTACGAATCAGCGACGTACGTTCGCTTTATTTTGTTTATAACCTAAAATGTTTTAAATCAAAAGTCGTAAATTGGTGGACCAACATACGTTAATTCATAAAAGCGGAATTTGAGAATTTCTGTTTTTCTATTAGAAGGTGTAGATCGGACTGCAGACCCTAGAGGAACGAAGAGTATTACTTTATAAATGAATTCCTATACTCTGGATATAATAAGTAAGTCTATTAGGCTTTTTCACTCTCTCTTGGATCTTTAAAAATAAAACCAGTATTAAAAATAATGTTTTTATAATAATGTAATATCTCTTACAAGGTATATTTATTTTACTAGGTAGTGGCGTCCCTATAACAAATACAACAATAAAAGAACAACATGGCATTTTGTTGTTGCTTTGTAGTTCGAAATGTCAAAAAACATAAAAGAAAATTGAGAAGGCGTGTATGTGTTTTATTGCTTTCTCACTTCTACACTATAAAATTTCTGAAAACATACAACTTTTGACATGTCGAACTACTAAATCAGCTGGGCGGACGACACTACCTAGTAAGATAAATATACCTTGATCTCTTATTAAAAGTCAAACTTCATATAAAAAAAACATTATTTTTAATAATAGTTTTTTATATGAGGTTTGACTTTTGTTAAGACATATTGATAGCAAATAAAGACGAGGGTAATGTAGACGGTGGTTTAAATAGCGAAGTTGGGTGCAAACAAAATGTTATTTTTTTGTAAGAGTGCTGCCATAATTTATAAGCGCCTTAATTTATTAGATTTTACTAAACAAAATATGTTAAGATTACTGTTTATTACAAAACATTGCGGTCTTATTTTACCCCCGTCTTCATTTGCTATCAACATGTCTTAACAAAAGTCAAACTTCATGTAAAAAACAGTATTAAAAATAATGCTTTTTATATGAAGTTTGACTTTTGTTAAGGCATGTTAATGTCTAATGGAGACGGGGGTTAGGTTTATTCAAAGCTAGGCGCTAAACGTCGTTTCGCCTGACGCCCTTGTTTAGGTTAGTCAGTTACATTGCATGGGGCCTGTTCAGAATTCGTTAAAAGATGTTAAAAAGTTTAGATGTAATGTGAAATTGTCTTATAAGAAAAGCTTCTTGAGACAAGTGTTTTATTTATTTGCTTAACAATAAAAACACTAACAACTAAAAACACTTCTTCCTTACCTTTTTGTGGCAGTATTTTGTAATTTTTTTTTTAATCTTGAAATACAAGGCATATTAATCAGGTAGCCTCACTACTGAGGGGAAATATTAAAGCGAAAATAATCAATTTTTTTATATGGATTTTGACACTTAAGCTTACAATTTTTCCCCTTAAATGGAAATTGAACTATCAAACTTCATATAAAAAAAAATTAAAAATTTTCGCATACATAACTGCATTTTTCCAGTTAAAGAAGATAGTGATGTGAAAGAGATTTTTGCAGTAGTTAGAGATATGTACTCTGAATTAATTTTTGGAAAAAAGTCAGTTTTGGAAAATTTTGAGTTGTGACCCTTTTGTATTTAGGGTGCGATATATTTGTTCAGCAGGCGTCGAACTACTCTTGACGGAAAAAAGAAGAATTCGAAGAGAGTGGCAATTTCCGTGACGTAAAAACAGATTAAGAGAAATCACGAAACAGCTAAGAGATCTTTTAGAGTGCCGATGAATTACATAATTTACAAAAATACTTGGAAGGCTTTGACGGTAGCCCACAATCGATTTATTCGTTATGGCGTGCAACAAGGAACCTTAAAAGACTTGTTATACGTAAGCCTCCCTTGCATACTTCTTACGGAGGTTGGGGAAGAAGTGATATCGAAAAAGACAACTTGTTTGTTAAGCTGGATTCACCCATTTTGTGTAGACAAAATTTTTGTTCGGACAACATTTTTTTTATACGTAGTTTTACATTTCTCTTAGAGAGTGAGAGAAGTGATTTTGTCCAGACAACTCTCAGCTTGATTTAGTTTAATTTTAATTTTTGTCCGGACAAAATTGAAAGGGTTGCCACTAAAATTTTTTTTTAGAAAAAGCTGAATTGAGTTATCATTATGTAGATAGTGTTTGCAGAGTATGAAGTTGTGGCATTTGTTTTGTTTGTATTGGTTATCAACAAAGAAATATTTTTCAATAAAAAATTATTCTATGAAAATGGAGTTCAATGAAGCAATTGCCATCAAGCTTATAATCGAAATGAAAAAGCCCAGAAGAGAATGCATGTACGACATAAGCAATAGCTTATATAAAAATAATCATACAACGCAAAGCATTTGGACGATAATAGCTAACGCCATTAGAATTGAACGTAAGCAAACATAGTGGGGTCCATACGATGAAAATTAACAAAGGATTTAAATAATTAAAGCGCATCTCAGGAACCAATGCATGATAGTAGCCCATTGCTTTTTATTTTTTATGGTTTAATATTTTTTTTACTGCAATTATTTTTTCCATTTTTTATTTTAACAGCCATTAATAGAAGCAATTTTCTTTAATAATACATGTTTTAACAAGCGAAATGCAATTACATACCAAGATTTTATTTTTAATCACTTGCTGCTTTGTTGCTACGTTGTAAAATTAATATGACTTGTTTAATTATGTACTGATATGGTAGCCTTGTTTGTCCGGGCAAATTTTTTGAAATGGGTGAATCGTGCTGTAGAATTCCCCTTTTATAGGCTCTTTACACTGACCAATAGCTTAGTGAAACGTCTGGAAATATGGGTTACCAAATATTTATAATTTGAATAATTGTTGTTTTGCTAGAACAAACCCAAGTATTAATGTAGAGTATTAAAGTTATTGAAAGCATTTTAAAGAAAGAAGATGAAAAAAAAATTTTAGTGTCCCTTCGTATGATGCTCATTTTTAAACAAATATCGGTTTATATTTTTTCCACATAAATGACATTTTTTCAGTGATGCCAATAAATTAATCTAGTTTATTGCCATTTTTCTAGTGACACTCAAATAATCGAAAGATGTAAAATGGAACAAACTGAGATAGGAAGATCTTGTGAAGATGTTGAATTTTAGGCCTCTGTATTTCTTATGGTAAGATGTCAACATCTTCCCAAAATAATGGTAGATGTTAGATGTTGATCAGTGTAAAAAGTCTATTAGATTTCACTTACAAGAAATTAAAAGGGCAATTGCTAATTTGAACTTGTTTTGACAAAACAAGTAACAAAATAATAATGGAACTTTCCCAGGAAGTTTAATGCTATTCCTCGCCTTGAGTACTTTTTCTCTAAGACTGGTAGGTAAAATTATATAGGGCATTAAGTTTGTTATCAAATATATCAAAACTATTTGCGAAAATATTAAAATATAAAGTATGGCCTGAAAGCCTAGTTTACAAGTTAAAGCAAAATTTGCCCACTAATATGTATAAGCTGTTAAAACGTTACTTAACTGGTCTCCTCAACCAATTAAAGCTGGAGTTTCCCAACGAAGTATGTTGGGACCCATTTTATATTTGCTGTACTCGTCCGATATACCAATTATCAACCGAGTCCACACACCAAACATTTGCTGACGACACTGATTTTCTAAGCATTCATGAAAGCTCCGAAGTAGGAACTTAATACTTACAACACCACATTTTTTATTTGCAATTGTGGTTAAAAAATAGAGAGTTAAAATTAACGAACAAAAATGTAATTACATTACTTTTACACTGCGTAAAGAATTATGCCCTCTAATTCGAATAAACCCCAACACTTAGATGTCAAATACCTTAGCATTCATCTCGGTAGACGCTTAACCTGGAGAAGTCACTTTGCAGTGCAAATAAATTTGATCAACCATTAACTTAGATTACAAGCTCTTAATTTATAATTTGATTCTTAAACCAATATGGTGCTAAGATTCTCAGTTATGGGGTACTGCCTCAGCTTCAAATTCCTAAACGATCGTGGCTACGTTTGACTAATAAGGAGGAATATCAATGATGATTAAAAAAAATATTTAAACTATTCTTTCTATTCAACATTCATCAGCATATGTAGAAAGAACTTTTTCTTCCCAAAATACCAACTTACCAATACAAAGAATCGTTTTCATGTAAATACTTTGTTATTCCTAATACATTCGAAATACCTATTTAAGGAAAGCTAATTCTAGTAATTGTTATGCTAAAGATATTTTTAAACTTATAATACAAAAAAATGTAACAGTCCATTGACGAACTTTTGGACTTCTTTGACGTGAAGTTTTGATTTCGTTCTTAATAAAATAAAACAAATGTACTATATAACTTTATTTTAATTAAATAAAAAGCTCGCTATCAAATATATTAAAAAAATTTTGGCCTTACTTTTTGCTATAAAAATATGCATATACATACGCTAAATATATTACTTACTCTGTTACTCTGTCATCATAATTCGTAACCAAGGCGAATTCATACCAGGTGTGAGCAGTAGGACAACAACTACAACAAAACAGCAACATTGACATTAGATTAGCAGATATGAAACAAAGTATTTTTTGACAAGATATTAGCAAAAAAAACGAGAGCAAAAAACAATCAGCTGGGCTATCGACTCCACCTGGTATGAATTCGCCTTGTTCCTAACCTACTAATTTGAGCGTCGGATATGGATGTATAACATCATCATCATTACTTTTTTCTATCAAAGTTCTTCAATTTTGGCAAGTTCAAATTCCGGGAACTTCTCGTCATTCTTTTATACATACATACATTATATGCATTGTTTGATATTAATATATTAGTAGTTGATGCATTTTTTGAATATTATGATATTGATTTTTTTCTCTTAACGCATAAGGTCTGAGTAAAGTAAAACAGAAATTTACATAAGTAATTACTCTCCCAAATATGAAAAAGTAAATGAACGCTTTACTATAGACTTGGGTAGTTCACGAACGAACTAGTTCAATTGAACTATTCTATCAATTAACTAAATGAACTAGTTCAAATTTTTATGTCTACCTAGTTCAATTTTTGAACTATGACTTTGTGTTTGAACTATTAAAGGTATTTGAACTACTAAAATATAAGTATGTTCGTTATTGATGTTTACTGAAAACAATGTAGAACTGCCATACAATTTAATAACCATTTTAAGAATTTATTATTTTTGAAAATTATTAATAATAAAATTATAATAAGGTTATAAAAAGTGGTTCAGAGCACAAATCATAGTTCAAAAGGAAAAAGACCGATTGAACTAAAAGATTGAACTATTTCACTTTTTTACTTTGAACTTAAATGAGCGATCTCTAAAATGAACTAAAATGCACAAGTCTACTTTACTAGCAAAAGTTAGCAAGTAGACTACGGTGGCGTCAGGAAGGCCCAAAAACTTGTACAGATTAGACCATAAAATAGTACCTTTGAAAACGTAATTGTACTGAAAGGGCAAACATAAAGTAATCTTCCGTTGTTAGCCAGAAATGTTGCTTTAAAGAAGTTTAAACTGATAGTTGTAATTACAAGGAAACCATAGGAATAAATCAAACAACAAAAATAAAAGCACAATAATTTAAATAAAATTATTGTTTTAAAATATTGGGTAGTTTTTGAAAGAGTTTATGATGCATTTAAGCTCCAGATGTCAATATTTTTCTGGTTAGTCAGTGCTACTAAGCATTCTTATTGCAAAGAAACTTCTATAATATTTACATTAATAATATTCCCTAACAAAAATATGTTTATTGTTCAAAATATATTAAAAACTGTACAATACCAATTATAAAATCAGAATTGTACCGAAAAAAGTACGATTGCAATAAATGTGTCATCCCTGATTATTTTACTATTTATTCAGGTGTGTGACGAAAATCGGCCGATTTGAAAAATAATTCGCTTTTACAATTCGTTAAATATGTGATGGATTTCGATCGATTTCATAATCCAATTTTGTTTCATTTCCATCTCATTTTTTTAAAAAAGCTTTTAAAACTTTAATACAACATGTTGTGATATAAAATTGACGGTTGAAAAATAAATAATAATTTTAATACACAATATATAGCAATATGCCTTATGATGCTGCAGTTTTTTTTAATTCTAAATTAAAATAATGCAAATGGTGAGAGCGAAAACATACGCCGGAAACGCCTAAGAGATAAATCTGATCCCTTAAGTTTGCCCGAGGAAACGTAAGTACAGAATTTTTCTTTCTGATTGATGTGCGTACGTACGTACGTTAATGTACACATCCACCCTTTAGATTTATAGAATATTTTCGAAAGGAAGGGTTTATTATAGTTTTAAATAAGATTGGAAATAGATTAAGAGAAAAATTTCGATTCCCCCTGTAATACAATTGGCAGCAGCCTTAAGTTTTTTTGCAGAAGGAAGTTTTCAGCGGTCTGTTGGAAATGACGCGAATGTTAGCATGCACCGCACAACTGTTTCAAAATGTTTTTCAAAAGTGTTGCACCAATTAGAAAGAAAAATTTGTCCGGCGTTTATTAAGCTCAGCTCTACCGAGGCAGATTTAAGGACATCAAAACAGTTTTTTTGTGGAAAGTATGGTATTCCAGGAATCATTGGATGTATAGACCGGTACTCATGTCGCTATAAAGGGGCCATTGGGAGAAGAACATTTATTTTTTAACAGAAAAGGGTATTATAGCATAAATGCTATGATTGTAAGTAAATTATGTTTAGAAAATGTAATTACTGCAATATATTTGATTTTACTTTCAGATATGCGATTACAAAATGGATATCAAAGCCGTTGATGCTACTAGGCCTGGATCAAGCCATGATTCCTTTATATTCAGCATGAGCACTGCCAGAAACTTTTTTATGCAAAAGTATCAAAATGGTGAACGTGGCTCTTGGTTGTTAGCAGATTCAGGTTACCCAATTGAACCCTTCCTTATGACGCCGTACAGGAATGCAACAGGAATTTCTCAACAGAGACGCTTCTGCAAGAAATGTAGTGGAGCGAACAATTGGAGTGATCAAAAGTCGATTTAGATGTTTGTCAAGAAAACTATGGTATTCTCCTTTAAAAGCAGTAAAAATTATAAATATCTGTTGCGCTTTACACAACTTGTGTAATATGCACAAAATAAAACCACCCGAATATGTGACAGAAGAAGATACAAATAATGAAAGTGATGAGCGAAGCGAGTTTTATGAAACTGAAAGTACATACTTTAGCAAACTCAGCAAATGTTATACGCGATAGTATTGCTGAAAATTTAAATTTTTTTATTTCGTTAACGTTATTTGTTTACTTGAACAAAATAAAATTATTTATTCGAAATTTGCATTTATATTTATTGGTATTTTAAAATCTCTATCTCTAATTGTTTTTCTTTGATTTGTAAATCCTTTATTTTTTTCAAAAGCCGCTTTTTCCAGCTCTTTGTTATGTCTTTTTATTCCAGCTATTACAGATGTCGTTAAATTTTCTATTGATTTATAAACTCGGCGTATGTTGGATGTTATAAGATTTAAATTTTTTGCTTTTCTATTTGAAATTTCAACCAGAGTTTTTAAGGAATCTGATAAATCTTTCCCAGTTTTTAAGTTGCCTTCCATATATCCTTTTAAAGACTTTTTTATGTCTTCATCCTTGTTTTTAATCTCTATCGAAGGTTTTTTGGAAGTACTTGGAAGATCATCAATATTATCAGCTCTTTTTCTCTTTTCTGGCCTGCTTTTTTGATATGTTGTTGCTGCAGATGAAACATCGTCATCATCAGATGAAGAAATCTCATTTCCAACTATAGAAACAGAGTTTTTAATTCCGTCAACCAATGCATATAAACCGCAAAGTTTACCAACAACTTCTTCTTTTTTTGAAATGAATATCTGATTGTACGGGACCGCCTCCCGTAGAAATTGCTTCTCACTTATTAGTTGTTATCTTCTTCTTAATGCTTGCCTTTCAGTCACGCCATATCTTGCATTTACAAAAAATGAATAAAACTTCCTTTTCATTTTTATTAACTCACCTTTTTCCAACCACTTACAATGTGGATTGGCGGACCAATGCTATTAACTTCGGTTTCTAAATTCTTCAATAAATTCTCCACGTCCACTTTATCACCTTTTGTGAAACCCCTCGCCACATCAGGATGTTTTTCCATAAATTCTATTAAAGCGTCTTCTTGAAGGATATTTTTATGCTTACCCCTTACACATAGTAAAAAAGTCATTGTTTTCATTGATACAAAATGGAATATGAAATCGACACAGTGAATCTGTTAGTAATATATTTATAGAATGAAATTACTCCTTCTGAATTCTGTTTTATATACAAATATGTTCAAATGACATTTCTGTTTAAAATAAGTATTTTACTTTATAATACAACTATTATGTATATCTCCATTTTGGTTTTATGTATACCATTTTTCACTCTTAATAAATTCGTCTTTATAATAGGTTATGGGCCCAGAGTCTCGCGTTTGAAATTTTTTTTGTTCTTTGTATTAAATTATATTAAAAAAAATGTTAAATATGAATACAACTTATGCACAATTTCCTAAATTGTCCAATAATAATTATCATGTTTGGAAATTTAACATGGAATTGCTATTGTTGGAGAGGGAGCTGTGGGATGTTGTTGTTGGAGCTGTTCCTGAGGTGCAGGATGATAAGTGGCTGATACGTGATGGAAAGGCAAGAGCTGCTATTGGACTAGCTGTGGAGGAATCACAAAAAGTGTTAATAAAGCATCTGAAAACTGCAAAACAGTTTTGGGATACCTTGAAAAAACATCATGAGAAGTCAAACATTTCCAACAAAGTAAGTCTTCTTAGACAAATGTCGTCCATGCGTTTAGTTAACGGAAAATCCATGGAAGACCACATCAATGAGTTTTTAACAATTGTTGATCGATTAAGAGATTTAGGTGAAACTGTAGAAGAGCACAAAGCCGTTGCATTCTTGTTGGGCACATTGGGGGAGAGTTATAATCCTTTAATTTCATCTTTGGAAATGCGCTCTGAAGCTGACCTTACACTTGATTTAGTAAAGGAAAAGTTGCTTCAGGAATTTAGAAGAAACTCCGGGAGTGAACAGGAGGTTGAAGCTGCATTTAAAATGCAAAAGAAAAAGTTTGTGCCTAAATGTTTCACGTGTGGTAAGCCAGGTCATTCCAAAAGAAATTGTCCAAATAATAAGACACAAAAGCAACAAAAAGCAAATGATAACCATGCCAAAATTGTGAAGGATGATAGCATGAATATTTGTTTCGGTGTCATGAAAGAAAAAGCAAATGGTGACTGGTTTGTTGATTCAGCTGCAACATGTCATATGAGTTGTGAAGAGAAATATTTTGTAAATATTAATAAGCAACAACTTGAAACAGTTTATTTGGCTGATGGCACTGAACTGAAATCTAATGGAACAGGTGATTGTCAACTATTATGTGAAAGTAGAGAAATTCGTGTAAGAAATGTTCTGTATGTACCCGAATTAGACGGTAGTTTACTATCTGTTCGCAAGTTGACTAGAGATGGTTTCAATGTTAATTTTAAATCTGATATTTGCTCAATTTCAAAAGATGGTAAAGTTTAGCAAAGACATTCCTTAAAAATCATTTATTTGTATTAAATCATTCATCCTATCGAGCAAATAAATTATCAAATTGTAAAAGTGATTGCATTCACATTTGGCATCGTCGATTTGGTCACAGAAGTATCAATGCTATAAAGTCTTCTGTAACTAACGAATTGGTCAAAGGTGTAAACATAAACAAATGTAGCTGCATTTCAAATTGTGAAGTATGTTTAAGGGCGAAGCTTACTCGAAATCCATTTTCTAAGGCATCAGAGTCTAGAACAAAAGAAGTTTTAGAATTGATACATTGCGATTTATGTGGACCAATGCAAAATCAAACCCCTGCTGGTAACCGTTATTTCCTGACATTGATTGATGACTTTAGTCGTTATTGTACTGTATTTTTTATTCCATCGAAAGATTTGGCGTTTGATAAAATTAAAGATTTTGTAGAACAAACACAAAACCAGTTTAGAAAGCGGATAAAAATTGTCAGAACTGATCGTGGTGGTGAGTTTGTGAACAGAAGGATGCAGAAATATTTCAAGAATAAAGGTATTATTCATCAACTTACTTGTCCTTATACACCCGAACAAAATGGGGTTGCGGAGAGGAAGAATCGAAGTCTTATGGAGATGGCCAGGTGTATGTTGTATGATGCAGACATGCAACTTAAGTTTTGGGCTGAGGCAGTTAACAATGCAAACTACATTCAGAATCGTTTTTTGTCATCTGCAGTAAATGTGACACGATTTGAGTTATGGTTTGGTAAGGCTCCGAATTTGAGTCATGTTCGTATTTTTGGTACCGTTGCATATGCTCATGTGAACAAGCAAAAGCTTAGAAAATTAGATGATGTAGCTGTCAAATGTTATTTAGTTGGTTATGCTGATGAATCGAAGGCTTTTCGATTGTTAAACCGGGGTACAAATAAAATTATTATTAGTTGTGATGTGAAGTTTTTAGAAAGTTTGTTCGTGTGGCGTTGGTATGGATGATGGTAATTCTGAGAACAAAATGGTTAATGTTCCTTTTGAAAGTAACAATTTGGAACCCATTTCACAACAAGTACCAGAAGATCTAGATAAGATTAGTTCGGACGATTTATATGATTTTGCATCTGCAGAAGAATTTTTATCATCTGAAACAAAAAGCGATTCTAATATGGCTAAAAGTTCATCAAGATCGAATAAAGGTGTACCTCCCAAAAGGTACGGTTATAAAGTTTGTGTAAGTGATGATCCAATAAGCTATAATGAGGCAGCATCAAGGCCTGATAACAAAGAATGGTTTAATGCTATGAGGGAAGAGATAAAAGCACTACAAGATAATAACACATGGGACTTGGTCGAACTACCCCGGAATAGCAAATTAGTTAGCTGCAAATGGGTGTTCAAATTAAAGGAAACAGTTGATGGTGCAAAACGGTACAGGGCAAGATTGGTCGCAAGGGGATTCTCGCAGAAGTATGGCGAAAGCTACGACGGGATTTTTGCACCAGTTGTAAAGCCGACATCATTTCGAAGTTTACTGGCCATTGCAAGTAACAAAAATATGAAAGTATACCATATTGATGTTAAGACGGCGTTTCTCTATGGTGAGTTAGATTCCGAAATATATATGAAACAACCAGAAGGTTTTATTACGCCGGGAAAGGAAGGTCTTGTTTGTAAATTAAATCATAGTTTGTATGGACTCAAGCAGTCAGCTCGTTGTTGGAATCTTCGTATCAATCAAATTTTTATTGATTCGGGATTCAGAAGGGGAAAGGCCGAACCTTGTCTCTATGTAAAGGGTAATGCTGACTTAATATACATTCTAATTTACGTGGATGATATTATAGTGGCCTCAAAATCAGAAGAACAAATCCAAGAAGTCGTAAGAACCCTGAAATCACATTTTAAGATAACGGAATTAGGTAATTTGAAGCTTTACTTAGGAATTGAAGTAAGTTTCAATGCCGGTTTATTTTATTTGTCCCAAGAGAAGTATATTGATAAAATATTAAATGAACTAAACCTTCAGGATTCAAAGTGTTCATCTATTCCTATGGATCCTGGATATTTGAAGAAAAGTACTGCTAGTTTACTTAAAAACAACAATATGTATCGAAAGGCAATTGGATCACTTCTGTATATTTCAAATAATACTCGACCTGATATTGCTGTCGCTGTGTCGATATTATCTCGGAAGATAAATAATCCAGATGAAAATGATTGGACGGAAGTAAAAAGAATTTTTAAATATCTAAAGGGCACTAAAAATTTAAAATTGTGTGTGGGATCTAAATCTAGATTGGAGCTGAAAGGCTTTGCTGATGCCGACTGGGCAGGTGATATGAATAGTCGAAAGTCTACGAGTGGTTTCATTTTCAAGCTAGGTGATGCAGTAATCAGCTACGCGAGTAGAAAACAATCACAAGTGACGTTATCATCTACCGAAGCCGAGTTTGTGGCTCTAGCTGAGGCATCTCAAGAATTTTTATGGATTATTCAGCTAATGGAAGAATTAGAAATTGATGTGCAGAATTCTACAATTTATGAAGATAATCAAAGCTGTCTAAAAATGCTGCAGGATGAGAAGATATCCCCCAGAAGCAAGCATGTGGATGTAAAATATTATTTTGTTCGTGAATTGTAAAAATCTTCAAAAGTTACTTATACTTATTGTCCAACGGATTCCATGTTAGCTGATATTTTAACTAAACCTTTACAGAGGATTAAAATATTAAAACTTATAAAGTTAATTGGTTTATGTAATTAAATTATTTTCTTATTTTCTAGTTTATATAAATTTATTATGCAATATTTGAATATATTGAGAAGGGGTGTTAGTAATATATTTATAGAATGAAATTACTCCTTCTGAATTCTGTTTATATACAAATATGTTCAAATGACATTTCTGTTTAAAATAAGTATTTTACTTTATAATACAACTATTATGTATATCTCCATTTTGGTTTTATGTTGTATACCATTTTTCACTCTGCATAAATT
The DNA here is from genome assembly GCA_949628195.1 of Phasia obesa. Lineage (NCBI taxonomy): Eukaryota > Metazoa > Arthropoda > Insecta > Diptera > Tachinidae > Phasia > Phasia obesa. The sequence goes on along the minus strand of OX451215.1, from coordinate 49,819,445 downwards.
CGTCTTTATAATAGAATCGATGCAATGTGAGCCATTACATGTTTTGCCGATTTCAAAACTTTTTAACGTCGAAATCGATTCAGGTATGTGATGGAAAAATTTACTAGCAAGAACTTGCAAGTAATATTTTTCTCTCACATTTTAACTCTCTTGTTTTGCTCCCTCGATGCTAGTTTTTAGAGTTACTGGACGCTTTTCCAGTAACAATTAGTACTAATTTACAGTTACTGAACAGAGCTATATTAAAGTATTTATTGCACTGCTGATGTAAATACAAGCAAATTTAATATTTTCTAACTTATGAGTCATTTAAGCGCCGTAAAGTTTCTAAGTTTTTGGACAACTCTTGGCCTAATAATCCAGAGATTACTAATAGTTTGTCGATAAGAAATGCTTCTTATCGTTCATATTTACGTAATAAAACTGATCAGAACTGGTAAAAGGTTTCCAGTCTTAGAAATCATACAAAAACTGTTATTCGTAATGCTTAGCGAAAGGCGCACGCTATTTTTTTATAACAATAACTCCAGACACATCTGGAATAAGCAACGTGCGAATGGATAGAATAACATAGTTTCAGATATTGAAAATGTTGATTTAAATTACTTTTTCTCTTTGAATCAAGATAATAATTCATTAAATTTTAGTATTATTACTAAATCTACATATCCCTAGGTTGGAAAATTGGCAAAATAGTCTCTATATTTCTATTCTCCCTGTTATTTCGAAAATGGTGGAAGTTTTGGTAAAAAAAATATGCCCTTGAGTAATATTGATAAAATCCTATTTTTACAATAAATCCTAGTATGCACAATATGGTTTTAGATGTGGTAGGAATACAACTTCTCTTCTGCTGGAATTAACTGATACTATAAAGAAATCTTTAAATGGAGGTAAATTTAATATCCTTTTATCTTGAATTGATTATGAATGACATTTTAATATAAAAACTAAGCTGTAAAATACGACAATCGTCATCGACATCAATATGTTTCAATTGGTATTTCTCAGGGTTCGGGTTTTGGACCTATATTATTTAATATCTACATTAATGACTTATTTCCTAAGTTTGAGTTGATTTCATCGCATCCCTTTTGCTTTTTCGGATGATTTGTTTTTTCTTTTTTGTGGTGGTCCACAGTTTATTGATGTCATGCAAAATGTGATTCAACACAGCATTGCGAATATTACTACATGGAGGAAAGAGAACAAGTTATTTTTAAATGCTGCTAAGGCTAAGGCAATGTCTGTTGTGTCACCGCAAACAAATTTGGATTTTAAATATTAATGGTAGTGGAATTTGGTTGGATTGCAATCTTAATTTTGAGAAACATATGTATGTACATACATACATAAACTCTGTTATATCCAGGGTGAATTTTGCCTTACGTAAAATTAACAATAGTAATCTTATATTGCCTCTGAATGCCAAAATAATGATAGTGCATTCTTTAATTATGTCTGTATTTTTGTATGCCATTGAAATATGTATATAGTGGAACTTTAGGATATAACTTAAGTAAACTCAGTAAGCTCTTTTTTTTTTTTGTTATTTGACGAAAAAAATTGGTAAATGGCAAAGGTACCACACCAAAGCTCCTGGGTGTGATTTCCTTAGCTTTCTTAGCAGCGCGACCTATACCTTCGTAATAAAATCTTGAGTTTAATGGTTCTCCACCAGCGAAAATAATTGAGTTTAATGGGTCTCCTCCAGTAAAAAATTAAGTTTTAAAAATGGTGCTCCACCAATGTCCGACTTATCAAATTAAAATTTATAGGTTATACACTATATGGTTATCGATTACATCAGCCAGTGTGAGTGAGACGCAAACCACTCGAAGGCCGAACAACAAGGACAGCCTGATTGACTTTAAGCGATAATGACAATGACAGAGCTACTTTACGACTGTCAGTAAGCTCTTTAATAGAGTTATTCGTTACCTCTTCTGTTTAAGAAGGTTCTGCATTTCGGTCCAAACGCAATCCTCAAATTTTAATTCCGACCGAGTAATAGAATATTTAACCATCTGTCAAATTGTCTTATAGTGCATTTACACTTGAGCGAAATCTAGTACTTACGAGATTTCGAACAACATCTAGCTATTTTAACTAGATTTCCCATACAAATTAAAATCTACTTCGTCACTAGATTTTGACGAAATCTACTCAAAATCTAGTAGTACTAAAAAATATTACGCTGTACCACAAAAAATGACATTTTAATTAAAAAACATAATAACGAAAATTAAAATTACTAAAAAAATTAAAACATTGCAAAAAAAGTTGTATAATTAGATTGGAAAAATAACTAAAATTAAATAAGAAAAAAATGATGTGCAAGTTGAAAATAGGAGGTAAGTAAGTTAATGAAATATGGTTAATGAAATCTTGCTAGTGTCAAAAAATTAAATGTAAACGACCTAGATTTTGAAAAAGAAATCTACTAGATTTCGACGTAGTGTAAATGCACTATTAGAACATTTGAAACTTTAAGAGATTTTATTATTAACAAACCATAAACCTAAAACAAGATTAATCTAAATACTTTTTAAAATTATATATCTACATATATATATATGTATGTATGTACATATTATGAATATGACATTTGAATATATAAAAATTTTTAACGGTACCATTTATAGTGCTGATAAGTATAAAAATAAATAACAGAGTTGTTTCTACTATAACAGCTGGCTGGAATTTACATTGGCTACTGCAACTAAAAATACATTTGTTTAACCTTAAATGGCATGTAGTATCCTGGATTTTCTGTGAAATTTGCAAATAACAACCCAAAATGTCATACTTTTAGATATACAAGTAATATTGGAGATTTCAACTAATCATCAAGAAAATGACAGCCTTAGCTACCATTAACTGGTTGTTTATTTGCGGTTTGGCCTTTTGTTTGGGTGGTGTAGTGGTACTTAGTTTAATGCCTTTGGGCTCAGGTATGTGTACTAACGGCGTAAACCTCATAATATAGTTACTAGTTTCTCTATTTTCAGATTGCATATGCCCGCTAAGCAGAGGAAAACCAAAAGAAGAAAATGCTGACATGCAAAGACGTACCTCAGATAACTTACAAGTTCTCCATAAACTAGCCATTCTGGTACCGTTTCGTGATCGTTTTGAAGAGTTGTTGCAATTTGTGCCTCACATGACAAATTTTCTTAAGAAACAGGGTATAGTCCATCACATATTTTTATTAAATCAAGTAGATCGATACCGTTTCAATCGAGCCTCTTTGATAAATGTGGGTTTTCGTTTTACCAGCGGTGTTTACGATTACATAGCCATGCATGACGTTGATCTTCTGCCTCTCAACGATAACCTGCGTTATGATTATCCTAGTGAAGCCGGTCCTTTACATATTGCAGCTCCAGACTTACATCCAAAATATCATTATGAAAATTTTGTTGGTGGTATTTTATTAGTAAGAAGAGAACATTTTGAGGCCTTAAATGGCATGTCAAACAAATATTGGGGTTGGGGTCTAGAAGATGATGAATTTTATGTTCGAATCAGAGATGCTGGGTTAACAGTATCAAGACCAAAAAACATTAAGACTGGTGTTAATAACACTTTCAAGTAAGTTTTTTTGTTTTAATTTAGAGAAGAAAATTAAAATCTTTATAATTTGTAGTCATATACACAACCGTTATCATCGCAAAAGGGATACCCAAAAGTGTTTTAATCAGAAAGAAGTAACACGAAAACGTGATCGTCAAACGGGTCTCAGCACGCTGCAATATAAAATTCCAAAAATATTTGATGTAACAATTGAGGGAATTCAAATAACAGTTCTAAATATAATTCTAGAATGTGATTTAAAAGAAACACCCTGGTGCGATTGTTCCGGGGCTGCAGCAGCAGCTGCTGCGGAAGATTTAAAAGTACCATAATAAAATTGCCATAAACAGAAAAATTACTAATATGTATTCAATTATTTAATTTATTTATTTATGTAAACAAATACTTATTTATGTATATACTAATTCACTAAACCTCAAATATCTACTCAAAATTATCCCTAGTAGACATGAACCATGCCATATAGGAATGTCCAGAATAACACATAAGTGCATAAAGCTCCCATAAAACTGTTAGTCAACAAGCTTTGACGATTGATAAAAAATTTACGCCAGCCTGTGCCGGATTTTGCCAAAACCAGGAGCCATAAAACAAAAACTGAGATAAAGTAGAACAAAAATCCAAGTAGACCATTCAAGCCCAAGATACCTACAAAATAATAAAATTTTAATTTAGAAATATACAAATAAAATGATCTCACCAGCTGCACATCCCGATATGGCTGCCATTGATGTGCGGCAGTATTCTACTGCCGATATGTTGTGTCTTATCGCTGCCTCGCTGTAAGCCACAATTTCTCCAGTTTTTGAAGCTATAGGTTTAAGGCGTTGCATTTTAAAATTATTAGAGTAATTTTTTTTTTAACTATTTATATTGAAAACTTCGTTTTCCTCTGAAAAACTGTCTGCTAATTAACTTCATAAACAGCTGTTAAATATACTTATTGGTTTGTTATCGATATTTACTCACAGCTTCGTTCTACAAAGGGTAGATTAGACGGTTATATTCATAACAACTAAACTTGACAGCTCTCGTGTCTATTTTTTGCTTTCGGGTGTATTTCCTTCTTCAAAAGTCAAAATTTACATACATGTAAATACATGTTGTAACTCAAAATAAAAATTTAAAACACGATTTTATCTGAAACAAAAAATTAAAGTGTGCATTTACATAGAAAATTGGAACTTAAAAAAACATTATCTTGGTATTTTTAAAAATGCTTTTGACAGTAGAAAATGATTTGTAGAAAAACAAAATATACGTATTTTTATTGCACAATTATAATTATTTTCGCAGCTTACCTGTTAGGACCTGTTACCTGTCTTAACAAAAGTCAAATCTCATATAAAACATATTATTTTTAATACAGTTTTTTTATAAAGTTTGACTTTTCTTAAGACATGTGATTGAATTTACCAACAGATTTTGTCAAAAATTTCGAGCGTAATTTTTAGGTTCTATGCTTGGGCCCTTGCTCTTTATTTTGTTTGTTAATGATCTTTTTTGATATTATGCACTAGCGTGTGTAAGCCATTCTCTTATGCGGATGATGTTCAGCTATTATTCAATAGTACCTTTAATTTTTCGGATGTCCTGCAAAATGGCATTAATTACATCGTTGGGTATTTTCAAGATTGTATGTCTACAAATGGACTTATTATTAAGATGTAGATAGCAAACAAATAGACAGTTGATTATCCCGATGTTTTCTTCTATATTGGAGTTTGTAAGAGTACCAAGAGAATTTAATAATTTGCCGGCTTCCATAAGATTGTTTGATTGCGCTGTTGACACGTTTTGGGATTTTTTTCCAGAACACTAAATGATAAAAAGAGTAATTGTAATTTTTCCTATATAATTTTTCAACTGTTTTTTTTTTTTTTTTAATTTTTATTTATTACTCTATGAAGTTAATAGCCCATTCAGGCTGCCACGAAATTAAGTAATTTCGAGCTGAAATTACGAACGAAATCTAAAGTGTTCATACTGGGATTTTTGACATTTGAGTTAATTTCGCAAACAGCTGATCACTCTTAGTTGCATTTTTATAATTTAATTCTTTTGCAAAAAGCTTTCGCACAACACTTTCTCATTGATTTAAAATATACACGAATATTAAAAACAACACTACAACAAAATTAGTGTACAAATGTGTACATTTCCATTATTTCATTTGGCTTTTAAATTTTTTTCAAACAAAACGGACTTTCTAGGTTGTAAATATGGTCATGGTTGCAAAAAAAAGTAGCTTTTTCTACAAATCCAGCGTTGTCTATCCTAATTTCAAGTTAATTTCGACGAAATTAAGTCGCAATTTACATAAGACAGAAACAGGGCAGACATTTTTTGAATTCTCTTTTGCTCTTGCTTAAACAATTTACATTGGACATAAACAAGACAGACAGATTTTTGCACATTTTATTTTCTGTGTTATATTCTTTACATGTTTGTGTGTTTCAAAAGAAAAAAGCGAAAAGCAGAAAAGAGAAACGAAAAAATGTCCAGTACACTAGTCATGAAATACACACTCTACCTCTTCAACCCCTTGCCTACAAATCTCGTCTGTCTGCCCATTTTTCTGTCTAATGTAAATTGCGACTAAGTAGAATGAGTTAATTTGGGCAATGGTAAAATATATGCGAAATTACGTAATTTCAACTTGATTTCGGCCGAAATCACAAAATGACTTAATTTCGTGGCAGCCTGAACGGGCTATAAAAAAATTTAATGTATTTTTAAAAAAAGTTAAAGTTAAATCTATTTTAAGTTATTTATTGAATTTTTTATTTTTAGTTGTTATTAAGGTAGTAGTTATTAATAAATGAAATGAAATAGCTACACTGTAATATTTTATGCCTAAAATGTAATTTTTAATGTAAAGATTTTTGATTTTTTTTACTTTTACTTTTTATCCATAACATGTATATTAATTTTTACGTTTGCGTATTCTTTCTTATATAGCTGAACTCTTCCCTCTTGAAAAATTTTGTTTTACTATATAATTGTACTGTACCATAATCCTAAAAAGACGAAAAGAATTTCATTACGGCCATAACAAATTTTTAGAAATTTTTGCGTAGTTAATAAAATATATTTTTAAAAGCTTTTAAATAATACCAATATTGAAGTGATACGTTCAACCCGCAATGCATTAATATAGTTGTATATGAAACGTTCAGAGGCCCATTACTCGGAAAATATAGACCGCCAATTTTTGACTTGATATTTTCATCATATTTTTCAATTTTCTATTACCTTTTTGCATATTTTTTATCAGAGTAACTTTTTTAAACTATATTATTTTGTTCATCGCATTTTGTTATTTTGTTCACACTGTACGTAGAGAACGACAAATGATATAAATCTGTCATCGTTTTTTACATAACAATATTATCATCTCTAACTTCAAACAGCTGTTTTTGACATTTTCTTTCTATAAAATTTTCCAGTAAATATAAAAAAAAAAATCATTTCTTGGTGGAATTTGGACAAATTAATTAGTATCATGCTGTGATAAAAACAAAATTATGATATCAAACATGTAGAAACAATATAGTGTTAATTATTAATGAATTTATGCTTATGAAATATACAATATTTGGATTTTGAAAATTCAAAACAATAGCGTGGAAAACAAAAACAGTTTGTTAATAAATAAAATACAAAAAGGTAATGAAGTAAAAGAACGTAGTTAATTGTGTAGAATTGAAGGAAAACTTAAAATTCAAAAAAGGTACTAGGATTACAAAACGTATTTAATTGGTCACAATGTCGCCTCCTAAAACATGTGCTGTATGTGGTGATAAAGCTCTGGGTTATAACTTCAACGCTGTAACCTGCGAAAGTTGTAAGGCCTTCTTCAGACGCAATGCTTTGGCCAAAAAACAATTCTCTTGTCCTTTTAATCAAAACTGTGAAATAACTGTAGTTACAAGAAGATTTTGTCAGAAATGCCGTTTAAGAAAATGTCTAGACATTGGTATGAAAAGTGAAAATATTATGTCTGAAGAAGACAAAGTGGCTAAACGGCGAAAAATTGAATGTAACAGAGCCAAACGAAAGTTGAATTATTCTACTAAATCGCCAGAATGTGTTGATGGTGGTAGTGTTCATAATAGTGGGCGCCAAAGTGAAACTGCTCTTGCTGATAGTAGTAGTTACGAGTCCATTATTGGCAATAATGATTCTCGCAGCTGTGGTTCTTATGAAAGTACTATACCTGGATCATCAGATAGAACTATACTATCATCAAGTTCTACGTTTCCTGCTGAAGATTCTCTGAATTTGATTAACCCCGAATTAATGACAAGTGAGGAAATTGTTGAATATATAGTTGGAGATTCAGATAGGGCATCTCAAGCAATAAGTAAATTAATGAGAACTTCTTCTGAAGCGTTAAGAACGTTAGAAAAAATTATTAATTCGCAAAAAGATGCTTTACGTCTGATATCACATTTAATAAACTATCCAGGTGAGCTTATTTTTGATAACTTTATTTTAGGTATAATAACATTTAGGCCCATTATTATAATTTGCCAATAGCTAAGGTTACGATTTTATAGGAGAGATAAGTAAAACTTGCCTATAATATAAGTGATAGTTAAACTTATTTTTAGCTTACAATAACTTATAATATCGATAAATTACTTATATCTTCGATAAAATCCTAACTTTAGCTATTTATAATAATGGGCCATAATAAGATTGTGTAGAATTGCAATTTACTTCTTAGTTCAATAATATTTTTTTTTTTTTTATAAATAAAGGAGATGCTTTAAAAATCATTAGCAAGATTATGAATTCACCCTTTAACGCTTTAACGGTATTTACAAAATTCATGAGTTCACCCACCGATGCCTTGGAAATAATATCAAAAGTTGTTAGTTCACCCCAAGAAGTGTTGGAGTTTATAAAAAACTTAATGGATTCTCCAGAAAATGCAGTCGATATAATGAACAAATTTATTAACACACCGGCTGAAGCTTTACGCATGTTAAACCAAATATTCAAAGGTCAAAACGGAAGTGCTCATACTGAAAATTTTATGGAGCTTAGAAATACCATTAAAAATGTTCAAGATGGGACTATGAAATCGGTTATAAGAAATCCTAATCATGCTCCACCAGCAATCGAAAATACTCTTATACATTCTATGCTTAATTATCCTAGTCCGGATGTCGTAAATGGTGTAATTATCCCGCCAACATTAACTTCGCCACCACACGCTTCAACACCTGATACTCCTTTGTCGATTGATAATGGTCCTTATGCTACACCACCTCTCTCTGTCGCTGGTACTAAAACTGAGTCGTTTAACATTTCATCACCAGTACAATATTATTCATCTCCAGGAACAGCTCCTTCTACTCCTCTAAAACCAGAACAACACGAAGAAATAGCCAGTACTTCTTCAATAGGACCTTTATCTCCGGCATCTGAAGTTGATGCGGCGGCGGCAGCAGAATTCGCTAATGAACATTTTGATATCAAAACATTTATACAAAATTCATTTCCAACAAACTCTTCCGAACCATGTAGTCCTGGTGATAGTTTAAATTCTTTAGAATCAGTTCTCACTGAAGTGATACGTATAGAATTTCATGCTTTTAACAATCTTAAACAGGATCATATCAATTCCCCAATTAATGTTTCAACAACTTGCAATAATATGGATAAAGTACCTCAGTATGGGGATGACAATTGTATGCCACAACAGCAGCCATTGCAATGCCAACCCTCTGTGGTATGCCCACCCTCAACAACTATTAACATGTCACGAGAGCTGAATGAAACTGAATTAATGAAATTGCGGGAACTAAAGTTGGCCAGTGAGGCTCTCTATTTACCTGTCGATGATGATTTAAGCGTTCTAATGGGTGATGAGAGAATAAAGGTAAGTTTTGTTGCACTTTACTTTTGAATAACCTTTTATCTCCTTTAGATATTCTTTTATTTTACTGAACACATAATTTTCTTTTAACAACAAAACTTCTTTCGTCAAGAAACTTGGAAATAAAACTTTTTCAAAATGCTGGAGCGAAATTATGGCATTAAATATTTCAATGGAAATTTCGATGGAAATCGATTGCCGTTTGGAAAAATTTAGAAATCGGCCTTGATTTTTAAAGAAACTAATTTCTCCCCATCATGTTTTTGTTTAATTAAAAATTTTCATACTTTACTTGAATATTAAAAAATATTTTTTATCTTATCACAAAATCTTTTCTAAAATTAATTGAAACACCTGTTCCATGAGGTTACAAAATGTATATAGTTTTCTTCTAAACATCGATACATACATACATATGTACATAAATATATGATACAATTAACATTTATTGGTATGTTTGTATATGTGGTAAATACTTATCAAAACAAACGAAAGTAACAAAAACAGTATATTAATATAGATTAGTATAAATAAATAACAAACATTTTTGCAATAAGGGAAAAGCGTCGTTTTATAGTCTTTTAATATTTGTATACCCTTCAATACTATAAGTTTAAAAATGTGTATGTGTGTTTACTACAATTAGCTAAACATAATTAGGCCCATTATTATAACTTGCCAATAGCTAAGGTAGGATTTTTTTACAGCGATAAGTAGTGTTTCGTTTTAAATAATGAGGATAATGGTCATTACTATTACTATTAGTAAGTTATAATAATGCGCCTTAACATAATTTCATTAAATCTTATGAAATTCTTTTATATAAATATTGAAATATAAATATTTAAATGAATCGGACCAATGCAATACAGACTTGCACACAAAGGGTTTGCCACCACCATAAAAATGTTAACATTACATTAAAAGCTCTATAAAAATATGTATATTTTCTAAAGTAGTAAAATTTTATACAGACGAATTTTTGATGATTTTGCACGATTAAATAGCCTCAGTGAATTTGAATTTATAGTATTTGAAGCAATTTATAAGAGGCATAGTTTAGGGATTTATTAATACACTCTCTGTGAATTTCAAGTGTCTACATGTTACGTTTCAAGAGATACAGCTGTTTGAGAGAAGGTCAGGCGGACAGACACCGGAGCGGCATTAACAGGGCCAGTGACGTATTCCGGTACGGAGTCTCAAAAGTTTTACTTACAAATACCAGTACCAAAATATATGCCATAATTATACTCATATTGTGGAAATTAATAAATTATTCAACAAACTTTATCCACAGAAGATTACTTAACAGAAGATTACTTAACTTTTACTTTTGGTATAATTTTTATAAACATACATATGTTGAAAAACTCACAGAAGTACGTACATCTCAGGGGGCATAAATGATGTTTATTCTCACCTACTTTCCATTAAGTTGTCGGAATGGCCGCAAGGAGTTCGATCAGGCTTTAAGAAATAGGGTTGATCAGGTCAAAAACAGCAGGACACATAATAATAATTCTGATCAAGCTCGGGCGCAATGGAACGATTTCATTTATATCCGGGTTAACGGATTTTAATGTGAGTGAGGTTTGAACATGAATACTTGATTGGAATCTGGTAAACTGTACAAGGGTCCACAGTTTTACAGTTGGTTCCAGGATGAGTGTAGGTACCGATAGCGGTCCACAATCTATGAAATAGCAGGTGGTACAGGCTCCCAGATGATTGAGCAGCGATACTGAATGTCTTGGGTACGTAAAGGAAAGTGAGAAGGTCACTTTGTATGTTGACATTCAAGCAGCGTAAAACTATGGCTAGCTGTTATTTAAAATAAAAGGCAAAACATTTTTAAATCGAAATTTATAAATTACATCGGGCTAGTTTTGTTACTAATAATTTAGCGGACTCTAACCAAGTGGTTTTAGTTAACTAGTATTTTAAATTAAGGTTAGCAACAAGTATTTTTATCTTCAAAGCTATAGTCCCAAGTTAACTTATCTACACTTTTTTATAAAAAATGCTACGACATGATGCCAATACAATTCGTGTAAGACTCGCATACAACCTACGATTCCTATAATTGGTTGTACAACTCATCGCATCGTCTGTGGCTTGCTTAACGATTCTTTAATATTAAGTTGGGGAAAAAGAAATCATTATTTTTATTATTGTGAATGGTGTTTATGGTGCTGATACTGCAACATCTAACTACGTGCAATTTCGCTTTCGTCGATTACGTTCAGGTATTTTTGATGTTAAAGATGCACCTCGCACAGGCAGGCCCGTCATCGAAAATGTCGATAAAATCACAGAAATAATCGAAATTGATTGGCAGTTTCAAATCACTTGCGCAATGTTGGATCAAAAAGAAACTCGATGTTTGGGTGCCTCACCAATTACACCAAAAAACATGATGAGTCGAATTTTCTTATTCAAACCTTAACAATCGGAATCAAAACAACCCAATTCTTAAACGGATGGTGACTCGGAATGAAAAATGGGTCAAATACGACAATATTGTGGTTTGCATTTTCACCTTTATCAAAGGAAACCTAAAAACCGAATTTTTTCTTGTCAACTTTTATTTTTAAGACCCTGTAACTTACAACTGAATGGACCAAACAAAAAGCAGTAAGGGAATTTTTTTATTGTGAAATGTCACCTTGACAACGAATATAAATTTGAAATTGTATGATCGATACTTTACAAGATATCGATCTACCGAAAAAATAAAGGATTTCTTTTTTCCCCAACCTGTTATAAAAATCAAATTTTTTGTTTTAAAAAGTTTAAAGCTAAAAAAAGAGGTGTCATCATACAACTAAAGCGTTTTTTTATAAATTTTATTAAATCATCCTAAAAGGTTACTATTAATAATATGCTTTAAGCATTTTCAGTTACCAATCTAATTTATGCCCCTATTACGGTTTACAACTCAACTCAGTTGAGTTGTCTAAAAGACAACTTGAAAGACAACTGCTAATGATGAGTTGTAATTTGAAACAACTGCTACTGATAGTTGTAATTTTTTTAAACTTTTGTTAACCGAACTAGCACAGGGTTGTAAACGGTGAAACTACAACAGAGTTATAACACAATTTAATTTCAACTTAACAATTTTTCACTAGTTGAGTTGTAATTGATAATACCGAATTGTAAAATTTCAACTGAAGAAGAGTTAAGTTGTAAACCGTAATAGGGGCCTTATAGTATATAATCGATATATTATGCAAAAATGCAACAAATAAAAACTTTTTGAAAAATACACGAATTTAACAATGTAGGTTCGATTCTACTGTCCCATATTCCATATATCCCCATTTTCAGTTTGGAGAAATTGGTGACCAATTTTTATTTAGGATTATTTAAGGGCCTCGAAAGATTCGGAAAATCATTGGGCCCTTTCAAAGAGGTGTCATCAGTTTCTGTCTAATATCTCATTCAAACTAGATGCTAAACTTTGTTCGGTAATAATATAGCCGAGGATTTGTTTAATAAATTCCATATCAAAGTAAATTTGTCTTACTAGGTAGTGCGAGGAGATACCTAAGTATCCTGGTCCCAATATAGGATACTTTTCCGCAAAAATATCTTAGTAAGTGAAGAAAAAGCAGTGAAAGTATGCAGTTGAACTTACCGGATATGAATACTTTACTTTTTTTTATAAAGTAAAAAAATACATAAACTGATATGTAGCATATCTTAAGGCAGAACTAAAAACATCGGTATTACCACATAGCACTAAATCGCCAGCGAATTAAAATAATTATAATTGGCTTTGCTAGCTTCAAACTAATTCGACTAAAGAACACCAGAAGCGCTTGCGAAGCTTTACTTTCTAAAGGAAGTAACACAGTTAATTGCTTGAGTGTTACTTCTCTTAAAAGAAAACTAAAAACGTGGTGTAGATAGCTGTCAAATAAAATCGAACAAAATATTGAAGGTCGCTGACGAAGTGGCGTGCACAGCTAATTAAAAATATTTTTTGCTTTCTCACTTCTGCACTATAAAAGATCTAAACACATACAACTTTTGACATGTCAAACTACTAAATCAGCTGGGCGGACGACTCTGCCTAGAAAGATAAATCTACCTTGTGTCATATACATTTAAAAAAAAAAATTATTTATTTCTTCCTTTTTTAAAAAAAAAAAATAATTTTTTTTGTTATTTTTATTTCAAATTTTCACTAACAATAAGTATATGGGAAAATTGTAGCCACTGTAAAACTGAACAACTTTTGTGAACATACCAATATTATCTAAACGTGCCTATGCACCTTATTAGACAAAAACTGTAGACACCTTTTTTTCGAATCTTTCGAGGCCTAAGAATTAAAATTAATATATTACAGCTTCCCCACTGCGCTGTTTCTATTATGTTTTTTATTTATTCATTTATAGTAGTAGTTTTTTTGAAATGATCTTTATATCCATAATTATATGTATATATTTCTAGCCTGAAGACACAAATCAAAATCCAAAACTACTTCAGGTTATAAATTTAACAGCTGTCGCTATAAAACGTTTAATCAAAATGGCAAAAAAGATTTCCGGCTTTCGTGATATGTGTCAGGAGGACCAGGTGGCCTTATTAAAAGGAGGATGCACAGAAATGATGATAATGCGTTCAGTTATGACCTATGATGACGATCGCAACACGTGGAAGGTAGATTAATATTGGAATTTTTTAAGAGACAAATAAATTAAAAAATTAATATTACAAAATTGTAGATACCTCATACCAAAGAAAACATGACCAATATAAGAGCAGAAATTTTAAAATTAGCCAAAGGTAATATTTACGAAGAACATATTAAATTTATAAGTACTTTCGATGAAAAATGGCGTATGGATGAGCATATTATATTGATTATGTGTGCCATTGTATTGTTTTCACCAACCAGGTCACGTATTATACATTCCGATGTCATTAGATTAGAACAGGTTAGTGTTTGCATTATTTTTTAACTGCTTATCATTATAATTGTTCTCCAATTATCTTCAAGAATTCCTATTATTATCTCCTACGAAGATATTTGGAATCGGTTTATCCTGGTTGTGAGGCAAAGTCGGCTTTTATCAAGTTAATACAAAAAATTTCAGACGTTGGACGTTTAAATCAGTTTGTAATTGGTGTTTATTTAAATGTTAATCCATCACAAATTGAACCTTTACTAAGAGAAATATTTGATTTAAAAAATCATTAAACTCTTTTGTTAAATTTTACTATTATGTTTCATATTATTTTTTTTTTTAATGCAAATGTATATATATATATATATATATATTTTAATTAATTTTAATTATGAATTAAAATTAACCAATAGATTGTACCTCTACTATTTCCTTCCTACTAAGGTATTTTGTGGAAGGGATAAATTGGATAAGGGATAAATTGTACAAAATACATATTTATCATACATAGTAAAGTAATAACAATAAAATATATGTATAACGCTCACATTTTCTTAAAAAGAAGTTGTTAAAGAATTCTATTATATGTTGTATAAGTAACTAAATTGTGCAATTTTTATTCTAAATGCGTATATTATGTTTGTTTTTCTTTAATAAGTATTGTAGTTTATCTTCTGCCTCTATGTACATACATTTATTTGTTTTTATCTTATGATTTATAATACACAAAAATATATTAATAAATAAATATTAATATAAATATTACTGCAACGGTGTTTTCAATATTCAAAAAACATTTTACTATTATTAAGCATATGAGTATGTGAAAAAATCTGAGAACCCTGTTAGCTGCGGTTGTGTATGAAATAACTTTAGCTCTGCCTTCTTTCACGTTTTATTACTAACGTTAGCTATTGATACACCACTGGGTTATGTACATATATAACTCCACTCATTCGCCATCATCCAAGCAAATTGTCAAAGTGTTCTGAAATCGCAGTCATTTAATTAGTCGGATAAAAAAGTGATTTTAACGATTTTTTTGTATAGACCACTAATTATATTTGAAATCGATTGGAAATGATTTTTAATTAATAAATAAATCACCAAAAACAATTATTTTTTTTAAATAAAACAAAATTGGGTGTTCGCATTCGAACGAATTTTATAAAATAGATCGGGCTCGTCCTCAAAAAGTGAGTTCGGTCGGATCTTATTTTTTACTTGATAAGTTCGTTTTATTCTCCCTTTTTAAAATTGAAAAAAAGTAATCACTTTTAGATGATTCTTTTTTTTTTTAATTTTTTCCCTTTGAACATTTTTTACAAAGCTTCTGCCTGTTATAGTTAAAAATATAACGCCATATATGTCAAAATTACGTGTTCTATAGGGTCACCCTTTAATTTTTATACTTATTGTTGTGCCTGTTCATTACCTCAAAACTATTAGAACACCATTTAATTCTTTCTTTTATTTTTTGTTATTACACTATCATACTGTGTGAACAACGGTTTAAAAGATAAACCCAAATTAGTTAATATTGCGACTTCTATAGGGCACCCTATATTTTTAAATTTTATTTTTTCAAAATATAAGTACATATATCGCACTGGTTCCTCTAAAAAGAGTCAATTCAAAATTGTTTTCTTTTTAATATACTTTTATACAAATACTACTGTATTTTTTGGCGAAAGAGCAGAGAAAATGATGTAAGACACTATGTTGATTTTTTGCAAAAGTGAAAATTGAAAAATTTTGAGTTGACTCTCTTTAGAGGAACCAATGCGATAATTTTTTGTTAAACCGAAACCCGGTTCCTAAAACGACCGTTTTTTTTTCTCAATACTCTAATATTCATCCCCGTCCACAGAAATAGTTATTTATATTCATACTCGTTTATACCAATATTTGTTTGTACTTAAAAATGCTATTTAATGGAACTACTCAAATGCCCTCTTAGGTATTCGAGTGGAGGTATCCTTTCATGGGCACAAGCCCTCCTAAACAGCAGTTTTATAATCTTAAAAAAAACTCAAATTTAATTTTTTGATTAACAGATATTTATTTTGAATAAAACTTGCATTTTTATAAATACACTTATATTTGTATGTATGCATAGACCATAGAATTGTTCCAATACCAATTCCATTAACATTTGTATTTTTACAATTAATTACACAACTAAAACTAACTCCAAAAATAACATTCAAAAAGTTATTTAATTAATAGAAAATTGTGTGGTTTTGTAAAAATACTATTTTACTACATCTTAGGTAAAGAAAAACACATTACAAAAAACATTTTCCTCTGATAAGGAAAAGTCCAGTCACCACAAAATACATATGTTACATTTAAAAAATACCAATATTGAAAATATGTATGCAAGTATATATACATATGTATATGTATGTAAATTTATAAAAGAAACAACAAAAATGAAGTTAAAAAGCACACTTCTGATGGGATTTTTTTTATATCATTTCGCCACAAAATGTTAACAAGTTTGATACAAATTTGATTATATTTTTAATACAAATCAAAAAAAGAAAGTACTCCCTTGTATGTATACTAATTACAATCTTCAGCCCACTGCAAAAATTCTTGCAACTCACTCACGGCCAAATTACGTGATAAGGATTTAACCCGTAAATTGCGATCTGTTGTTATTAGCACCAGTTCAGTTTGTATAAAACATTTTCCGTCTGTGAAAGAAAAGTGAATAGATTTGCTTGGATTCCACATTTTTTTATCAAACATACCTTTACTGGTTTCCGAGCTCATTGTTTTGGATAATGCTATGGCTGTAGCTAAAATTTTGTCATCGTTTGAAACATGTTCCTCTTCGACTAAACCAAATAATGAAGCATTTATAATAGAACCTTTTGTAGTGGCACATCTGAAATTACTATGAAATAAATATATGCAATATGGGATTCTTAACACTGTTTCGTACTTGACATGACTTTTTGCGGTATTAATAAAATCCAATGATTTTTTAGCTCTTGTGGACACGTCATCGTAGTGATGTATACGTTGCTTTTGTAATGATTCATATGATTCTACTTTAACACCTTTGGAAAGACCATCCAATTCTTTGACCACTAAAATTTTATAAATTTATTATTTTATTATAAATTTATTATTTAGATTAGGTTTAGGAATATCTTTAAATTAATAAATTATTTTAATAGGCGAATTCAAAGCAATATATTTCGAATTTTACATAACAAAATTATAATACTGTACGCAGTGTAGGGTATGTTTATACACATTTTTTTAAAAATAAATTAGTCAAGTGCGAGTTAAACTTAAAAAATTCAAGTTGTTAATTATTTATTTCATGTCTTATCGGGCACCCTTTAATTTTAATTATTTTTTATACTACATCATAGGATTATATACCCTGAGTAAATATTAAGTGCCTGCCGATAACGTTTAGAAGAGAAGGCCAAATTACTCAAATTCGCAACATCTAGGGAAACACCTTTAATTTTTCGTACTTGTTGTAGACTTTTAACTCTTATTTTTATATTTTTTGCTATAGCGGACATAAATATACACACTGTGTATAAATTTACTTTTAAAGAATTAAAGCGATATTCGTGAAAATTGCAGCACTATCGAATTACCCATTTTAGTAATTGTTGTTACAGAGGCCATGGTAGTACATTCTCTATGCAAATATCAAAAGCCTCTCTGTTGCGGTTCAAAAAATAAGGTAATATACGTGAAAAACATGTCGCTCTTGGAACACCCATTAATTTTAAGTAATTGTCAGCGGCCATGGCAGCACATCTGTGCAAATTTCAAGAGTCTACCTATTACGGTTCAAAAAATAAGGCGTTATACATGCAAATCACGTCACTGTCGAAAAACCCTTTAATTTTTACTGTTTTTTATAGGTGTCATAGGTGTACACCATCTGTGAAAATTTCAGCAGTCTACCTATTATAGTTAAACACGTCACTGTTTAACGTCACTGTCAAAATACCATTTAATTTTTACTATTTGTATAGTGGCCATAGTAATACACTTTCTGTAAAAATTTCAAGTGTCTACCTGTTATCGTTCAAAACTTAGGCCAATTACATGCAAATCACTTCACTATCGGAACACCCTTTAATTTTTAGGTTTATTTTGTATACTTGTTTATATAGCGAACTAAAATTTAATTACTGTTTGTAAATTTTAAGTGTATGCCTCCTACAGTTCAAGAAATAAACACATATACGTGAATAACACGTCTCTATCAGAATATAGTAGCATCAGTTATACATCTTCTCCGTAAAAGGCGCTGACAGACGGACGGACATACAATAGGGCTACGTTTTTACCCTTTGGGTACGGAACCCTAAAAAGGTCAATTTGCAGTGATTTCAAAATAAAATGCAGTCCATATTAAACAAGGTATCAGCACTAGCAAGTAAGAACTAAAATTAAGCTTTTTGTGGATTTTTGCAGTGAGCTTTCCAAATAAATTTTGCACTTGAATATATTCCCATTCCTTTTTTTTTATTTATGACCCGTTTTGGAAACACATAATTTAATACGGTTTTAAAATATATGTTCTGCTGCTTAAAATATCAAGTCATAATGAAACACAATACGCCAAAGTTAAATATTTAGATTTTGCATTGACAATAGTTTGACTAGCAAGTACCAAACTAATGCAATTAGTAACTTGCCTGTAAGGGGTATAATAAGGGTATAGCGTTTAAATTCATGGACTATACGTGCAAAGTCTTCCAAGCAATCAATAAAGCAATTTGTGTCTGGTAACAGAAATTTAGGCCGTACTTCGATGTAAACTTTGGAATCAACATATTTAAGAATTTCCTAAAAAATAAAATTGGTTAAGTTATTTAAATTTTTTTTAATAACATAAATTTATTTTCCTTACCTCCAACTTATTGTGATACATTTTCTTTACATGTGTTTTAGCCTCCAGCTCCTTTTTGAGTTTAGAAAGGTGTGACAACTGCATATCCTCAGTTTTTGTATTTAAACACAATTTCAGCGACTTCGTTCTGGCAGATTTCTCAACATCTTCATTGACGTTAATATTTTCCGCATCATTTTCTTCGTTGGCCTCGT
This sequence comes from Phasia obesa, assembly GCA_949628195.1. Lineage (NCBI taxonomy): Eukaryota > Metazoa > Arthropoda > Insecta > Diptera > Tachinidae > Phasia > Phasia obesa. Next base: position 49,799,942 of record OX451215.1, on the reverse strand, counting down.
CGCTGTTTTCATTTTCATCATCACCATCCTCAGTTTTTGTCAATTGTGTAATCTGTAAATCTTCTAAAGCCTGTTTAATATCCGAATTTAAGTCTTCATTTATAAAATGAGAATTGGCCATATTTTCAAGACGTTTTCGATTCGCAAAATAAATTTCTTTAAAATCTAAAAGAATTTTAAGACGTGCCTTTAACTGTAAACTTTCTTCAGAAGATATATCAGTTTTTGTTTTGGGTATTATAGATACTAAAGGTGTAAAACCCATAAAAAATATATCTTCTGCAAATATTATATCGTTGTGTTGGGCCAAATCAAAAGATTCTCCATGTTGCAAAGTTTTAAAGAGTTTTTCCAGCTCTAGCCATGAATTAATAAATGTATGGCTGAAATAAGAGACAAATAAACGACGATTTGTTTTTAATTCAATTTACATACTCCTCATTTTTAATGGGCTCCCAAAAGTTTACATGGTGTTTAAGCCACAATATATAAATTCGATTATATTGCAATGTTGTATTTAAGTCCATAAAGCTTAAGAAGAATAGAGAAGAATAAAAACATATATAAATAGATATTAAATATTTAAGTTTAAAGCTTACTGCTCATCTGCAAATTCTTCTGGGTTTGTATTTAGTGCGTGTAACAGTTCATTGGATTTGCGTAGTAATAAACCAAAGATTTGATTGCAAAAATTAAATGCATGATATCGCCGAGTGTCTGGAAAATTTTATTATTTAGCAAATTATTTAATATTAAAACTTTTTATTACCCTTGTTTAAATTGTGTTCCATTGTAAAAATATTTAATGCTAAAATTTTCATTAATCTTGTCCTAGTAATAGCCAATGGTTCAGCTTGCAGCAAAACGCTCAATTGCAACAATAATTTACGCTGATGTTCCAACACCGTTTCCATACTAAAAAAATGTCTGTGTAAAATAAATAATAAAAAATGGTATTAAACAAATTACCCAACTCCAGTGTAAAGCTTTCCAATTATATATAAATATAAAGAAGTAATGCGCCGCAAAAGCTGAAAGAAGAAGCAGAAATACAAACTTGAAATTAATTTGATTTCCCATTTTGAATTAATTACCTCTTCTCTTGTCATTTCTCTATAACGTTTCTCTTCATTAATGATCATTTTATAATTATTGTTACCACTCAGATCTGCTCGATGTAAACGTCTCACTCCGTCAGGATAAATCCATACTTCTTTCCGCACAGATTTTGATGATTGATGATTATTATTGTTGTAATTGCAATGTAACGGAGAGCATTTTAGTTCAGTTTCTTCGTACTTTAAATATAATTCAATTAAGTTAAATTGGTTAAAAGAAGCTGGGCATATACCTTTTTACGAATTTCATCAAATAGTATCAACAGACTTTCTTTAGCTGAGTGTATGGCATTAGCTGACATTAAACTGCGCGTGTGATAATAAATGGCATCAAATTTTTTACGCTATAAAATAAAAAGTCATAGAAATTTGTCTGTGTATAAACGTTTAAATATTACTTACATAATGTATAGCTACAATAGCCAATTGATTGTATGGAACTCCATTTGAAGGCACTAATGCTTGGGCCTGTTTATAAAATTTTTCTGCCTCAGAATAATCCTGACCATTTAAATCTTTGATTTTATAACGGTACAAATCCCCTAAATATATTAACAACTTTTGAGCGGTTACTTTTGCTATCAAATCAACTTTATGCTGTGATCGTTGGTTTATTAAACCTTGATCATTTTTAACCCTTGATACTATTTCTTTTGACAAATACTTTTCATAGAGTTTTTGATAAAGAAATTCATAGAATGTTATGCCTTCAGTTATAATTTCTTGAACGTATTTTATGGCATTGGGTAAATTTTGTAGCTGTTTTAAGTGTTCACGTATGTTGTAGAACAAGATTTTCCAAAAAAACGAATCAACTTTTTGTTCACAACAAAATTTCAGATTGTTTAATAAGAGATTTTTAAATATTTCCTGTAGTTCTTGGCGTATGTTATTTACTTTGGGCCATTTCTAAGATTCCAAAAAATTAAGTTTAAAAAATACAATTAAAATATTTTGGAATAAGTCATATAAAACTTACACAAAAGAAAATTATGTAATTAACGTTAAAGGCATTTCCAAGGAAGATTTACCTTAAGATAAATAAATCTACCTTGGGCATTTCGATAAAAATAGTGACATTAAAATGGCATTAAAATTTTTATATACGAAAAAATAAATGTTTAAAGAAGAATTTTATCATTTTACCGATTTTTTAAGATTTTTTACAAGAAAAATACAATGCGATAGGATTTAATTAGATTACCTCTATTACTAGATTATGATTCATTACATTCTGAAGATTCTCAAACAGTAACGGCAAACGATTTGCATTATCATCCAAGGCTTCAAACCACAACGGATGATTAAGAGTTTGAACATATCTTACAGGAGACATGGGTTGTTCATATCTAGTTGAAAGCATATCCTGCCTAGTCTGGTGTCGATTACGTCTATCATGGTTACGCAAACCATTCTTTGTATCTTGGCTGTTGCATTCATTCAATTGTTTTGCATCCTCTGCATTTAAACGAATTAGCCCCGGTACAGCAACGTTTGCTTGGTTTTCACACTTATTCTCCATAGTCATAGGATCTGTTACTGACCCGCCGGCTTCCAAAACGGGTTTAACTTTTTCCAACATTTCTTCATTTTCATTTTTAGCAGTCAAACGTAGAAAGTAATCGATGGAAGTTACCTTATTGACGTTTGAGTGCGATGTTGCATTGCACTCATGCGGCTTACAAGATGGAAGGCTTGGTTTATAAACCACTGCCACCTGATCCACATGGGAACCGTTGCCACTATCTTTTTTCCCACTGCTTCTAATATTAACATGGCTTTTGCAACCTTTAGTGCTTCCACCACTTAACTTACTCAAGTTGCTGCTTTTAATGCTGTTATTGTTTCTCCCATCACGTGTAATGATTTTCTCCTGTAGTCGTTTTGGCAAATTCCCGATTATTATCGAAATATCATTTTGTTCTTGCGTTTCCTTTCGATTCATATTTTAAACATAACGCCATCAACTGCATTTATGTTTTTTTAATCTGTTATTATTTGCAAATTACGCACTCAAAAATTTTAAATAAATAACTTTAATTTATAAAAAATTTTATTTGTTTATTTTGCTCACTTTCCCAAGAAGTAAACGTTAGGTTAACAACACAAAAGTTAATTGCAACAATCGCGAAGCGTTGCACAAAAAATTACAACGGTGTAGAATTAGTAATCATGAGATTAGGTATGGTTTACAGGGTGTTAACAACTGGGATTAAATTTGACATAATATGTGAGAGAACGCCAGCAGAATAACGTAATTGATTTGTTGAAATTTCTATAAAACTAAATACATAATAAAATTGTATGAAAAAGTCATGAAAAAAATTTGGTCTCTGTTTTTACTGTGGAAAAAGATTGAAATTTTTCTGAAAACATTTATTTCAAACATTTTTTTCAAACAACAGCTTTTGGTAACATTTGTAAAACAATGTGGTATTCTGAAAAACAATATAATCGTAAAATTCTTCCAAATCGCGAGATAGACCCTCATTTTAAATGTTAAATTTTCCTTGTGAAATAATAAATATTGCTCAACATTTTTCACAAAGGCTTTAGTTGGTAGTTGTGGAGTAAACATCAAATTTATTTGTTGACGGTGTTTATCTGCATGCATACATGGAAACATTTATTGCAACTGTGTGTATATATTTTATTATGCGCTACTATTTGACTGTTCATTTCACGAAATTGTCTTGATGAGATCCTTTATGAAAACGCTTTCATTATAAATTTCATTCTCTCTGGGATTGAAATAGACGTTTGTTGAGATAAATATCCCAGATCTCATCGAAGTATATACGCTATGTTACCAATATTTCACCCACAGATATGTTTCCAAGCACTGCTTGACCACTACGTCTGTGATTTCTAACCAATTTAGTTAAAGCCCTTCAAAATAAACTGCAGCTGAGAACTCAATAGCAATTTTTTGAAAACTCCATTTCGTAATTTTATAACACTTGGGGGAGTTCAATGTCGATGCAAATGATCTTGCAATAGTTTTTGTTAAATTAGAATATTATCAAAAACTGAATACCGCTATTTTGTTTTTTATTAAGCCTGGTACTCTGTTCAGTTTTTCATGCAGAATGCTGTCAAACGACATACATAAAAAATGTGTATGAAAAAGTCATGGAAAAATGTTTCAAAAGTAGTACACTGTTTTTACTGTGGAAAAACATTGAAACGTTTCTGGCAACATTTTATCAAAGCTGTGAAATAAAGCAAATGGGCATTATCTTATGTGAAAATTTTCAAACAGCTTTTTGTTAAACAATGCGGTATACATACTTAAAAACAATAAAATTGAAATAATAAATGTTGCTCAACAGGAAATAAACAAATTTTAAATCCTAGAACATTAGGTTCCTTTTTTGAATAAAAATTTTGGATGGTGGGCTTTATTAACTTGGTTTTGAATTTAACTTTTTATTAAGCAACTAAATACGCAATATTTAAGAAAATATTTGTTGTATATACATTGTTAGTATGAAGTGTGTGATTGGACCAATTTTAGTTAAATATTTCAAATTTTAAATTACTACATCACATATAATATTTTGAGTGTAAACTGATTCCAACACAAAATCACCTCAAAAAATTATTAACTGTCATCGCTATTGTTTTTAACAGCTGACATTTGTTTTTGGCTGCATGCATACACACACATTATAATTTTATACAAAAAATTTCAAAATTTTTTAAATATTGCATTAATTATGGCACAAATAACATTTTTAGACAAATTACTCCTTGAATATTTAACATTTAGAGGATTTTCGAATACACTGAAAGCTTTGGACAATGAACTAAAAAACGAAAAGGATCAATCGTTTCGGGCAGAAAAAATAATGGAGCAATTTAATCAACATGTACAAACGCATGACTTGCAGGCATTGTTAACGTTGTGGAAACATTTGGATACACACTTATTCAGTAAACTAGAACATACTTATGCTGTGGGTAAGTGGAAACGGAACCTTTTCGTAAGTTAAGTATGTTAATTTTTTTATTTTCAGCGGTAAAGAAGCTGGAAAATAGTCTGCTGAAATTTTATTTGGTTACGGCCTACAACCATAACAAAGCTGATAAAATTTCAGATTTTTTTTCGAAACTAGCAAACGAATTACAACAACAAAGTGAATGGAAAGATTGGTTTTGTATGTTTATATAATGTTTGTCTTAATGTTTTTTTTTTATCAAATTTCCTAATTTTTAGATTTTCCTTATTGCCGTAATGCTGAAGAATCGCCCACATTTTCTCTTTACTTTAGCAAACAGTGGCAAGACACTCTACAATTATCTTTAAGAAACTTTTTGGCCATAGTCTACCAATGCTTACCTCAACCAACTTTCGTCAGAGCGGAACAGGAAGCGGTTCTTATACGTGGTTTACAAGAAGAAAATGCATTGCTTAAGTCTCGTCTTCAGCAAGCACTCCAACAACAGCAGCAACTTTCAGCATCTATAAGTACACATAATGTTAATACAGCCGGTGGTGGTGACCAGCCGTCTAAACTTCGTTCTTCGTGTCGTCCTCAACAGAACTTGAATGACATACTACCTTTTGATATTAGTCCACCAAGTCATGTAGTTGATGATTTTTGTAATATAGCCACAGAAGTAAATAGTATTTCACAGGCCAGTGATGCTCAAGCACGCGGTTTAAAAATGCTTATACGTAATTTGGGAAGTGGAGGCTCTCCGGTAATGGGTCGTAAAGATAATGACAAGTCGTCGAAACGTCGTTCAGGTAGTGTAGGTAGAAATTGGATGTAAACAATGGTACATTTTACTCCCCAAATTTAAAATAATAAGTAATAAAGGGTAAAATATAAATAATATTTAAACTAGTTAACAATTTTTGATTTCATATACATCCCCCCCAGGGGCATTCAAAAAACTTAAGCTGGATCCGCTCCTGAGTATATGTACCTATATGTTTTGTAGATGAATTAATGTAAGTTTCTTTTATTAAAAATATACATACAGTGGTGTTCCATAAATAGAGCCAGTCTCACTTTCTACATCTTAATGTCGTTAATTCACTTGAAGAAACTTGTGATCTGACGAATCAAAACTAAATTTATTTAACTCTGACAAGCAGCCACTGTGTACGAAGGCTACCATACACGAAACGTCTTGCTCAATACACCGTAATTAAGGTGTGGGAGTGTTTTTCATATATTGGAACTAGTCCTATTTTTTACACAAATCTGCTTAACAGTTATGTGATGGCTTACGCAGAAAATGAAATGCTGCTTTGATTTGTTTTTCAGCACAACAATGACCCGAAACACACATCGAAGTGGGCGAAAGATTGGTTTGACAAATATAGGGTTGATGTTTTCAGCTGGCCTGCTCAATTGCCTTAAACCCATTAAACACTTGTGGCGAATAGTTAAATCAGCTGTTAAGGGAATACATGCAACTAATAAAGATCACTTGTGGGAATTAGTAAAAGGAGCATGGCGTAATATTCCGATTGAGACATGCCTAAAACTTGTTGCCCCTATGCCAAAACGGTGTTCATTGTTATCAAAAATAAATTATATTCCACTAAGTACTGAAGTAATTTGAAAATAATTAAATTATATTATTTTACTCATAGCTTGGAATTTTGTCTTTTTAGATAATTGAAGTGGATGGCGCTATTTTTTTGCACACCTAAAATCTTGAATTTCGTATGTTTTTACGTATATATTTCATTTAATTTTTTTTATTAAAACAGGTCTATAGTTATTTAGTTGGTCAGTTGTTCGGTCTTACAAAAATATAAACCTTAAAATTTGTTATGAAGATTTAGTAGGGTTTTTTCTTTTTCGATATATGTTGTAAAAGGTGGCTCATTTATATATATATATATATATATATATATATATATATATATATACTAGCTATCCCCGGTGCGCTTCGCTACACCCATCCACAAAAAACACAATAAACACTTGAAGAAAAGTATGACCAACATTTAACGCGAAAGCGCAT
>OX451215.1:49683906-49792636 GCA_949628195.1 Phasia obesa | reverse complement strand
AGTTGTTGCATTATTTATTGGGTTAAGTAATAATGAGTGTTCTTGTAATGATCTCTTTTGATAAGAGATTAGCATTTCTCTAACATATTTGATGTTTTATTTTGTGCTCACAAACTTTTTAAAAACAAACTGTAAAATAATATTACATTGTTGTTGTTTTAAATATTATTGATCAACAAACGGTAATTGCAATTATATATTTAATTCACAATCTATTTGAGAGTGTAAGTTTATACAAGTTTATACCTATAAAGTGTTAAAAGAAATTTACAAGGTCATGGATAATTCAACAATTTCTTATAGTGGAATTTCTGATATTTGGATCGATAGCAATAAAGATATTGATGTTGTTGTTGGTGTCATAGCAACCAAGGCGAATTCATACCAGGTGTGAGCAGTAGAGCAACAACTACAAAAGACAACAACTTTGACATTAGATTAGCAGATATGAAACAATGTATTTTTGACAAGACATTAGCAAAAAAACGAGAGCAATAAACGATCATCTGGACTATCAACTCCACCTGGTATGAATTCGCCTTGACAGCAACAATATTCAATGAAATGTCACACTTAATTATTAAAAAATTTCGTGATTTTTTAATAAAATATTTCATACCAAAAATGGAACAAAACTGGGCGCATAAAAAGCAAATTTTTGGCTGATAATGAAGAATGGCTTGCACAGCTTTACACCATATGTGAAGAAACGTTGGATGATGAACAACCAAGCTACAGGAATGTTATCCGAAGAAGCGCAAGAAGCAATCAATAAGGAGTATAGAAACTGTAGGCTATTCCATTCTCGTAAAAATTCACATATTTCTACGAATTAAGATGTAATGCACTATTTTCAAATATCATCAGACCCTTATATTAATTCATTTAGAATTAGAATGAAATTGAAGAAATTAGAAAAATAAAATAGAATAAAATTTAGAATAGAATAGATGTTAAAAATTATTGATAGAATGAAAAAAAATTGTTCTTTTTTATTGCAGTTCAATGCAATAATTAAAAATTAGAATAGAATAGATGTTAAAAATTATTGATAGAATGAAAAAAAATTGTTCTTTTTTATTGCAGTTCAATGCAATAATTAAAAATTAGAATAGAATAGATGTTAAAAATTATTGATAGAATGAAAAAAAAAATTGTTCTTTTTTATTGCATTTCAATGCGAGGTGGGGCTAATAGTTGGCGTGTTATTGTAATTTTTTCATGAAACATTTTAAATGATATAAATTACAGTAATATCTAATTTGAAGGTTGTACCTAAAATATTTTAGAAAATATGGTACTTTTTATGTTGAGGTTGTATGGGTGTTGAGGGTAAAAGTGGGCCAAAGTTCAAAATTTTTTTCCTATAATGTTTGTAACAATATAACATTCAAGTATACCAAAATTTAAAGTTATACCTAAAGTATTACGGACAATACGGCATTTTACAAATTTCGATTGTATGGGAGGTGGGCGAATTTTCTTAATTTCTTTTCTAAACTGGAATTGTCTCAAAAATAACCTGTGCAAAATTTCATAGCTCTACAATGACTCCTTGTATTTAATGCCGGCGTTGTCTCACTGTGCACCGCACGCACAGTAGTTTAAAAACATTTTGTATCGAACATAATATGGAAGAAGGAAAAAAACATTTGAATTTGATTATATACTTGCAGTAACATTCTATTGATTTTCTCTCATAAAATTCAGTAAGGATTTGGATGATTCTGATATGTGCATCAAAATCAATCACATAATCCTTCTGTCAGTTGTGTGCAAGGCAAAACTGCACTACAGCTAACGATAAATCAATCGCATCATTTTTTTACTTTTCTATTTGCTAATGCTTGGTTTTCATTATGTCATATGAACTGTCAACAAAAACTGCCTCAAATGAATTGTCGTCATTTTGCGTCAAATGCGTTTTCACTGCATTTTAAGAACTGACAAAAAGTCGGTAAAGACAAACAAAAAAGTTGACAACTTGTTGTCAAATCTACTTTAAGTAAAAAATGATGCCATATCTGCTGACAAACTAAAATTTGGCGTTTTCACTTATTTGTCATTTAAGATGGCAGTTGGTGTGCATAACTGACTGCAAACATAGATGGCACCATATGACAATCCGTTTTCATACAATTGCCAACAATTTGGGCAATTTGACAACAAAAATGACATAGTGAAAACCAAGCATTAGTATGAGTTTTTATGTTTTAATAATGTTTTTAATTAGCAAGAAAAATGTAATTCAAAGTTAATAAAAAATAAATAATTAATAAATAAATAAAATGATTATTTTTAAAAGGCAACACTTTGATTCTTTTCCTTTTGTCATATTAAATGCCGAAAGTGAGTATTTTTGTTACCTTTACCATTTTGAAATCCACAATTTTAAGAAATTGTATGTATGTATGTATATTATATAAATTTTGTTTTAAATATACATACATATAAACTATTAAATATAAAAAAATTTATGAAAAATAAACCTATTTTCTCCAGATTCACCGTCATTTTTGCGTAATCTATGACAAAAAATTAACAGCAACCAAACAGCAACTGACAACGCAACTGAGTTTGGGTTGCCATCCATAATCGACCTATGTATTTGTTTCCATAAAACATTTTTCTGTTTCAACAAATTTTTAAATTGTCAAAAATATTCGTTTAAACCTGTGGAGTAGATAGAGATAATCAGATATGTGATGGAAAACGATTTTGAAAACGAATCGATTTGAAACGATTTTGTTGCTTTGTATAAAAATTAGTTTTACTAATTTTGAATTTTTTTTTATTATTTTTGTCTAAATTCTTCTTTTATCTTCTGGTACACTTTTCAAACCCAAATGTTAAGAGATTAAAATTTAAATGAATTAACAATTATTCAGGCTTAAGGTCTTTTATTATAAAGAGATAACGACAAATTAGGCATTAGCAGAATGTAACACATTTTCTGGATTGCTAAATCCAGCGTTGTCTACTTTTGCTTGCTTTTGGGTGCTTTTTCAAATTTTTTGTGCGAAAATTTCGCGAGTTGGTGCGTGGTGCGCGCTTTTTTGGAAATTTTGGTGCTTTTTTTAATTTTTGGTGGCACCAACTGTGCAAAATGTTCCTAGTCATTTTTACAGACCATAATAAGAACAACTAGTAATGATGTTTAAGTTAAACGGTATTGTTGTTGTATTAATTTGTGTTATGTTAAAAAAAAATAAAAAATTCACTGTATGGAATTTGCTATCCCTACAAAACACATTGGTTTTCCTATTCAGCTGTTAGGCAAAAGACCTACGAACAAACATATCAATTAATAAATATGATAATGAGTATCCTGATAATACTGATAAAGAGTTCCACTGATTGCAGACACTCGTTGGCTTTTAATAGAAAAGTCAAAGCAATTTTAAAAATGTGGCTTGAATTAAAAACGCTATTTAATACATTTCCAACATCTCAACAATATTTTTTATCTAACCAACTAAAAAATATATACAATGATGATATTAATTATGTTTACTTAGTATATTTATCCGATATTTTAAAAGAGGTGCAACGTGTTAATCTCGCATTTGAATCAAAAAATGCTGACCACACTAAATTATTTGATGATTTGCACAATCTCTTAAAAATTTTGATATCCAAACTAACTGAGCCTGACATTGAATTCGATTTTTTAACAGGTGATATCAATACATCGTTTGATATTTGATATTTGGGTTTTAAGTTTGAAGAAGTTTGCGAATTAAAGAAAATAAGCAATGAAGCAAAGAAAGATATATCAAAAACTTGTTGTAAATTCACCAAAAAATTAGTTGAAGAGATTCAGGCGAGACTGCCTTCTAATGTTGAAATTTTACAAAAAATTAACTTTTTAAACGTACAAAATGTTTTATCTCTTTGCAAAAATTATATCATGCCATTAGCAGTACAATTTGAATCCGATATCGAAATATTGTCTAGTATTGAAAACGGATGGCGAATGGTTTACCTTATGCAATGGAAAAATATTGATTCAACATTAGAATTTTGGACTGAAGTTAAATGTTATAAAGACGCACTTAATATTAACAATTTTCATACACTAGCAAATATCTTTAAAATTTTGTCACTTCCATACTCAAATGCAGAAGTTGAGCACGTTTTTAGTTCAATGAATTTATTTAAATCAAAGATACGTAACCGATTGTCTTTAAGTGCTGTTAATGCATTACTTTGAATTAAAAATGGATTAAAACTGGAAAATTCTTGTTGTAAAACTTACGAACTTCCAGATAGCGTTAATTGCCGCATTAATAGTAATGATGTTTACAAAACTTCAGAATCAATCAAATCTGTTTTATGGCCAAATTAATATACAAAAATGTATCAGCTTGTACAAATAAATGAATGCAAAAATACATACTATGTATGTATGTGCAAGTTTTTTTATTCTTCTGCTTTTTTTATTGTTGAGTTTTTTGTTAAACTACATACATATCTATGTATATTGTGAATGATCGCTGATTTCTATGTAGAAAGTTGTGTATGCAATATATGAAATAAAAAAAATTTATTCAGGTATGTGATGGAAATCGATTTTGAAAACGAAAAATTAGTTTTTACAAATTTTGAGTTTTTTTTTATTATTTTTGTCTAAATTCTTAATTATTGTTTGATTTTTATCTTCTGGTATACTTTTCAAACCCAAATGTTATTTGATGGGTTCACAAATAATTCTCAAAATCGATCGAAATTCATCACACCCTTTGAAAACGATCGTTTTAAAATCAATCATTTTCCATCACATACCTGATTATCTAGTACAACTGAATAGAAACATATTTGTTTATTTTTTTATTTTTGTTAATTTGTATGATTTAATTTTGTTTTTTTTTTTTGTAAAAACCTTCAACTTTAACACTGTTTTATTGTTATATTATACTTTTTTGGAAAATTAATTCATTCAAGATTTTAAATAAAAAAGAAATTCTAAAACTTGGTGCGTTTTTTTTTTCTCCACTTTGGTGCGTTTTGAAATTTCAAAATTGACAACGCTGGCTAAATCCGTCTTTAGCATTCTTTGTATCTATTTACAAGGTAATTTCAATTGTAATTATTTTTCTGTTTACAACAAACTTAACAAGGAAATAGAATATGAGAAAATTAAAATTTTATATTACATTTCATAGATACGAGAATGCTGAAGACGCATGTAGCGATCCTGAAAATGTATTACATTCTACTAGTGTCTATTTTTCCTTTATCTCTTCATAATAATAAAACAACTTAACCCTGAATAATTGTCAATTCATTTAAAAAATAGTTCAAATAGAAATTAAATTTATATAATTTAAAATTTAAATTTTTTATTTTTTATCAGATCATAAAGCTGAGATTTTGAAAACTTTAACAGCTTTTTACCAAGTTTAATTTTTTCTTACTTATAATATGGTTTTGTAAATAAGTTTTAAAACTTCTCCGTTTTACCTTTATTTTAGATAAAAAAAAAGACTTGTTATTTATAGTTTTACTTTATTTCGTTTATTCGCTTTTCGTGTTGCTTGTTTGCTTTGCTTTTAAAATGCTTATGATGATAAATTCTTAAAACATAAAAGATTGAAAACTAAATCTAATGAAAAATAATAAAAAAAAATATCAAACAAATGAATGCTTAAATTAAATAAATAAATAATAGCTGAAAATATATATTAATTGTAAATTAATGATTTCGAACAAAAGTTTATACTGATTTAGTAGTAAAAAGTAAATAAATTAATAAAAGAAGACAAAATTCAAATTATTTTTTTTATAAAAATATATTTTACAGACAAAGAAAATTTAACTTGGTAATAATACAATAAATAGGCCTCATAATTAATTGGTGATTAGATAGGTGTGAAAATACTTAAACAATATACAACTTAATAATTGTTTAAATTTTTAAACAATATTGTAAAAAATTAAAGTAAGCTATAAATAGATTTGAAATTAAATAATAATAAGCTCTCTAATAAGATATATCTAACATTTTGTTTAATTTATTTTAATCATTACAGGGAACATCCATACAACTACACATTGACGAGAAGAAAATGGAAACAATTAAAATTATTAAAAATATATATAATGTCAAAACACCAACTTCTCAGAAGCGTCCTTTCTTTTTTAAGACTTTTTAAATTGAACCAACACATTTAATTACATAAACAAGCTTTAACAACAATTTAATTTTTTAATTGGTCTTTATTCATACACTCTCGATCAGATGATTAGAAGCACTTAAATTCCATCGACAGCTATAATAGTAAAGCCATGGGAAAGGGAATATTCTTAAGATTAAAATAAACAACAACATTCAAATTTAATGCAACAGTAATTTAAAGGTACTTTTCCAAAAAAGACATAACTTAAAATTGTTCGTTTATATGATTAAAAACACTAACGCAAATGGGTCGCCGGTACATCGGACTTTTGTAGGATGTGCGAGGACGAGGAGTAATTGGAAACTATGGAACATATTGCGTGTCACTGCCCGGTATTATAAAATCGCAGACTTAGATGGCTAGGTGAGATATTTCTCGATGAGCTCTTCGACATCGAGTGGTGTAAAATCGAAGATCAAGGAAATCGGGTGGCTGAGTGATAGGTAGTAGTACTTATATAGGTTTTCCTTTTTGTTTTTCTAAGTTTTTTAGTTAGCTGAAGGAAATCACAATGGAGTTCCCTTTCTGGATGTTCCATTTCTGGCACAACCCTTCTTAACCTAACCTAACACTGCATTCCTCTTTAAAATTTTAGTAGATGAAAAATATGCTTTTTTAATAAAAATTAGTGAAAAATGTGCAACAAATGAACATCTATATACATATAATAAAACTGCAAGAGGACCGTGTCTGTACATTAACTATTTTTGGAAAATTTAGTTCCTGGAGCAGATGGTAATTGGTATGAAATACAGAACGCCAAATTTTAAAGTTTGTGTCTGCCTGTTGGCATCACGTTAAAATTACTGAATTAATTAATTTCAATAATATTTAATAACCTTAGTACCCTGGTTCAAATATAGTATACTTTCTTCAAGTAGAGATATCTCATTTTCAAGAGAAAATGTAGATATAGCCTGAAGGTACACAACCTCACTGATATATGTATGTAAGTATGTAAATGACTAAGCAGCACTTTTTTTAATCCTTTAATTGGGAATATTTAGACACCATTTACAGAATTTTTCAATAACAGAATTTTATATATAACCTATGTTGCAACATCCTTAGTAATTACCCAGAGACGGGCACCTCTATCCAAACTAAACATTTAAACCAAATCCACAGCACTATGAAAGCAATAGTCTTACAAATTGGTGTACATATATTACATTTAAAACCAAGGACAAATTAGAACAATGCAATGAGTCAAAACCGAAGCTTGTTCGCAAGGTAATTCCTATAGGGCCATTGCGCGGGAAGTATCGGAACTGTACTGGCAACGCATCAAAACTGTGCTCTGATACTTAAAACATATTGAAAACTATAGAAAAATTACAAAGGAGGAATAGCAACCGATTTAACTCCAATTGAATAGAGAACAATCTTAAGAATTGCGTCAAACTGTTCTTATTCAGTACCACCAAAATTCAGGTGGTCTCAAGCTGGTATCCTGGCAAGTATCTCAACAGTAAAATGAGCTATTGTCAGCAGAGTTGTCATCTGACAACTTTTAAACTGTACCGTCTTAATAACAAAATTGTACGAAAGTAACATTAACTGTATCAAAATATGCTATCAACTAAGATAACAACCATATTTATAAATAGTTCATATCATCAGAAGTAAGTTAGTATAATACGATGGCATTTGGTACAGCTTATTTCCCGTTTCTTTATTCCCTCGAAGTAATAAGTTTTTCAAGGCCCTCAAAACACCAACCACCTACTAATTTCTTCAACTTTGGATATAGGGAATATACACAAATGCTAAATCTGGAGAATATGCCGGAGGGGAAAACAAAAATATTAAATATTTTATATGTAAAAATTGTACAAAACAGCATGATGTGTACCACAAATCGCAACAGTAAAAAATATATGCTGAATAATGTAAAAGAAAATCGATTTAAATTTGCTAGGCATGACATGGGACATTCAAGTAAGAGGTCATGTTAATGATTGGCGTACTGTGGTTTTTAGTGACGAAAATATATATGTATTTAATTTGTATGGCCCAGATGGCTAAAATTATTATTTTTACGACACGAGAAAAGAGCTATGTCTTAATCGACATCACGTGTCACTAAGATGTCGGTCAGTGTAAAAAGCCTATTACCGTCATCTTGTCTTCTTTTCAAACTCTGGCGTAATGTATAGAAAGAAACATTATCTTGTTGCATATCCCGTGGGATAGTTCAAAAAATATTATTGACTTTAGGGAAAGCTGATTGTTACTGAGTCCTGTAAGTTTTTCCAGTCACTTTTGCACTTTGAGATTCGAAATCGACTGTGTCGAAATAGGTTATAGCACCTCAGACGAGCACCCCACCCCACTTACAGGACTCAGTAACAATCATTACGCCAGAGTTTGAAAAGAATTAATTTCAACACCGAAATGTTAGTCTTCCTAATTGAAACCATAATATTTCTACCTAAACATAATTGAAAATGATTGCAGCTGGTTTTCCCGCAAGTTTATGAAGATGAAGACAAGTTGACGGTAAGGCATCACCAATTCAATTTGTTCAATTAGTTGAAACCAGTTTATGATTCAATGATGTTTGATGTTATTTTAATTAAAATAATTTAATATTCTCAATAAACTAATATTATAGTGATTCTTATTATTAAATTATAAAATAACACATTTTTAAATAAAATTAGTTAATTTCTTTTAATCATATGAAAGACAAAATAGAATTTTTTATCGCTTTCTAGAAATGGCATTTTAAAATCCCCTTGAAAGAAACTTTATATTTGTTGTATTAAAATAAATTAGCAATTTAAAATAAAATAGAAATTTAAGTGGTTCTAGTCATCTGAACGAGAGTGTATATTTGATTCCAAGTACTGTTTACTGTCTTTACACTTAAAAAATTTAAAAATTTTCTTTTAAGTGGTGGAAAAGTTGAAACGTTTTTTCAAAACCACTGTACATATTTGAATTCTAATAATTTGGCTGAATAAGAAATTATTAATATTAAATTGATCACTTTCTCTGTAATATGTTCCCCATAATATTTTTAATACAATTGAAATGCGAAATTACAAAAACATTTCAATTAAGAGCGAAAAAAGCTAACTATATTTCACGTTTACTATATATAGTTTTGTATATAATTTGATTGTTTTGCTGTAATTATATTTTTTGTAATAATTTTAAATTTATTTCTTAACTTTTAAGATAAATGCAATACATTTTTACTGGCTTCCTAGAGTGATAAATACGAATTTACGAAATGACCAATGATTTACAATGCAGTTTCTAAAGCTGGCATAGAAGTTGTGGGAGCTGATGTAGCTGCTGCTAATGGGACAGTTGCGATTGTTGAAGTTGAGGCCGAGACGGCTGTTAACATGGGCGAGACCTGGGGTGAGCTGCGTACAGGTGAGGACGATGAAGACAGTGGCCCTGTTACATACTTATTGCTGTCGACTTTGGAACGGTTAAAACTTGATCTTAATTCGGCGCGCATAAAGTTATTCTCTTCGGTTTGTAAAAAAATGTTGCGTTTCAAATTTAAGCTGTCCGTATCCACCAAACTTTCATGGGAAGCGGCTTTGTCTTGGGGAGAAGGCGTGGAAGAATTTTTTGAAGTATTGTGTGAGGAATTAGCTGAATGGTCTTCTTCGCTATTTGCCTCGGGTATGGTTGTGGACATAACGTCTGTGCGTTGCACTGAATTGGAACGCCAATTGACTGGCGATGATTTCATTTTGGGCACAAATTGCTTAGAAGGTGAGCCAAATTGTCCTTGCCTTAGCATTCTGCGGTTGGCAAACGTTTTTGGTGAACCACTTAAATCTAATAATTTCATGCTGGAATTTAATTGCGTTACAGTCGACGTACCATTAATGTTCGATACAATGATGTTTTGGGGATTGTTGTTGGTTGTTTTAGAGGGCGACTGCTGGCCGCTGTTGGGTTTCTTTAACAATTCCACGGCTGATATTTTCTTGGGCACTGTGCTAGTCTTGACCGATTTGGCCAATAGTAGCTTTTTAAAATCCATTAGGCTGGTCTTACTTTGGCCAATACGATCTGCACAAGTGTTCAAACGTTCGGGAGAATTATCATCCCAATTGCGAATTCGTGATGTCGGCTGTTTGGCTGGTATATTATCAGCTGGCAGTTGAGAATCAAAACTATTGTTTCCAGCTCTAAGAGGGGTAGAGCATAAAAATGCGGAACGGTTACGCTGCACTATGGGTGATAGACTTGCTGCCGTATTCAGAGAGCTTGAAGAAGTAGCTTTATTAATTATGGCATATTGCTGTTGCTGTTTTTGTTGGTTTATTAATTGCTGCTGCTGCTGACTTTGTTGCTGAGCACGAGCCTGTCTTTCGGAACGCTTAATGGGTGTAGCATACAAATCGTCACGACTTATTACCGACTTGGGTTGTGGCTTAACTGGCCTACGATTTTGTAAAGTCCAATAAACTGGAGCACTACGTTGAAAGCCCGCGTTTCCCAATGGCTTTTGACTAAGTGTCTCATAATAAGAATCCACTTCATCGGCAGTTTTATACAAAGGTTGATAACCTATTCACAAAAAAAAAACAAAAATTAAGAATAAATTAATTTTGGAATTTATCTAAAATTTTATTAAATAAATAAATTTTTTTTTCAAATTTACATAAAACCCTTTAACCTTTTAATTTATATTCTCTTTTTATTTTAAACATAATAATTTTAGTAAATAACACAAATTTTACAGCAATTATCTCTTAAAGAAATTATAAACATACATACGAGTACATACATATGTATGTATGTGTAATAAAATACAATAATTAAATACATTTGTACAAACATTCCGTAACCATTTTACCCCATTTTACATTTAAAACAACAATAATTACATTTACAACACTTAGAATACATACATACGAACATACACATACACAAGTACAGATGTACATAAATAAGTAAATCAAGTAAAAGCAAAAAGTTTGCATACAAAATTACATATTTATTTAGAAAATTGAGGTCATACAATATTTTACTTTGTCTATAACTTTTTTATATTTTTTATTTTCATACTTACCTGTTGAAGTCCGTGCTGGTGTTTTTTAATGGCAAAGGTGGATGTGGGTGGATTTTTGTTTTGAATGAATAGAAGATGTATAATAATACCAATGATGACAACGATTATACTTTTGTGTAACGGAATAGTTTTGTTCTATTTTTCCTTACTGTACGAGTACATATACAATAGCATTTTTGTTGTATATTTTCATCAATTACAAAAAAAAAAGAATGAAATGAAACTGACATCCCAAATCATGTAATTTGACAGATGACATTAATGTTGGCAGTCAGTTTGTGAAAATAATCCTAACAAAGATTTTTTAGGTAACGAATTACATCCACAAAATAAAAAAACCTTTGCGCTTTTTTCAGTTAATTATTATCTTTTAATATTACCTAATTAAGAAAAATATTACTTTTATAGGTATTGATCTTATAAATAATTTCAAATGATTGCCATTTCATGTTGGCAAAATGTTTTTGTCTTTTTTTGCATGTATCACCAATACTTAGAAGAACTTTAAATAGGCTGATACACTCGGATGGCAAGGAAGAATTACTAAAAGCTACTGCTTTTATGGTCTCTACCAATAATAGTTTTTTTATTGAATGTTACAATTACAAATTATCGGGTATGTTCTGTAATCCGAAACCGAGTGAAATTGAAATCGAATAAATTTTTAAAGAAAAATATAACTTAGTTGCGCCTATTATTTTAAAACATTAGCAATCAAGGAAGTTATGTGAATGGTCTTTAATCAAATGTATACAAAATAATATCAAAATGTTGTAAGATTTAAAAGTTATAACAATTTAAAATTTCATTCGGATTCAATTTCACTCGGTTTCGGATTACAGAACATACCCGTATATTCTTACTTAAGTGTAGTAAGGACTTTCACTAATTGTTGTGAAAAACAGCCAAGAGTCTTTGGTAAGCATTAACCCACAAACCTCAGACTCATAGACTAACTAGGACACTACCTACTAGCCTACCGGGGAGCTCACACGTCAATAATAACATGAGTTCTATATTTTTCATGAATGCATAGGAACCATAAAAATAATACAAATAAAACTGTAACTTTTTACAGTTGGTCAAAGTCTACTAAAGCACGTTTCACACTATAATACTGAGTATTAAGATTTGTCAACAAATTAAATATTACGTGAAAGTGTGATAGTGTGCAAGCAATCAATAAATGTACATATGTATATAAAAATAAGTTGTCCTATCTTCGTGATTTTATAACTCAAAAACCACTCAACCGATTTTCAAACGAGTACATGCGTTGGAAAGGTCTACTTTCACTGACAAATTGGCGGACACAGATAGTATGTTATGAAAATGTAAAATAATACGAAAAGAAATTTGACATCCCATAATACAAAACCAATTTAGAAGTTTTTCTAAACGATAACAATTTTCATTTTATCAGCGTTGTTTTTTTTTAGAACCAAGCTGAGTGAGTCGAAGCCAATAGTTCGCCGCCGTGGAAGATATATTTTCTTTGTCCTGCGCCTGCTCAAAATTACCATCAGTCTTATCGCCTACGAATGCAGTTTGTTTCTGTCATGTCTATAAATTATTTTTTTGTTTGGCTTTTATTTTTTTTATTAACCGTAAACTTGAACGGCCAAACAGTCTTAACACGTTCGCGTACGCTAAAAAAAAATTAGGTAGCTGCAAAAATAGACATGAATGCTATTTAGCTATTAGTTGTAATAGCTGAGTAGCATTCACGTCATTTGGCATCACTATAAAAATGAATGCTACAGCATTAACGTCCCCGAACGTGTTAAGATCCGGCACCTCTACCGCCCATATGAAATTGCTCAACCGGCGATATTCAATGTCTCGTCTCGGCTTGTTCCTTTCTCAAATTTTTCGTTTTATTTGAAGTGTGATTGCGTGAAAACGAAATACGTTACCTTAGATTTTTTGACAATGAAAATCTTAATACTCAGTATTATAGTGGGCTTTAGCTACGTTGGCCTCCCGTTGAACATTTAACAATGAACTCGTCCATAAGGCTCATAAACAAAATCCGAAGGGCTCGTCATTAGGATGACATGTTTACTGTTTATACAGACGTTTTAGAGACTGCAGATACTCGTTTTGGAGATAGCAGATACTGGCCGCCTCCTTCTTATGATTTGACGCCGCTTTTTCATATCTCTAAAAGCCATTTCAAAGAATGGATTAGGGTGAACAACAAGATAAGCGAAAAGTTTTTGCAAATTTGGATTTAAAATTTTGTAAAAAGAGCGGACGTCAGCCGTACTGCTTGAGGTGGATATTTGCCCGAAGACATATTCCATTATTAAATCCTATATTTTTAATTTGCATTCAATAGCACTGAATTTGTTAAAAATGTTTCCGGGGTTTATGGTGGCACAAATTCGCGAGGCTTGTACTGGCCCTGAAACTGAAAGATAAGAGTCTTACTGGCCTAAATAGTGACCAAATGGCTGGTACCATGGAAACCAGTAGAACCACGGGGACAAAACCAAAGCCGCTGTGACTGGATAGTTCCTTCGGGGAGTAACTTGGTGCCTATGGTTTGGACCTAAATCGGTGTGATGTTGCGGAAGATGGTTTACAATTTCTAAACAAGAAGTATAAGCATGGTCCTGTTAGCCATGTTCAAACATTTTTTGTGTCGCAATCCGCAACAAGAGCAAGATTAGTAGAATTAGATGTTCACCCAATAAGTGTAAGACCGTCAGTTTTAAGCGACAAGCTAGTATTTTTAATAATTTTTAGACCTTGCCTTACTCAAGTTTATATTATATTATTATTTGCTCCTAGAAATCGTAATAGTTTTTATCGTTGCAAATATGCTAGTTGTAGCAATAGCAATTTACCACAGAGCGCCAGTTCCCATTTTATTTAGGATCGAAGTAAATATCGTTTAAACCGGATGTTACTTAACATTTCAAACCAAAATCTGGTGTCATGGTTTGTTTCATTGCGTCAAATTTATTACTCATATCTTACTTGACTGACTCACTTGAGGGTAAGGTATAAAATTATTTAACATTAATTTTAATAAATTCTTATAATTTTTTATTTTATATACAAGTACAACTTATAAATACCAAAAAGTATGCGTTTAATGCAAAAAATGTGCAAAAATGCTGTTTAAACATTAATATGCCTACCAAGAGGAACAAAATGGGGTGTGCTGCAATATACATATGTTTGTAAAAGATGTGTCTTAATGTCCAATGTGTGAAAATATCCAATGATTAAAAAACACCCAAAAAATGCATGTATGTATTTTAGTTTTTATTTAACAAAAGTTTTTACTTAATGAGTGTGCATTTTTATGCTTTTCAAATGATAAATGAATTAAAATATTAACATTAATTTTAAGAAGATAAAAAAGAACATAAAACAAAAATGGAATGTATTAATGAGTAAGGGCGTTAACTGTTGTTGACTTATCGATTTTCAAATTGATTTATTGTAAAAATGTGATTATAAAGTTTTATTATCATCTTTTTATTTAAGGACTTTTATTTGTTTACAGAAATAATTTAATTAATATCTGGCTCGAAGGACCATTTTTAGCTTTTGCCTAATTAAACCACAGAAGACTAATTTTTTAATTTAAATTTGCATAAGTAAAGTTTAAATTTAAACATAAATTTTAATTTATTTTTGCAAACTTTAATTTATTTTGTTAAAAATTTTAGATGTTTAACTTTTAACTTTTTATATAGAAGGCTTTAGAGCAGTGGCTCCCAAGCATATACTATCAAATTGTATTTTTGTTGTTGAACTGTAAACCACCAAGAGAACCTCATGTATGTAGATTTATGGCAGCCAAACCCTTCTTTGACATATTCACTGGATACGATAAGAAGAAGAAAACAGATTCTTGAGTCGAAACAGATTCCTGTCGTTATTAAAAGCTCTGAAAGGGATCATGCGAGAGAAATGTTTAAACATGCTATCTCGGTGTACATCCAAAGAAAGAAAACTGAACACTGTGGTCTTTGTTACCATCAATCTACATTAGGAAACCTTACGAGCTAAATTTACAGGTACTGTGAGCTGCACGGTGCGAAACACGTGCTTTGTGCGTGATCATGAAACAAGAAAACTCACTATAGCCTCCAGGGGATATGAATCATCTCTCACAGTATAAAATTATTGGCTCTATCCGTAGCCTAGACCTTGTTCTGTAAACATAAAGGCTATACAAATACCTTGGGTTGCGGTACTTCTATCAAATGTCGTTCGTTGGTATTCGTATAACTTAATAGCGGATGCACTGATTTGGCCAATTTTTTTGTTATATCTTCATCGTATGCCAACTTAGATTAGCATACGATACACCCAGTTTTTAAGTAGCTATAGAACTATATTAGGTAGATCTTTTAAATTTTGCACAAGTAACGCCCTTATTAATATTAAAGTTAAGCGAAACACAGGCTAGATTGGAATAGTGGGTGTGGTACCTCCCACACAAAGTGAACAATTATTAACGTCTACCTGGAGAACTACAATTTGCACAAATAACCCTCAGTCTAATGTGCGTAGTCTAGCGAAATATAGACTGGATTGGGACAGTGGTCGTGGTACCTCCCATACAAAGTGAAAAATTATTATCATGTATCTAGAGAACTATCAAAACTTTCTATCTCTACCTAAACTTTGCACAAGTAACTTTCAGACTTATGTGCATAGACTAGCAAAACACAGACTGGATGGGGAAGGTGGGCGTGGTACCTCCTATACAAAGTGAAAAGTTATTATAGTGTACTTGGAGAACTACAATGGGAAAGGTCTTGAAACTTTGTACAAGTAGCCCTCAGAGTATTGCGCATAGTCTAGAAAAATACAGACTGGATTGGGACAGTGGGCGTAGTATCTCCCATACAAAGGGAAAATTTATTATCGTGTACCTGGACAACTAAAATATCTAGAGTCTTGAAAATTTGCACAAGTAACCCTGATAATAATGTGCATAATTTAGCAAAATACAGACTGGATTAGTAAAGTGGGAGTGGTACCTCCCATACATAGTAAACAATAATTATCGTTTTAATACGTATAGTCTAGGATGCAAACAGTAGACGCCGTACCTTGCATATAAACTAAAGTATTTTTGAGTTAAAAGTTGGCCATACTCTTCTTTCAGGTGTTTATTGTATTTTGTTGTGGATGGGTGGAGCGAAGAGCATCGGGGATAGGTAGTAATACAATAGTTTTAAGAAAAATAAAAATTTGATGAAAACTATTAAAGAAAACAGATTTCTTATGCAAGTTAAGGGATTGAGCAAGATATGTAAAGGAGGTAAATCTATCTAAACTTAGATAGAGTTGGTAGCACTGGTCTATACTTTTATTTATAAATACATAACAATAAACTTTTTTAATTTCAATGGCGGAAACAATGTTTTTTACCCTAAAAAAGTTTTTTTTTAAGTTCTAAAAACTGACAAGAATAAACTTGTGGTGCGAAGGACCATATTTAGATAGATACTTGTTTGGGTTTAAAATGTGATATACATATTTTATATTATCATGGTCTTTATAAGCCAAATAAAATTAAAATTATTTCCTTTCGAATGTCCTTAAAAAAATTTTAATCAAAAACAGTTTTGCCCGAAAAAATGCTTAACAACTATTTTAAAGACATATTAATAAAAAATACCATTAATAAATAATTAAAAATAAAACAGAACAGAACAGGATTGTTAAAAAATATAAAAGTAATGAAATTAAAAAAGGAGCAGTTACTAATTTAAGTGCGTTTGTATGTGTGTTTCTTTTTACATAGTTTCTACCAATAATAAACACAAGATCAAAACCATAAGGCAAAAATAAAACAATAAAAAAATAAATAAAGCAAAAAAAACATCTACTACTACGTTCACACCAGTAAAAAATGAACAAATAATAGAAGATTTTTGCACTTTCATTCAATTAACTTCTTCATTAATAGGTAAACAGATTAAATCAATCAATTAAACGTGGTAATTGAGTTAATAAAGCAATTTTAGGCAATAAAAAAAATATGCTTAATAGCCCGTTTAGGCTGCCACGAAATTAAGTCATTTCGTGATTTCGGCCGAAATCAACTTGAAATTACGTAATTTCGCATACATTTGAAATTAACTCATTCTACTTAATTTCGTCGAAATTAACTTGAAATTACGATATACAACGCTGGTTTTGTATAAAAAGCTACATTTTTTGCAACCATGACCACATTTACAACCGTGAAAGTGGGCTTTTGTCAGAAAAAATTTAAAAGCCAAATGAAATAATGGAAATATAAACATAATTGTACATTAATTTTGTTGTAGTGCAGTTTTTAATATTCGTGTATATTTGAAATTAATACGAAAGTGTTGTGCAAAAGCTTTTTTCCAAAGAAAAAAATTATACAAATGTAACTAAACGTGATCAGCTGTTTGCGAAATCATCTCAAATGTCAAAAAGCCCAGTATGAACACCTTAGATTTCGTTCGTAATTTCAGCTCGAAATTACTTAACTTCGTGGCAGCCTGAACGGGCTATAATTAATTAAACAAATGAAATGCATGTTTTTTTTAATTAAATTAGTGACTGCTTCTTTTTTGTACATTAACAATTAGTTTAGTTTAGTTTTTTTTTTCATTTTATAATTAAGAGGCAAGAACATATTGTACGTTTAAATATTATTACAAACAATTTATTATAATAAGAAAAGACTTTAGTAGCAAACTTGAGTTTATATGTTAATTAAATAATAAATAAGTTCAAGCAGACATTTATATTCAAGTTTTGTAATACGAATTTCGGTAGTCAGATACTGAAACTTCGCAGTGACAACAAATTACATCAAAACAACGGACATATTAATTGGCACTATAACCCCAATTTAAAGATAAAGTGCTGATATTTCAATAATAAGTTTATGTAGAAAAAATAAAAAGTCTTTTCTTGCCTTAACAAAATAATAAAGTTATAAACTAAAAAAATTATTCTTTTGTGCAAAAAACTTTACAAGGATTTTCACAGCTATTATTATTTCATTTTCCTGTGTGAATTATGTATATAACGATTTGGTTAAAATATTGTTAAGTGATGTGTTCTTGTTAAACGCTTTAATTTATAAATAAACATTCGCAAGGATTCGTTAAAACAAACAAAAAATAACGGACTTAATTACAACATAAAAGAAAATTGAAAAAAATCATATTAGTTACAAAACATATTTCTTACAATTATTTGTTATTTAAATAAAAACTTAAAAATAAAACAACATTTAGCATAAATTCAGCAGCCGTAAATGAAATTGATAGTCCAAAATAAAAACGAAATTTTATTGTTAAAAAAGCAATTGTTTTTTGTCAGTTCTGAACGGATGTGCAACAAATATTTACAAATAGCCAGATTTTCACTAAAACCTGCAAATCCGAGTGCAACTAATTCCATATCATATGGAAATTTTGTGACTCGTCTGTAGTTTTGAATGTCTGTCAAAATTATCATCTTGTACTCAGTCGTTCGATCTGTCAAAAATTGCACAGTGCGGATTAGCAGTGTATGTGTGTGTCAGAGTTTTTAATAGGTCTGTCTGTATGATTTGATAGTCGTTTGAAAAATTTAAAAAAAAAAATTCTTTCTATGCGATCAGAGTTGCAAAATCTTCTTTTTGTATAGTGTAGCGATTTTTTTTACTGCTAAACAAGAAGCGTAACTGACTAACCTAAACAAGCACGTAAGGCGCAACAACGTCTAGCGCCTAGCTTTGAACAAACCTTAATAAGAACGGCACGTTTTGTAATAAACTGTAATGTTTACATATTTTGTTTGGTAAAATCTAATAAATTTAATCAAAAGAGAGATATAATCGCTAGATAAAGCAGAAAATATTTTAATGGCATCACTCTTACACAAAACAAAAAAAAAAAAAAAACAACAATAGCATCTAACTTCACTACCTAACGCTCTGTCAAAATTGGATTTTCCAATTGCAAAGCGTTGACGCCGCTTCATACATTTTGTATGTACATGAGAATTTTTGAGTTATTTTACGCCTTACGCCCTTGTTTAGGTTTAACAGCAAGGCGTACAATAACTGACAAAAATTCTCATGTACATACAAAATGTGTGAAGAAAACCTAAATAGCGGCGGCAACGCAACTGGCAGTTCGAAAATCAAATTAAAACAGAGCGTTAGATAGTGAAGTTGGGTGCAAGCAAAATGTTATTGTTTTTTTTTGGGTAAGAGTGGTGCTATTTTAGCTATTTTCTGCCTTATGTAGCGACTTTATCTCTATTATGCGCTTTAATTTATTAGATTTTACTAAACAAAATATGTATATGTATGTACATGTATGCACATATGTGAAATTGCGAAAAAACAACTTAATTCTAATTTTTAAATTTTTTAGAAAAGCAAAAATTATTTTTTAAACGAAACGAAATTAGATATAAAATGAATTTTCATTACAAATTTTTAAAGTCGACTTAAGCTATTTCGTCAAAAGTTAAAATATAGTTTTTTAGTAAACCATCTCTACTGAAAATAATGTTTTTTGTGCATTTTGGCATATAAAATGATAAGTTGAAAAAACTCTTAATTGAATTAAACAGCTGCCGCCAGTTTCATGTACATGGTCACTTTTGAAAATTTTTACGTTATCAAAAGATTTTTTGCTGCTGCCAATAAATTTCTTTCAGTCATAATGCGGTAAAAATAAATTTTGTATTCGTATTTACTTTTCAATATTATGTATGTATTGTGGGGATGGATACGTAATCAACTAAAAAAGTTTGAGAAAAATAACATGAAATGCATTTTAAAAAGCCTCTGTTGTGAAAGTTTTTTTTATTTTCTAACTTCAACATCTAAAAACCACTAAAGGATAAATGACTTGAGCGGGCATAAGGCAAGCTTTTATATAAAAAAGTTTGCCAATAAAAAATTAGATAAATAGTAGTGAACTGAAGATATTTGTTGCACTTATTAAAACTTTTTGTAAAATAGCCTAATGATGCCTTATTATAGATAAACATACTCGTACTCTATTTGAAAAAATGTAAGATTGAAAGAAGCAAATGTATGACTTGAGAAAAGGCTTGTTAAGTACCTGTATGTAGTGTCATTGTTGCGTTTTTTCTTGCTGCTGAAGTCATTGCCAAGACGTATGGATTAATTGCTTTTGTAGTTTTGTTTTTGTAATTTTGCAAAATATTTAGATGTACAATGTCTATATTAGAAGTTGCACGGTATTATAAGTTTAAATGATTTTTTTTTTTAGTTTAGGTTTGTACAAATATATGTATATTAGATAAAAGTGAGACAATTTTCTGAATCTGATTGAAAACTTTTCTTATAAATCTTTTAAAATTTGTATAAAAAACAAGTCAATGCCAACCAACATTTCATTACCTGTATTTTTACTTTTACATTAGTATGTTCTCACGATCATCTTTAGTTTCTTCATAACTACTAAACCTAAACAAGAGCGTAAGGCCTAAACTAACTGTCAAAAATTCCAAAGTATATACAAAATGTATGAAGAAAACTTAAATAGCGGCGTCAAAGCAATTGGTTATTGAAAAATCAATTCCTACAGAGCGTTAGGTAGTGAAGTTGGGTGCAAATAAAAAGTTATTATTTTTTTGGGGTAAGAGTGGTGCCATTTAAGCTATTTTCTGCCTTATCTAGCGGTTTTATCTCTATTTTGCGCTTGAATTTAATAGATTTTACTAAACAAAATATGTTAACATTACTGTTTATTACAAAACGTTACGTTCTTATTAGGTTTCTTCAAAGCTAGGCGCTAGACGTTGTTGCGCCTTAAGTGCTTGTTTAGGTTAAGCTTTTATACGCTACTTTTTAAATTTAACAATTTTAATTTTTGTTTTTACTCTTTATATTCATTGTTTTATTACGAAAACTAAGTTAAAACAAACAAATCGGGTAAGTGTGACATGGGCAAACACTCAATGAGTTTCATATATACGAAGGTACAGTATTTAACTTTAATTAAAAACACATTAAAAATGTCATACATTTTAGACGTTTTGAAAACATTTTTAAATATTGACTACTTTTTTAAAACTTGCCGATTTTTCAATTATTTTATGAGGCAAAAGTAAATATAAATTTGTAAAGTAAGGGTGAAAGAGAATTTGATTATATATTGGGTTACTGTTTCATGTAAAAATAAAATATGAATTAATGTTGTTACTAAAACAATACCGGGTAAAATGAAAGCAGGGTTTTCCAAATACAAGTGACCCAAGAAGACGGCGTTATAAATTCGCTAAATCGTTTTTCAAATTCTCCTGCAATTGAACTGACATAAATTTGTTTAGACAGAAATCATATTTTATATCAATAGAAACCAGTATTAAAAATATTGTTTTTTATCTCTATTTGTCTAAACAAATTTATGACAGGACTAAACATTAGGTTATGCTAGTTTTTTTTTTATTGAAAATAAAATTTTAAAGAAAAAATCTTATTCACAACTACACAGTTGTGACTAATACCGTAGACAGGCGATAGAGTTAATGTCCATTAAGAGCTTTAATTCAAATTAAATTGTGAATTTATACTGAATTTAGCTATTTCAATATGACAACACAGTTGACAATCAATCAGATAATGACAAATTATTTAAACATTTCAATTATGGAGCAGTTTCAGAAAAAGTATGCCCCTATTACGGTTTACAACTCAACTCGGTTGAGTTGTCTAAAATACAACTTAAAGACAACTGCTATTTATGAGTTGTAATTTAAAACAACTGTTACTGTAGAGTTGTAATTTTTTTAAACTTTTGTCAACCGAACTAACACAGGGTTATAAACGGTGAAACTACAGAGTTGTAACAGATTGGAACATAATTTAAATTCATCTTAAAAATTTTCGACAAGTTTAGTTGTAATTGATAACACCAAATTGTAAAATTTCAACTGAAGTAGAGTTGAGTTGTAAATCGTAATAGGGGCCGTATTTTCAGCTTTTTTTTAATATAAATGCTGATTTTTAACCAACAGTATAGCTCTCATCGCACTTTCCCCCTTCTATCCATTTAATGAAAATATTTGTAAATCTATACATATACAGTGATGTTCCATAAAATAGAGCCAGTCTCACTTTCTACATTTCACTGTCCTTAATTCACTTGAAGAAACTTTGTGGTCTGACGAATCAAAACTAAATTTACTTAACTCTGACAAGCAGCCACTGTGTACGAAGGCCACCAAACACCAAACTTCCTCCTCAATATACCTAAAAACCATTAAACAGGTTGGCGGAAATATTATGGTGTGGGGGTGTTTTTTATATATTGGAACTGGGCCTATCGTACGGGTGGACGAAAGAATGGATGCTATTTTTTACACAAATCTGTTTAACAGTTATGTAATGGGTTACGCAGAATAAGAAATTCCGCTTGGATTTGTGTTTTAGCAAGACAATAACCGAAGTGGACAAAAGATTGGTTTGAAAAATATAGGGTTGATTTTTTGAGCTGGCCTGCTCAGTTGGCAGTCTTAAACACATTAAGAACTTTTGGCGAATAGTTAAACCAGCTCTTAAGGGAAAACATGCAACAAATAAAGATCACTTGTGTGCCTTAGTAAAAGGAGCCTGGTGTAATATTCCGATTAAGACATGCCAAAAACTTGTTGACCCTATGTCATAATGGTACTTAGCCGTTATCAAAAATAAATTATATTCCACTTAGTACTAAGGTAATAAAGATAACTAAAGTATATTATTTTAGCCATCTCTTGGAATTTTGTGTTTTTTTAGATAATTGAAGTGGATGGCTCTATTTTTTTGCACACCTAAAATCTTGAATTTAGAATGTTTTTACGTATATATATCAATTTAAGTTTTTTATTAAAACAAGTCTATAGTAATTTAGATGGTCAGTTATTCGGTCTCACAAAAATAAGAACCTTAAAATTTGTTATGAAGATTTAGTATGTTTTTTTCTTTTTCGAAATATGTAGTAAAGGGTGGCTCTATTTTATCGAACACCACTGTAAGTATTTTATATTGCGCAACATTATTTTTACTTTGTGGAATTGCATTGTTATTAACATATTTGAAACGCCTTCTACAGAGCTTTACAATAATTTTTAAAATTTTTTAAAATTTTAGAATTTTATCCGGGGAATAAATGTACCCTTTTATATAAAGTAAATACATAAACCATAACTGAAGCACTATAAAAGTAAGAGTCTTACAATTGGTGTTGAATACTTTCAAAGCAAATCGAGCAAAATATTGTCAGGATGCCCACGACGTGGTGGGCAAAGTTAGTGCTAAGTAAATTTACTTGACAAACAATGCTAAATGCGCATAACTGTCGTCTGTCTACGGTATAATGTTCTCATGTTGTAACATTATACTGTTCACTTTCAAATTATCTAAAGCAGTGTTCTTGAAAGTGGTGCGAAATTGAATGTCCCTAGATCTGTTGCACACTTCAACTACCAACGGAGATGTTATTGAAAGATCTTGCGTTTTGTTGATGGCCGACTAATAATATTGCATAGCCGCCTGAAAAGACAGCGGTTCACTCCAATTTCGATAATAAATTTGTAGCATTTTCACGTATTTCTCGCTGCTTTAAATTACCAAATAGGTGAACAAATGTAACAGTAAAGTGTAAATAAAAATGAAAATAACCAAAAGATAAAACAGCATAACATCTATGAGGTATTAAAATCTGTACGTACCTATTGTATCATCCATTATATGTATGAATATTACGTGACATTCCATTATATCGTTTAGAGTTGTTTTGTGTATTGTATTTTACATTGTATGCCTAGACAATGGATATCAAGTGTAATGGATTTGAACAATGTTATATATTTGTATATGAAGCAAAAAAGAATATCTCTTATTAGTCAATTGTTTCGATGATATTAAAATGGTTTTAAAGTAATGCTTACATATGTTAATATATACATTCATTATATCTATATCCAGTATATGAAATACTATACGTATTATGTATATAGTATACTCGTATATTAATAAAAAAGTGTCAAAGGAAAATTAGGATGGCTCATATATTTTAATTAAATTCAATAACATGAAAACTCTGCTATAAAAGAAATAATCAGCTTCATTTTCTAAATATTCGAAGTCTGGCGTGAGCAGAGTCAAATTATATACCAACTAGATAACAATATTTTGTTCGATTTTACTTTAAAAGTAATCTACACCAAATTTTAAGACACTTACGTATTTACTTTATATAAAGGTACCAATCCCTTGCTAAAATTCTAAAATTTAAATAAAATTCTAAGAAATATTTTAAAGCTCTGTAAAAGGTATTTAAAATATTTTAATAACAATGTAATTTCACGAAGTAAAAGTTCAAATCAAATACAAATTTTATTCAATTGGCTATTTAGCAGCAAGTAATTCATAATTTGTCATTATTTTAAAATAGCGCTATCTGTTGCGCAACTGTTTTTAAAATATCCAGCTTTTAAAAATAAAAGATGCCTTAAAGTATGCAGTACCAATCAATCGGTAAAAAAATGGGCACACTTTCACTGATTTTTCTGCCCTTTCTCTTGGAAATAATATATCATTGCGGAAAAACGTACCCTGTATTGGAATCAGGGGGGTTACTGCGTATTTCGATTTGAAAGAAAAATCATTCGAATTTGTATGTCTTTTACATTGTGTTTCGAAAAATTTTTCTTTCGAATCGAAATACGCAGTAAACCCCCAGGATACTAAGGTATCTTCTCACAAAATTTTGTTAAAATCCATCCAGTTGTTTTTAGTAGACAGACAGGCAGGAAATGAGTTACTGTTTTATTATATGTATATGTATTTATAGATGTATAGATTGGACTTATATGTAAAACGGGCAAAGTTAAAAACAAAACATAAACATTTTAATAAGATTTAACTTGACTAATAGACCTGCATTTTAATGTGGCGTTCACACTTACAATTGTTTTGAAGTAACTTGTGTGTGATTAAAAGTTAAGCAAGTTGTTTTTTCGACGCAACACATCTTTTAAATTTAAACATATTGTAAAACAAGCAAAAGTCAGGGTTCGGGAATAATATTGGAGTAGGTTGTATTTTGTGTCTAAACATGAGTGCCTCGATAGAGTGATTGGTAGCGCGCCAGTCTATCAGTCCGGAGGTTGCGAGTTCGATTGCCGCCAAAGTCTCTGGGTCTTTTCTGCAGACAAGCAATATGTAATCATTAATTTTTTAGAAAGATAACTAAAACAGTCAGCTGAATAAGGTTTATTTTTTAATAAATGAATTTAATTCGATTTACTCGATTTAGATAAAATGGTTGCAAATATTATAAAATATGTCTGTCGACTGTAAAACTAATTTTAAAGAAAAGACACATGGGAGACTTATAAAAGTGTGATTTTAAACGTCTTGATATTTTAGAATTTTAAAAGTGCAGCCTATGGATCCCGATTTAGTGCGCCAAGTTGTGGTTATTTGAAGAATGTCCTGATATATATAATTTCTTACCCAAACTCCCTACGACCTCTTGTTAATATAATTTAAATTATATCCAGTAGTATAATTCACTTAGCCGTTATAACGAACATTGAATCGTTAAAATCGATTTTGGAACGTACAGGCCTGTTCTGAGTATCACGAGATTTCAAATCAAAACCCCGTTTTGAAATTACACATGAGATTTTAACCTGTTCTGTAAATTACATAATTTAGTAACTTTTGGTGGGATTTAAACTTTGTGAAACTTAATTTGTATTACTTTAAGAATAGTAAAAGCAAGCAAAAAGAGCCTGCAGCTACAGTGATGGCTCGAATAGACATATAAAGAAAGCAGTTGAGCAATTTGGGGAGTCAATAAGTCATTTGCTAGACTATAAAATTTGGTTACTTTGGTAAGCGTCGATGCATTTCCTAATTACTTATACTGCTGACAGTTATTTTTTTATAAACAACTCACTTTGACTACAAAAGTGAAAAAAAAATCTTTTTAAATCAATTAGTCAAGCAATTTTTTATTAAATTACCAACAAACAACTCGTAAAGTGTGTTTTTTATAGAGGTATAGAACTTTAAGTTGGCATTACTTTTCAAAACGAGATTACCGTTGTTCCT
The DNA here is from genome assembly GCA_949628195.1 of Phasia obesa. Taxonomy (NCBI): domain Eukaryota; kingdom Metazoa; phylum Arthropoda; class Insecta; order Diptera; family Tachinidae; genus Phasia; species Phasia obesa. The sequence goes on along the minus strand of OX451215.1, from coordinate 49,766,316 downwards.
GATTTTTATAAGCGAATTTTGTTTAGCGATGAAGCGCACTTCTGGTTGAATCGCTATGTCAACGAACAAAACTGACGCATTTGGAGTGAAGGTAATCCTTAAGTGTATGTCGAAACACCGTTACATTCAGAAAAACTGATTGTTTGGTGCGCTTTATGGGCTGGTGGAATCACTGGTTCGTACTTTTTCAAAAACGATGGTGGCCAAAACGTTATAGTCAATGGTGATCGGTATAGAGCCATAATTACTAACTTTTTCATTCCTGAATTGAATAACCATAATGTCCAGGAAATGTGGTTTCAACAAGATGGCGCAACATGTCACATAGCTCGTGGCACAAAAGATTTATTGAAAGACACGTTTGGTGACCGCCTAATTTCACGTTTTGGACCTGTAAATTGGCCTCCAAGATCTTGTGATTTAACACCGCTAGACTACTTTCTGTGGGGCTATGTAAAGTCATTGGTCTATGCGGATAAGCCACAAACGCTTGACCATTTGGAAGACAACATTCGCCGCGTTATTGCCGATATACGATGCCGATGCCGCGCCAGCCGTGGCGGTCATATGCCAGAAATTATATTTAAAATGTAATGCCACAAGATTTTCTTTCGGATAAATAAAATTCATGTCAATCGAATAATCCATCGTTGTTTTACTGCAACTTAAAGTTCTATACCTCTATAAAAAACACCCTTTAGAAAATTGCCATTAATTTGAAATAACAGTGAATTAGCTAACCTATTTAAAGAGGGACTAAAGAATATAGAAAAAGATTTTTAGGACAAGGTAGTTTAAAGAGACTTTTAAACGTAAAAGAGGAAAAACAGAAAATTCTTTGTTCAGGGAGTTTTCGCAAAAAGTTGTAGACATTGAAATATATTTAAAAAAAAGTTCGTTAACTTGTATAATACACGAAGACATTGTGCAATTTTTTAAGAAGAAATCATTTAATAAAAAAACGTTTATATCTATATTTTTTAATTTTGCGTTTAACAAAAGAACGTATGTAAAACAAAATTACAAATTAACATAAAAATATGCACTGCCCTACTTTAACCGAACACAAAATAGCGTCTATTAAATTAAATTAGAGGAGGAAAAGGTCAAGTTTAAAATTAATACACTTAGGCACAAAATCTACATGTGTGTGAATCTTAAAATTGCGTGATGGCCCTCTTCAAATTGATTAATGAAACTCACAAAAATATGTTCTTGAGAAACAATGACGTATTTTATGAATGTTGTATAAGCTGATTTTGTCTTATAATCATTTACTCGCTTCTATATCCGTACAAGAAAATATAACAATGAGCAAGTTCATTGAACATTAAGGATAGAAGTAGGGGTAGAAATAGAAGTTACATTGTTTTAACGAAACAAAGGCATTGCAACAACGAACTTTGTAAAAAAAAACAAATCGATAAGGAATTAGTTAAAAGTAATTAGGCACTTGCCAAATCAAAAGTATTTGATAAAGCAAGAAATCTGATTTCTAGACTTTTTTGATTAATTACTATGAATGGTTGTGCAAAATATTTTTATATGCAATTCTATGCTATATGTTTCTAAATTGTTGACAGACAACAGGTATGTTTATAATATAACATTATTGAAGCAAAAGGAGAGTGAAATTAGCTAACTAAAGAACATAATAAAAGACAAATTGGTTGTACGTCTTTAACCGACTTCAAAAACTCAAGGAGGTTATCAATTCGCAGTATGTTGCTTGCCCGAAAACTCAGTCATATCTGAATCGATTTTGAAAATTTTCTTTATTAAAAGAAGTTCATAATTTTAAAAATTAAAGAATGTCGCCATACATACATACACGATTTTTACGTATATTTTGAACCATAAAGGACACCAATTTAAAATTATGGCGTATCGCTATAAATCCCAGTAACAAAAATTAAAACAAAAATAAATCTAAAAATTAAAGGGTGTCCCCATAGATGACGTAATTTGCCCTATATGGCTCTATCTTTTGAATCGTTTTAGATAAACACTTGAAAATTTGACACATTCTGTGTATTAATATTTCGTATAAATTAAATTGATATGAAGTAGTTGATGTAATTTGATTTATATGGCTAATCTTTTAAACCGTTATGGATATTCTTGTGTAAACAAGACATATATCTTTTAAACCGTTATGGACAATAGATATTCTTGTGTAAACAAGACATATATAACCATTCCCGCTATAGAAATAAGTATAAAGTTGGAAACTTAACGGTATCCCTATAGTTAATAACATTTCATGTATATCACCTTATATTTTAAACCGGGAAAATTAAACAATGTTGATATTACTATGCCCATAATAACAAGTGCAAAAATGCTCATAGTTGTCGTAATTTGATTTACATACATGACCTTATCGTTTGAGCCATTATAGACAGATACTTGATATTTACACATAACGTATATGTACATGTCCGCTAAAACGACAAGTATAAAATTGGAACTTAAGGAGTGTTCGAATAGGTAATGAAATATGATAAGTTTTGAACACATAGATAAATCCTTGATATGTTAATAATAATATTCCTACGTCCACAATAACAAGTACAATAATTGATGTACATGTGTTCTATTCTCTATACTCAGTATAATTTGCTTTTACACTATTCTATTTTTCTTTTTTGAAACAAATTAATATAAAACAGCCTTAAAGGCAGAATAAATCTTTGCTTTCCGTTCTATTACTTAGCTACTACAACTAACTGCTTAACCTAAATAAGCGCGTAAGGCGTAACGTTTTGTAATAAACAGTAATGTTAACATATTTTGTTTAGTAAAATTTAATAAATTTAAGCGCAAAATAGAGATAAAATTGCTAGAAAAAAAGCTAATATGGCACCACTGTTACACATAAAAATAATAACCTTTTGTTTGCACCTAACTTCACTACTTAACGCTCTGTCAAAATTGGATTTTCCAATTGCCAATTTCGTTTACGCCGCTAATTATGTTTGCTTTATACATTTTGTATGTACATGAGAATTTTTGTCAGTTATTTTACGCCTTACATGATTGTTTAGGTTTAGCAGTAACTTAACTATCAAGTATTATAAGATTTCACTTTATGCAGTCGTTCACAGTTGACCTAACAAATAAAATTTTTTACTAAATAAATAAATACAATATACACCAGTGATGCCGTTTGGTTACATTTTTTTACATTTTTCGTAACTTTTGAGGGCCTCACGTAACATTTCATAAAATTTTCGTAACTTTTGGTACAAAAGACGACCTACAATTTCAACGATAAAATTTCAAAATTAACTTTTTATGAAGAAATCTAAGTTTTTGGAAAGAAAGGTGTAACTTTTTTAGTCTGGCCCTGGCAATACTGATATATGTATGTACATATCAACAAGATGATTGCAACAATTTCATGGAAGAAATTTTTTGCCTAAGTTCCAGAACAGATGCTCTTATACATATATAAAGTCAATTGTCGAGTGATTTATGTTGCAATAATAATTAAAGCAATATGAACTCTAATTATAGAACCTAATGGGAATACAAAGTTAAGCTTTAGATCGAAAGCTAATATACGTATACACAAATATGTATGTATGTAGTTTCCTTTTAGTTATTTAAAACAGTTTAACCTTTGCAGTGTAACCTTTAACACCACTCCTTGCCTGCATTTACTAATTAGACTCCTTGAATAATATTATGCTAACTACCTAAACACTTAAGGGGCTGTAGTGCCACAACATTTCCTTAACCCTGAATAACAACTACAATAAAGAAATTATTTTAATTTTTATTTAAGCACAAAACACTTAACAATATGCCATTGCAAACACCAGCTTTGTCTAGCTTAGATACAAACCTAATAGACATAATGAAGGGGATTTATGCTAAATAGCAAAAAAATAAATAAAAAACTTAAGTGGCAGCCATGCCACAATATTTCTTTACATACATATGTACGAGATATACTAAAGAACACCTAAAGGCTTTTTTATAAACTTTTTTAATTGTATGTACTCAACAACGTGGTATGAAACACTTCTTGTATAAGTTTACAATTATTTCTTCTTTCGTACTTATTTGAAATGAAAATTTACACAATTTGTGCTTAAAGTTCAGTACCATAGTTTATTTTAAGATTTAAAAAATCCACAAATTATTTTTGAATTTTTCTTAAATATATTTGTATGTACGGATGGACCATCTAAAGTTTAGAATTTGGAATTTCCATAAAAATAGCAAATTAATATTTTTTTAAAGTATGGCTTTATTCAGAGGCCTTAACAAACTTTAACCCAACATCATTCAAGTGACTGCCAAGGCTGGTCATACATAATCACAAAAAGGTGATTTTTCAAAACAAACTATATGAAATTTACATGAAAACTAAAGAAAATCCCTTCAAGTTCAGATGTTGCCCACAGTAAGCGTGAAAACCCAATAACAATTGTAACAATATATGTTTGCGATGAACAAATTTTAGTTGTTCCGGCCTAAAAATGCAACATGGTTGGTTTTAACTAAACTATTTTTCTAAACTTCAAACCACAACCAAAGTTATATAAAGCAAGCCATAGACGATGCGACGAGTTGTAAAACCAATTGCACGAATTAGTTGTATGCTGTTCCGCAAACGTTACAATTTAGTGTGCGATTTAATGTACAACTTTATTTAACAACTTAGCTCTCTCAATGTAAGATGGCGTTCAATGTTCTCATGTATGATATAATTGACATCGTCCGAAAATAATACTTAACCTTCAATGTTAACTACAAGGTGGTCATAAATTACTAAACACAAATCTATACATATATTATAATAAAATAGTAACTCATTTCCATCTGTCCGCCTGTACGTCTGTCTTTTGCGATCGCATCACGTAAAAACTATTGGAATGGATGGAGAAAAAGCAGTAAAGGGATATTTTAAACACGGTTACGCACCTTTTATTTTTGAAAGTGGGATATTTTAAACAAAATTGCCCAACAGATAGCGCCAATTGAATAAAATTTGTATTTTTACTTTGTGGAATTAGATTGCACAGTGCAACACGGAAAAAAAACCATATACGGACACCACTACGTGATAAAAGACCAAAAAAAGACCCCTGTCTCCCAGTTTTGCCCAAAGTCCTCCAGGTTTTTTTTTATGGGCCCTCAATGATGTGGAGCCTCGATGTCAAGTTGTAGCTCCTGTCATAAAGAACAAAAATTGTTAACATATAAAATCAAAAAAAACTTCATCTTCAAGGTCAAAATCGCAAAAAATTAAATTTTTTTTACCTTTTTTCCCCTGTTCAGGTCCATAGGTAGCAAACCGTTCAAAATTCAAGGAAACAATCAACTACAAAAATGAACCTAAGATCTCAATAAACAACTTTCTAGAACATATGAACTTCCTAGGAATGAATCCTAACACCGTTTAGGTAGCGCTTAGGTAGCCGCAAAAAATTTTCACTTATTCAAATTCAAATATTGTCAAGTTTCAAATATTGTCAGAACGCCCACGACGTGACGGGCATAGCTACCACTACATAAAATCGTACGCGAGAGGCACACAAACGTTCCGACGTGTTGGTGCAACTTGAAAAAATCAAAACTTTTTAATCTTTTTTACAACCAACACACAACTTTAATACAATACGCTCATAAAAGTTACAACTCGTGTACAACTCGCGTACAACCTTTTGATTCTTAGAATTGGTTGTACAACTCATCGTATCGTCTATGGCTTGCTTAATATATAAACCATAAAATACTACTAATAAACAAAATGAGTTAAGTTTATTCGTATGTAACCAAAGAATTAGTGATGTCAAAGTATTGAGTAGTGGGTACCGAGTACTCGATACTCGATCATTTTTTTGGGTACTCTATATACAAAAGTAGTTAATCGTTACTTTTACGGTAGTATTTTTAGAAATTTTTTTTTAAATATTTGACAACTACGACGATAAATTTGCTGATAGTATGTAAACGGAAGTATTGAGTACTATTGAGTACCCAATTGAAAAGTATTTCTGTATCGAGTAATTGAAAGTAGTAGAAATTGCCAGCACTACAAAGAATGACCAATCATTGGAGTTTACTGGTTTGTGCTTTACAAAAAAAATAAAACATTTTAAACAATTGTTTTTTTTTTTGTGAGTTTATATCCATATTTAATAATTATTTATAATATAAAGTGATTATTTGTTACTAATTTATCTATTAGGAAAATCGTCATGTATTTTATATGAAATTGTTAATCAATAAAATAAAAAATCAAGAATGTTAAAACAAAAGGGTGTATCCCCCCATGACATTACATATTTTTAATCATATAATAATCATTTAATTTAACCATATGATGCTTATATTTGACCATAACATATTCATTTTTTATTATGTTATTATATATATTTATATTTAAACATAAGTTTGGTTATATTTAACAATTTCCATATAAGGTTCGACAATAATATGGTCATAACATAACAATATTGATTTTATGTTCAATAATTATATGGTTTGACTATAACGATATATTTTATTCAAAATATATTGCTTCTAGAAGAAAGGCGAAACCGAAATTGTCTTTCATAAAATACAAGCCTAAACCATCGAAAAGCACTTGAAAATGTAAAAATATTCACAATATTTTGAATAAAAAAATGTATTTCTTTTTTATATAGCGGATTCAAATGCCACACTCTTATAAAACAGAATTTTCCAATTTTATTTTAAATTTTCTTTATCAAGCTCGATGTCTTTTATATTATTCTAACCTAAATCTTAATTACATTGATTTTAATTACTCTTTGAATGTAAAATATTATTAGTTTTTTTTAACTGCTTTGTGTTTAAAAATTATTGTTCGAAATTAATATTTGTTTAAGATATTTACACCATTTCCATATAAATAAAATTTCTACTTTTCTCTGTTACCTACAACATTTATAAAAAGCATTAAATACACAATATGACTGTAGGAAATACTTTTAAAATCACCCAGTCTTACCTACCCCGGTTTAGACCGCAGTGCAATCTTTAGAAATTTCAATACTTCTTGAAAATCTAAAGTTATCGATAACAATGTCTTTCATGAATTGGCGGACCAACCGATTTTAAATTTTTAAACTTTAATTATAGGCGAATTAAGCTTTTATAGAAAACTCAAATAAGCTGTGTCTTTACATAAAATATTTTTTTTTAAATTTTTTCTGCAGATAGTAATCGATGGTTAATACAAAACCAATTTTTAGCAATTTTGTCTGGCTGTTCGTTTGTCTGTGTCCACATTACGTAAAAAGTACCGAATGAATTTTATTAAAAATTTGTGGGGAGGTACCCTAATAGCTCGGTTCAAATAGAAATAAAAACTCGAATATTTACTTTTGTAATCGGAAAATATCAGACACTATTTACTGAATTCTACAATAATAGAATTTTATATAAAATCTATGTTGCAATATTCTGATTAATTACCCAGAGACGGCTACCTCTATACTTCTTAAACACTATAAAGTAAAGAATTTCAAAATTTATAGTGCTTACGACGAACATGGGATTGAACGGTACCAAGAATGAGGATTTATTATAAATTATTATATTGAAGCAATTTTGTATACATGGTAACTGAAAAACAAAATTATCTCAGTATCTGTCAAACTATTTGCTCTATGTTGTTTACTTTTTTTCTTTACATTCGCTTAAAGAAATTTCTAAACCTTACTTTTTATTCTAAACTTATCTTATTAGTCAGCAACTCCAAGTATGAAGCTAAATGTTAAGAAAATTTCAAGTAGATAACTAGTGTAGAAATATTTTTAATATATATTTTTTAATTTTTGAAATACATGTTGATTTTCAAAGATTTATCGTTTGCGATCGGGAAATTTTTTTTATATAGTGATAATGAACAGGACCTCAGCTTTAGAGAAAAAATTTTGTGCCTATATACAAGTCGCTATGCTATAGCTCATATGAATGTTCATATGAATGAAAATAATGTTTGACTGCTATAAAAGTTTTTATGTGAAATAAAGTTTTGACAAAATTTATTGCAAATTGGGAAATTTACAAATCTTTTCGTTTTCGTTGAACAGATAGATGTTTGTGTAAATTTTAACAAAAATAAATTTTTATAAATACCAAATTTTAAGACTCTTTCGTATTTACTTTATATAAAGGTACCCATCCCTGGACAAAATTCTAAAATTTATATAAAATTCTAAAAATTATTGTTAAACTCTGTAAAAGAGAGACAGGAAATGAGTTACTAATTATTTTAAAACAGCGCCATCTGTTGCGCAACATTGCTTAAAATATACTGCTTTTAAAAATAAAAGATGAATTAAAGTATGCAGTACCTTTAAATTGGTAAAAAAAAATCAGCGTACTTTCACTGCTTTTTCTCCACTTGCTCTTGGAAATAAGATAATTTTGCGAAAAAAAGTATCCTATTTTGAAATCGGGTTAGTAATACATAATTTTGTTAAAATCTGTCTAGTAGTTTTTACGTAATGCGAACACGAAGAGAAAGACAGATAGACAGATAGGAAATGAGTTAATGGCGGACAAACCCAATTACCCTAAAACCAGAATTAAAAGTTGTTACAAATGCTTTTTATAAATGTGCAAAAAAGAATGCTTTAATATTCGTCTCAAGTATCGATTCAGAATCTATTTTTTTTTTTTTATTGAAATCTTTAGATTTTGGGGATGTAAATAAATATTTTAAAATTGCAGGTTATCTACTCAACCTACACTACCTAAGCTATTTTTTCTATTTTGTAACACATTGTTATTTACGGGCTCTAATTAGATCTGCCAAAAACAAAACAAAACAAAAATTTTACCATATCTCAGTAACCTCAAATTTTTGTAAAATTCTCTTCCGATTCTCGTCAGTTGGACGAATTATTTTCAGTGGTTTCATAAGCACTGCCTCTATGAAGGACTTATGATATTTAATTTGCGGTACATTAGGTGACACTAAACAGTCTAAATCAGAATCTGAATCGGAATCTTTATCGTCTTTCCTTTCTTTATTCGAAGTCGAATCTAAAACAATCTCAGTTAAATTGGGCGATAGAATGGAAGGGGAATCATCGAAATTCTCCAAAGATTTATTGCGCAAATAAGAAGAATCCATCGAAATGGTCGACAGAGAAAACTCATCTATTAAGCGTTCAAATGATTTAGCAATTTTTCTTGCCGGCTGTTGATTGTTAGAAGTCGGTGTCAGGACAGTATTTTGGGGCGTTGAGGTACCAGTAGGTTGGGGTGATAAATTGGATATTTGACTTGAATCGTCCTGTATTGTATGCAAGACATTTTTAACTCTTGTTCGGGGCAGTGATTGGAAATGATGTGGATTTGGTGTAGGCACCAGAAGTGTAGTGGTGTCATTGTAGACATTGTGATTTTCTTTGTTCATTTCTAATTTCAAATCATCGTTTGCCAGTCTATAGCTGTTGTTACGTTTCAAAGGCATGTGTTTGTTAAAGAGTGAGGAGTCAGGTGAAGGTGGTGATACAATGGGGGTGGTTGGTGTCTGTGAATGCGTTTTTGCATTGTTTGGGGAGTTTAGTATTTTGTCGTTTCTCGTTTTTTTGAAGTTCGTTTTTGGGTCATCGTTATATTGAATCGATTTTTCTTTGTTGTTTGTCGTTGGTGTTGCTGTTGCTGCTGTTGTTGGTGTTACAAAGAGGGATTCATTTGTAACTACGTCGTCGTCAAATAGATTTACATCCACTTCTAGTTGGGGCGGAAGTGCATTATTCGCATTTGCTTGTTTGTTTTTCAAATTTTGGTATTTTAAATCTCTCGGCGGTAAAGGTGGTGGAGAGAAAGTTAGAGGAGTAAGAGTTGGGGTGCTACATGCTGGTGATGTTAATAATGATTTTTCATTTTCAACTTTTATTTCTTGGCTTTCGGTTTCATTGTACAAAATATTTTTTTCATTTTGTAACTTATTTAAAGAATTTATTTCCACATCTTTTATGCTAAATGTTGATGTTAGTTTACTCGTGTTTAAATCATTAAATGTTTTGTTAATTTTTGTATTATTTACATGGTCTAGTTGTAGTGCGTTTGAGGAGGGGTCTGGGATTGTGGTGGATTTTATAATACTTATAGGTTTATAAAGCTTACCTTCGTCATCTTTGGATGAACCACTTTGTGTAGTTGTGGTTGTGGATGATAATGATGAGGATGCCGTTGATGATATAGTGGAGCCAGTACTTGAAGCTGTTGATTTAGTTGATGGTGAATGCATGGACTGTTGATGGAAATAGGGATTTGTGCCATTGGACATCAAGTGTTTGGTATTATTGGCGCTTGAGATGTTGCTGCCGGTGTCTTTGTTATAGACCGCATATTGGGAAGGCATATAAAAACCCGACATTTCGTTGGCAGTGTTCTGTTGTTGTTGCTGCTCCTGCTGCTGTTGCAGTTCTACCGGTGTAGAAGGCAGTGGTCTTTGGAGATGTGATTTATTTATTATGGGCCGAACATTGGCAATTTTTCGTGGATTTGCATTGCTTTTGTTAAGTAAAAGTAATTTTGCGGCTGAGTTAACACTTTCACTTGTCTTTTTGCGTATTGTTGTATCGATACTTTCGTTTTCAACTTCCTTGTATATGTGGTTGTCGTCGCTGTTGTCTGCGGTGTCTTGTTGCCGTTTAACGTACGGACCCGGTGCGAATGTTGTGTGCGCGCCTTTACGTCGTTTTAAACTGTCGGAATCATAAATTGGTTTGCCTTGTGCATTTAAACGTACTCTTGCACCTTTATGGGGTGAAACATGCGGAGAAGAGGCTGCCGACGATGGTGGTGTGTTTTGCAAATAACTGAGAGTATTAGATGAAGCAGATGCTGCAATTTCTGAATGTAATTCATTAATTTCAGCATACATGGGAATGGAAGCTGTAGTAGTTGTTGTTGTTGTGGCTGACATCGTATTTGCAATTGTTGGAAAATTGTTTTGTTTTGTTTCCTTAACAAATTGTGATTCGGCGCTCTGCTTATTTCTTTGTTCTTGTAACTGTGTCTCTCTATTAAAACTACCCTTCTCGCTTTTGTTGTTCAACATGTGAGATTCCTTAGCATAAGCTTTTTGTATATTTCTTGGCAGCTCATTCAATGAAACGTACTCTGTAGGTTTTGGCATTCGATTCAACACATTGTTAGAATAATAAATACCAAGGCCAGTATGCGAGGTAGCTTTAGGATTATTGTGAACAGACTGTGAAGCTTTTTTGTTATTATTGCTAACATCAGCTGAGATGTAAACGTATTCGCCGGCCATATCGTAAAGCTCATCATCGTTAATAACAGTGAGCTCTTGTGAGGGCAAAGCTTTTGAGGGTGATTTCTTAATATTGGGCAAAACAACCTTAAGTTTGTCCATCAGTGACATGTTAACAGAAGCTTTTACATTATTCAAATTATTGTCTACTTCCTGTGAAGAAAGTTTTTCGTCTTCTTCTATGTCAGTTAAATCTTTGAAACTGTCTTCTGTTAGCGTCTTGTTATGTTCATCTTCTTCGTCATCTTGGCCGTTGTTATGATCATCGTGAGTTTGGTTCTCGTCGTCACTCGTAGAGGGCGTTATTATACACATTGAGGGTATGCGTTTTGCATTTAATGCCGTTTTATGCCTCATGCGTTCTATGCGTTCGACGCCTTCTAGATCAGAACTTTCTGAATATTCAATTTCATTGGAAGTCAAGGGTAGAGGTAAGGCCTGCCGATTTTGAATTTGTTCGCTATAGTGGAACTCTTCAACTTGTGATTCTGGAGTATCAACGTTTTGCATACTGCTATCAATTATCTCATCGTTGCAAGCTGCCAGCTTAAGAGTTGCATTGACATTTCTTTTAATGGTTCCGGTTCGTTCCAAGGTACTGCCTATTGTACTGCTAGATATGCTGCGTTCAAGTGTGGAATTTGAAGCCGTACTGTGTCTGAGAGAACTAACCCGTTCGGGTACTTCGGGACCACAACTAGCTAAGCTGTTATTAAGACTTGACTGCTCGGCCCCACTATTGTGAGCCATTAAGGTTGTGCAAACTGTACCAGCAGAACTAGTGGTGGTGGATGTAGATCCTCTACCAAATAATTCATATTCATTTTCTGCCATTAGGGTTTGTTGTGAGTTATTATAGGACGATTGGGTTTGGCCAAAAGAAGCATTAAAAGGTTGACCTCCAATTTGGAAATTGTTCATGTTGAACTCTTCTTCTTTTAAAGTTCTTAGACCGCTGTCCATATGAAAAGAAGTATAGTAGCCCTCCGTATCGCACGAATAAGCAGAACTGGTTTCATCATCCAAATGATTGGGATAAGTGCCTTCCATGTTGTTTGCATTTATTTGTAAATCTGGAGTAGCGGTTCCCTCACTTGTTACACTTGACGAAGCTGAGGTATTGAAAAATCTTCTGCGACTTAACATGGAGGAAGGTGGTGCAGAACCATTGTGAAAACTCGACACATTCAAAGAAGTATTTGAAGCACTCGATTTGGGTTGTAATGTTATTTCACTGCCTATAGAGGCTCGACCGGATTCTGAGCTGGCACTCCAATTACCACTACTCGAATGGGGTTGTTCATCTTTGCTACCCAAACCATTTATGCGCCTTTGGCGATTTAAAGAAGAAGTATCTCTCAGCTTAACATTCGCACATACCGAATTCAAGTGAAGTTTTCCTCTCAAGTGGCCTGAACTGCTAACACTCATCGATTTCTCGGAAGACGAATACGAAGGTTTTCGTTCATGCGAAAACCGACTTTCGTTGGTGCGTTGTGTTATCAAATCATGTACCCGACAGTCCTCATCAACATCTGGCCCGGATTTCTCTCCAATTTTGGCCGTGGACGATGTTTTATTTGAAGATCCACTAGCGGATCCCGAAGCTGAACATATTTCTGCTTTCTCCGTTGACGAATTATGTGAACTTGTCCCCGAACTGTTTAAATCATTGCTGCAACCACTGCTATCAATAGTAGAGAGCGTAGAAGTTTGTTGTTGTGATAGCTCTCCATTATTTCTTTGCATAAACCTAAACCGGTTGCGGCCCCACTGTTTAAGTGAATTAAGACGGGTCAACGTATTCTTTCCCTTATCATATGGCAAGGCAACAGATTCTTTTTTTAATATGTCACTTGACTTACTACGACCAAACTTCTTTGATTTTGGCTCCGAACGACTACGTTGATCCCCATTTCCATCTTCATTCAAAGCTAAAGCATTTTTAAAATCGCCACTAGTAGCCGCCGAATCGCTAAATTTATATTTTTTGTGGATTTTTTTTTATTTCATGTGTTATATGATTTGATTTATTTTAAGACATGGATCGATTCGGTTTAATAAGTGGGGTTATTGAAAATTATAAAAAATTTACAAATCATATGATTTCGGAAAAATTTTGAAATGATGGGATGTGGAAAGGATGGGGGAAGAAACGAAAAAAAGAAAAATAAAATGTTTTAAGGTTAGTTTTTATGTTAAATAAAATGAACATGATAAAATAATAAATAAAAAAGAATAATTATAACAATAACAATAATATATGTACATATAAAAAATTAAGAGAAAAGAGAAGAAGAGAAAAAACTGAGCATTAGAGAGAAATATAATTAAAGAATTGTGAAAGGAAAATTATTATATGTATATGATCGTGTGAAATTGTAAAAACTTGTATTTTAATAAAGAAAAGCAAAAAAGAAATAATCTATAGACTCGACATTTAAGAACAATTAATAAGGCATAACAAAAATATAATTCAGTGGAATACTTTTATGAAGTTTCTTTGAAGTGCTAAGGTTGCCATATTTTAATATGTACACTAATTTTAAATGCATGTAAATCTTAGTTTATATTTTCGGGTAGCCTTTTCATAACCTTAAAAGAACAAACTGACTTAAACGTTTAAGTTGTCTTAATTTAAGGTTTTGTAAAAAGATCGTGCAGTTTTTGCTCCTCGGTTGCGTATCAAAACAAAAAAAAGATATCCTGAAACTTTTCAAACCTGAATTTCAGTTCCTTTTTAAGACTCTAATTGAGATATCTCCAGATTTGTTTATTAATTTTTTTAGTACACTGTATGCATTTTAAATTTTAAATTTAAAAAAAATATCAGAGCTTTTACCGGAGAGCGCGTCATATAGCTATTTTTTGGTTATTTTAAGATGCCTTTTTAAAAATTTTCATACCTTTTGGAGGCTTCACGTAACATTTAATCAAATTGTCGTAACTTTTGGTACAAAAGACGACCTACAGTTTCAACGATAAAATTTCAAAATGTAACTTTTTATGAAGAAATGTATCTTTTTGGAAAGAAAAGCGTAACTTTTTTTAGTCTAGCCCTGGCAACTCTGATATCATCATTCTTTGCGCTTAAAATGCGGTAATTTGGCTTACTGACTCGCCCTTTGCGCCAAAAATGGGGCTCAACACTGAACAGAGTTTTGGGAAAAAACATTCTCGAACTGAACCGATTTGCAAAATATGCCAGCGTTGTTCTGAGCACAAATTATAACAGAGCTGTCAGATCTGACAAACGAATGACCTATGAAGCCCCTGCCGGATAAGAACATAGACTCCCTTTTTGGTGGGGGTTTTGTTTATATCAAATAAAGTGCACGATACTCGTAAGAACCCTACTAAAAATACTGCTTCGGCGTATGCAGGTTTGTAATGGAATGACGAGCTGTTATTGCTTAGAAACATGCCTACGTCATGGTTGCCAGATTAGGGGATTTTCCCCTAGATTTAGGGGATTTTTTTTTCATTTAGGGGAGAATTTGGGGGGTAACATTTGTTAGGGGAAAAAATTGGAGGTTAAAAAATATTTAGGGTGTTTTTTGGGGGATTTTTTATGTTTTACCAGATGCTTAATTGGTCTACTCCTAGTTTTTGGCAACCATTAAATTAAAATATGTAATCAACTTTCTGATAGGTTCTTCTAAACAACGTATTAGAAAGATGATTTTTGGGTTATGCGTGTAATATGTCATGAAAAAACAACAAAATTCGTACATAAGTAACGACCCAGTGGTAAAATTAAAAAGGCTTTCTCACTTAAGCCTTCTATAAGGCATGCTTAGAGCTTCTCTCGGATCCAAATTTGTATGTGCCTTCCAAAGAAGGCCTTTTTAGATGGCCCTGGCTATTTCTTCTAAAAGATCCATTACACATTCCTTCTTCGCTTCTCTTAGTAGGGAAGTAGGAATGTGTACTCATTTTATATGACAAATATATACATAATATTCTATTTTTAGATTTCTTACTTATACAACACAAAAGTTCATTGAATTGCCTTTATCTGCATCATTGCAGCTGGAAATTGAGATGCTTCGATATACTAATTGGCAGTGAGAAGTCCTATCAGTCTGGAGGTTGACGGTTCGAATCCCAGAAGATTTTAATATTTCAATTAAAAATAAATTAAAAGTGCTTAAAATTAGAATAAATTTTTTTTTTAGTTTTTGCTACAAAACCCCTTCTAAAAGACAATAATTTAAAGACCTTCTAGCAGCTAATTTTCGGAAGACCTTCTAGAACTCTTGCCGGCAGTAGGGACAGTGGAAGGCCTGCTCGGCAATTACAACCTGTGTAAGAAAGACATGAGAATGGAATGCGAACGGAATGCAAACAGAAGGCTTTGTGCCTCCAAAAGAAGGAGTAAAGAAGATTTCTAGAAGGCTTTCATACTCCATCTTTTTACCACTGGGTATATTTGTATACACATACATATGTATATTTATAATACATATGTACTAAAATTTTTATTTTGGGGGATTTTTGTTAAAATTAGGATGAATTTAGGAGATTTTTTTATTTAATAAATTTGTATTTTATTTCTTGAAAATTACAGAAAAAAAAATTTAAATAATTTTTATGTAATCAAGAAAAATTAATTTAGGGGATTTTTTTTTTTAAAAGCTTGATTTCAGGGGTTTTTTTATTTGCTTTTAGGAGAGAGAGAAAAAAATCTGGCAACCGTGGCCTACGTATATACATGATATAGACAACTTGAAAGACAACTGCTACTGATGAGTTGTAATTTGAAACAACTGCTACTGTCGAGTTGTAATTTTTTTAAACCTTTGTTAACTGAACTAACACAGGGTCGTAAACGGTAAAACTACAACAGAGTTGTAACACAATTTAAATTCGACTTAACATTTTCTGACAAGTTGAGTTGTAATTGATAATACCAAATTGTAAAATTTCAACTAAAGTATAATTGAGTTGTAAACCGTAATAGGGGCCTTAGATTTTTGTTACCTCTCCCTTACAGTTGTTCTTTTTGGTATGCACTACTGTAAGGGGAAATGTAAAAAATTCGTTGTTTAAAAAAACTCCATTTATTTATTAGGCAACATTTATGTGCTTATTATTAAAAGCTTTTGTATGGCAGAAAAATAGTCTGCAGCTTAAAAAACTAAAGTTTTTTTGCTTTATTATTATTATATATATTTTTTTTTTTTTTTTTTGGAACAAAACCAAAAATTCTATATAATTTAAAACCTTATTAATCAGCTCTTTAATAAAAATACAAGTTAAAAAGAAATTAAATATCATAGCAAAAATGGTGAGAATAGAAAAGTCAAATGAGATAAAATAAAGTTAGCCAAAGATAAATGAAAGAAAAATAAAGTAAAATTTATTTTAAAATAAAGTATAAAATATGTGTAGAAATAAATAGATTTCAGTATTACATTTATATAATTAAGAAACCACTTTTGTATAAAAACAATTTCTATTATTTCAACCTAAAAATTATTGTGATTTTTCCCTAAAGTTTTTTTTTTAATTTTAAAATGTCTCAAGTCATTATACAAACACTTTGAAAGTATCAAGTTCGTTAAACAGACATATTGAACACTCATCTCTAAAAATGATGAGCAAGAATAAATGTTTTATTTTCATTTATTTATTTACTTTTTGTTATAATTAAAAACTGGATCATTTTTAATTTATTTTTCTTGTTTACATACAATTTATAAAAATCTCCAATGAAAAGTAGACAGAACAAAATATCCCTCGTTTTTTATGAGAAGGCACTTAGTTGGCATCACAGATTATCATTCGAAAACAATTTCAATCTATCGAATTGTAGACATAAAACTATTTAGCGTTTTAGTATTTTTTCGTGAGTAACATACTCATTGTGAAAGAAATTAATTTAAACAACAGAAAAAAAAAGAAGTATTTGTTTATTTGGTTTAAGATTACAACATATTCTTTAATTAAGAACATAAACAAATTTCCAGTTTAGAAGATCGAAAAAATATTCATTCACTTGTCGTTTGCTGCACTGCCAGTTGAGGATGTTTGTTTTTCTGATTTGCTTGCATTTGTTTTTGTTGTGCTTGCCAGAGTTGTCGGGTATCGCCAAACTTAGCGAGTTTTAAACTTATTTGCGGCCTAATGTGTGGTTTGAAGAAGGCGTTTTTTTTTATTTTTTCTTAAGTTATACAGCCCCTTTACAGAAGACAATTTGCTTGCTATACGTGATCTTTGCTGATCCGAATTAAGAATGTAAGCTTTTTTACCAACTGTCAGTTTTTTTATTATGAATGCCACTATTTTTGTGAAGTCTCTCAGGTCATACCTTTTGACATGTCACAATGAAATTCAGTATGTGTCTTTGGAATATGGAGATGAAGAGCTGTATAGTTTTTTGGACATAATCGGGAAAGGGCAAGGGTGTAGGAAAACACACCAAAGCGAAAAAAAATTAATCTTTCGATTTGAATATATGTACTTTAAACCTAAAGTCTACTTAAAGTGTATTTTAAGACGAAATTTTCATATAAAATTTGAAATGAAATAGACTTAAAGCAGACTTTTTTTTGGATAAGGGAGGATTATTGTTTATGTGTGTTAAAATATTTTAAAGTTGAGTGTAGGCCACTTCAGATTTTTTTTGCAGTCAACAAAATCATTTTATATGAAAAAATAAACAAAAATAATTTTATTGGTAATATTGTGTTATGACATAGTATTGTTATACGTCACACAACGCCAGTCAAGTGAAAAAACAATAAAGCGTAAATGTACATATGTTGTCTGTTAATTTTTTTAAAAACATATTAAATTATCTTAATTTTATAAGTAAGTTATTCCTGTAAAGCCCGTGTTAAAAGAATTTCCAATGATGAAATAAAACAAGCCCTATAACCCGTTTACAATAGCAATTCTTAAATTAGTTTAAAGTTACAAACTCTATCAAACACTATGTATTTTACACTATAAATAATGACAGTTATTCGGTTCGTGTGTGTCGAATTAAAATATGATTTAAAAAACTATATCCTAGGCAACGCCGGGTAAAAAAACTAGTTTTATTATATTATTTGGGTATTACACAATAAAACACAATTTTATTGAATAAAAACTATATTTCTTACGTTTTAAGTGTTAAAGTTGTTAAAGTAAAAACTAATGATTTTTTGAACCAAATATCCTTTAGTTTTTCCGTTTTTAATATTTTTATTAATTTATTTACGCTATTTCCGAAAATACAAGTAAAAAAATATTAAACTTTGCTTTTGGGATTTTGACTCTGAACTTGGCAAAATTTAATAAGAAAACCTGATAACCCTGCCTGTATTTGTTTTTTCTTTCTTTCTTTAATTTTAAGTACGAAAGAAGCAGTTATTGTGTTTTTGTAGCATCTCATTGATTTTGATTGAATTTTTTCCCCTCCGAATTTTTTTAAGATTTTTTATTTAACATCAATCAAAATAGCATATTTGGTAATAATTTTTATAATTGCTAATTTAAATTGAGATTTATATTTTTTTTATATAATTGTACATAATTACATACTCTTGTTCAATTTTTAAAGCTCCTAACAAGTGTACAAAAATAAATACATACATATACATATATGTAAGTATATACTTATACATATTTACATATACATATGTATTTATGTATGTACGCCCCTGCTTTATATTCAGGGTATGATAAAAAGTGTGGAGTTGTAAAAACACTTAAGATCAAAAAATTGAAAACAAATATTCAACACATTCTTTCTTTTTTCCACAACTAATTTTTGAAAGTTCTTTCGAAGTTCTTTCTCAAACTAATTTTAAATTGAAATATTCTGAATTTTTGAGCTTTTATTTATTTATTTTACATTCGAATATTTTTTTCGTTTTATTTAGACTAAAGAATACTTTATTTACTTCGGTGTAAATAGAATTGCTAAATTATTAATTGAAATGTTTGCTTCAATTTCTTACTTTATTTTCTATTTATAAAAACATTGTTTTTAAAAGCCTATAATCTCGAGAAATTTCGAGTTATAGGTTAAATTTAAAATTTTGTTCTTGTGAAATTTAGATTTCTGAATATAATTCGGTTTTGGGCGATGTTAATTTTTTTCTGACATCACGACTTCTTGGTTAAATCTCTGACTTTTGGTGATGTTTTTTTTAGTGAAGTCTCAATTTCTCATTGATATTTTATTGAGGTCTCCATTTTTGTTGTAAAATGTAGATTTTTTCTGTGAAATATTAATTATTTAACGAACTTTATGGAATTTTGATTTTTTTTTTGGTGAAATTTTAATCTTACTAGCGCAGATTTTGGCTTTTAATGAATATCGGATTTAATTATTGGGTCGATCGGAAAGTAATTTCATTGTGATCAGAGAGATGTCGTTAGTTGCATTTCCCGATATTTTACCTTACGCTTAGCGACAAAATTATTTTACATTTTGACAATTGACATTTCAAACACCTTTTAGTACTTTATTTTCGATCTGTTAAGTAGTCACATTTTGTTTTTTTTATTCCCTTAAGGGTAAAAATGCAGTACAACCGAGAAAACAATTATTTGTTGTTTACGGAGAGGAAGTTTTGAGTGAACGTCGGTGCCAGAATGGGCTTTCGAAATTTCGTTCTGGTAATTTCGATGTATTTTTCGACCACGTCTAGGTCGGCCAATTGAAGCTGATGACGACAAAATAAAGGCACTGGTGGATTCAAATCGTTTCAAATAATCGTGAAGGGTCGATTTTGATAAATTTAACTTCTCGACAATTTCTCATGTTGTTATAATTGTTGTCGAAATTTCGAAACTTGGTTTTCAAAGAAATTTCGAAAACCTTCCACTACGTAAACGGCATTTTTTTTCGCTTGCACTGAAAGCACAATATGACGAAATTACTCACTTGGATTTTTCATATTGATACGATGCCAAAAAAACCTACATAACAAATCGAAACACAATAAGGTACTAAATGATGTCTGAAATGTCAATTGTCAAAATGTAAAATAATTTTGCCGTTAAGTGTAAGGTAAGATATCGGGAAATGCAACTAACGACATCTCTCTGATAACAACGAAATTACTTTCCGATCGACCCAATAATTAAATCCGATATTCATTAAAAGCCAAAATCTTTCCGAACGACCTAATATTTCGATTTTTTGCTTTTTTTGCGTAATCACGTCTTTTGAGAGATCTTAATTTTTTGTACAATAATATTTTTATGACGTAATTTAAATTTTTTTGCTGTTGAAATTTGATTTTTTGACAAAAAATCAAAATTTTTGGTACAGAAACATTACAGAAGAAATGTGAGGAAATATTGTTTTTGCCGGAATCTCAGCTCTTTATTTACGAAACGATTTGCTGATTTTCTGAAAAAAAGTAACACCGTTACTAAAAATTTATTAAAATCTAAAAAACATGTACATATATATGTATGTAAGTAGCTTTGAAAATGCTATTGGGGATTTTGGAAAAACTTTAAAAATTATGTTTTGCTTTTGAAAACATACTCATATGTATGTATGTATTTTACATAAATTTAAATGGCAAAAACAAACAGAAAAAATCTGTGCTCATGAAATTACTGCAGTCATTTCATTTTTATCATAACAATCAATAACCCAGCAAAAGTTGTTTTTAATATCAATTTAAATTTTACAAAAATTAATTTAATACATTGTTATAGTTATCAAGAAACACTTTTAAAAAATTCGATATTAAATTATTAATTAAAAAAAAAATAATGTTTTCAAACACTATTTAAAAAATTTCACTGGTTTTATTCGGCAGATAATCTTGTTAAAATTTGCAACCACGAAATGGTACTTGATAATATAAACTATAAGCTGGTAAAATGATTTACGTTGATGTCCTGGTTATTTTGTGTTTTAACACAATGGTCTGCTAACTAAAATAAATATGCAGAATTCTTTTCAATGGCACAGAGATAAAAATATCAGCAAAATAATAAAAAAAAACAAGTTTTAAGGGAAGTGTTCGTACAATATTTGTGACTAAGATTAAATGAGTTATTTCAAAGAAATCATTTTAATGTTTCAAAGTAACTTTCAGAAGACTTTAAAAATATTACAACATTACTCGTGGTAGACGTCATCTACTACAACAAGAAAGAAAGTCCTTTTTTCCTACCCCAACCACGAAATAAAAATCACTACTTAAAACCAGGGATGCATCGATATGCATTTTTACCGATACCGAAAATACCGAAAAATAAACAGTAATATGGGGAATACTTCCATGTATGTAATTTGTAATTTCTTAATTACAAATTGATAAATATTTACTTTGTGTGGGAGCTCCACATCTACTTCTCCAATCCAGTCAATTTTTTCTTCGGCAATGAACATTAATAAGGGAGGTCCTCGTACAAAATTCCCAGACTATATTTGGAATAGTTCTTTCGGTACACGATGATAATTTTTCACTTTGTGTGGGAGGCCACACACTTATGGTTCCAATCGAAACCCTTTTTTTACCGTATGTACATTTATATAAGCGTTAATTGGGTAAAACGTCTCTTGCTTTTATAGTTCTCTAGGTTCCAATCCATCCAGTCTTTCCAGTTCTAGACTATGCCCATTAATGGGGTTAATTCTATATAATATTCAAATTCTACCTATTATAGTTCTCTATGTTTACGATAATAATGTTTCACATTGTGTGGGAGGTACCAAGCCCACTGTTTCAATCCAGCCAGCTTTTTGCTTAACTCTGTATATTGATTTGGTCGTCAGTTGTGTAAAATTCCAACACTCTCAGTTTCTCAGAGATACGGTAATAATCATTTTTTATTTTGTATGAGATCAAAATCTACTTGTATACGAAATTTCAGCGCTCTAGCTACAGTGGAAGTACCCCTTAATATTGATTAGTTAGTTACTAAATATCATATTTTTACACTCTTGCATGTCTCAGAGCGCTTTTACCTATAGTTTACTTGTGTTTAAAGTTTCATCGTTTTGTTGTAAACGAAAAGAAAGTTATGAGCACGGCTGCCAGATTTGATGATTCATCGTCATTTTGACGATTTTGTACCAAGAAATTGCAAAATTCCGATTTGAAGATTTTTTCTTAAAAAGTGTCTATTTTCTACAAAGCCAAAAATATGAGTGTTTTAAAATACAAAGTTTTCTTTTTTAGTGTAAACGATTTTAAAAATTGTGGTAATTAAAGTAAAAAAGCCAGTTTAAAGGGGATTGTTGTTCGCTTTCTAGTATTATGTGTACAATTCTATAAATATGTTTTTTGTTAACTTCCAGTGTTGGGAGTATTGATAACTCCCAAAAATTTTATCAAAAGAATTTATGCTAAAATTTTAAATTTAATTTAATGCATTACTTACTGTCTAATATAAAATACAGACATTAATTAGTAAAACGATTATTTTGAAGTCACCAAAGCTATACGACCACCGTTGTGGCTGTAGTCAAATTGGGGTAATTTCTATTTTTGAATGCGACAATTTCTTTTTTTTTCAACAAAAGAAAATGTCACCAAATTTCAATTTCATTTACATGCCAAAGGTTTTGAATAAATATTTATTATTTTTTTGAAAAAATTATTTTATAGGAGTAAAATATGTATTTCTACAACAATGTCAGAGTTTACTAAGAAGCTGTTGTCTTCAATATAATTAATTAGCTGACTACACTGTGACAATTGTGCAACGGAATTTGTAGTCGTGTAGCCGATGTCGTCTATGTGTTTAAAGCATAAGAAAATGTTTTGATTTCAGTATACATTAAATGTGTGTGCCTAAGTTAACTTTATGATTTTTTGATTACTTTTTATCAAAAATATAAACAAAAAATAGCTAATGAAATACTTTTTTAGTTGCCCGATTTTTTGACGTTTTTTAAAGCTAAGAAGACGATTTTTTAAATTTTATCGGAAAACTGACGAGTTTTTCTTAAATTGACCTTGCAGCCCTGGTTATAAGGTTATAACACAGAACAAATGAGTTCGTGTAATATACACACTGTGTGCATAGGCCACAGAAGAAATGTTTTTTTTTTTTTTTTTTGATACGCTGTGCTATATTTTAATAAGTATACCTTCCCTGAAATTAACAACATCAAGAATATGATGACAAGTAATACTGAAATCTTATTTTTTTTATAGTCTAGAACATTTTTTGTTGTTTTTGTATGAAGGCCCTAAAAACTTGACATGATTTATTATGATGAAGATTTTGGAGAAAACACATGAGTAAATAATAATATTTCGAATTAAAATAAAACTTCCAATATTAATGGGTTATAAATTTATACACAGAAAAAAGCACATTGTAATTAACAAAAGTTAAAAGGGCATACGGTTCCACAGTTAAAACTTTGGTTAAGCAAAATGAATATGAAATGATATTAAACATTGATGTATTTACAATTTATTAAGTAATTGGTTTAGTTACTTTAAATATTTTTCAAATTTAATAACATATTACAAAATTATAAAATTAAAAAAAAAAACAATAAAAAACAACTGCCATGTTTTATAAAGCTGTTATTTTTTTTAAACATTTTCTGGGCTTTTACAAAAGTTATTGTTAGAATATGGCATTCATTTTAAATACAAATATTTACATTCATGAAAAGCTAAACATTATTAATGTACATATGTACACTTGAAATTAAAATATAAAAATCATGCTTGGCTAAAACATTCCTTATTTTTAATTTGTTATTTTAGTGTTAAAAAAATTAAATCGCAACATTGACATTTAAATAAAAACAAAATGCTAAAAATTTATCAGGAGCAAAAAAGGCTAACATTTTTTTATGTAACATTTTATATTTCGCATACCAATAAGTAACTTAGGTATTCCAAAACCAGCATAACAAATGCTTAAAAAAGAAGGTAATAAAAAAAAACAGAAAAAATCACAATAATTTCTAGAAAAATACTAATGGTAATAAAACAATTTTAAAATTTATTAAAAAGAAACAAAGTAATTAAACATTTTAAATGCTTATAATTTTAACAAAATTAACGTAAGATATTAAAGTATGTTAAGCAGTTATCAATAGAAATGAAAAAAAAAACTAAGCGTTTGGTTTTCGTATATCAGTTCCACGTGAATGACATTTGCAACAACCAAGAATGATAGACACAAGTTAGCGTTATTCGAACAATTTCACACTCTTAAGGTACCCATAAACTACACAATAATATTGACTATTTTATTGCTTTATTTATTAAGTGAATCAATATTTCTAAGAAAAAATGGCGCAATTTTTTTGGCATTTACATACGTATGGGTGTATGCAAAACAAAATCATACATACATACATATATACATACATACATACATACATACATACATACATACATACATACATACATACATACATACATACATACATACATACATACATACATACATACATACATACATACATACATACATACATACATATATACACACTTATATTTAAAGAAATTGTAAAGTTAAAGCAATGATAATGTTTAGTGACAAAACTGAAGAAGAAGAGGCTTGTCTAGAAATCATCATTGACAAATGGTGTTAACACATAACACACAAAATAATCCTTTTTGGGCAATATGAATCAAAAGACTTTTGATTTTGTTCAATATATTGTACCACCTACTAATATAATATACACATAGGCAATTTTATTGTACAATATCAGATATTGTACAATAATATTACACATGTATGGGTACTTTTAGGGAGCTTTTAGGGTACTTTTAAAACCCTGTATATTTAAAATTGGGCGAACTATCGGATGGCGTGGTCTTGTGTCTATCCTTATTTGCAACAAACACTTAAGCTTAGTGTTGCCATATGTATCTTTTTTTAATTTAGTATAAGAATAAAATTTGCATAATTGTAAATAAAAAGCTTGAAAATATTATGTTTTTTTAATTTTTTTAAATATTTTAAATTGTATATAAAATAATTTAAAAATAAATTAAAGTAAGCTTCTCTTGAAAGCCTGTTTAACATACTCGAATTTTAGCTAAAACTAAAAGAAATATCTATAAAATTCATAAACTTTTTCAAAGAAAAACTTTATAAAATAATAAAATAAATGCAATACAGCAAAATCTAATTACATGGAAACTTTTCAATTCATATAAAGTTTTTTATTTTATTTTATATTTCTTAATATTAAACTTCTCTTTTTCTATGAATAGACGTAATTTCAAGAAATAGAAACAACTCTCAGGTATTACCAGTACAAAAATAATTTGCTGAGTAGCAAACAAATTTAAAGATACATATCTATTTCTTGAAATTACGGTTATAACACGTCTCTAAAAATTAATAATTAAGAGAAATCAAAATCAAAAACTTACCCATTTGCTGCATCTTGTATTTCCTTTTGATCTATACCAGCTATAGTGTTTCTCCGTTTGCCGCGTGCCTTACGGGAACGTGAACGACGTGAAACTGTTTGTACGTCATCATTCAGATTGTTCGTATCAGGCATGTGAGTAAAGACACCAGTGGTGGATTTGCGAGCCATACACATGCGTTGAAAACGTTTGCCAGATGTATCAACAGATATGACTTCGGCAGGATACCTAAAAAAAAAACAAATTTTTGATTAATAAAAATTTTGTTTTGGATCATTTAATATACGGTTTTCTAAGATG
This sequence comes from Phasia obesa, assembly GCA_949628195.1. Lineage (NCBI taxonomy): Eukaryota > Metazoa > Arthropoda > Insecta > Diptera > Tachinidae > Phasia > Phasia obesa. The sequence continues at coordinate 49,740,405 of OX451215.1, read as the reverse complement.
GACTGAAAGATGTTTAATGAAATAAAACAAGTTGTGTGCGAGTTATCGATGAAATGATTCCTTTATTAGCAGGGCGTTTAAAAAAAATCCTTCAAATGTCGCATTGGGCAGTTAATGACTTAGCACCTTTAACATGAGTTGCATTTTTGATTGCTCAAATATTTTGAAATCGACATCAACATCTGTGACACCAAATGCACGGTGATTGAAACGAATCTTTTAAAATAGTAAACATTTCCTGAAAAAAATGTAAAATGCTGACTATGACACCCCATTTTTATAAAGTTCACACTTTTCCATATCGAAAAGTTATCAGAAGTTGCAAAAAAAAACATCAAAAAAAGTTTAAAAAAATATTCGCATTTATATATATATATATATATATATATATATATATATATATATATATATATATATATATATATATATATATATATATATAATTTCCACTCTGATACGAAACAAATACAAGTTTACAAATAAAAATGTAGAAATGAGCAAACGTTAAGAGAGACTTTGACAGCTTAATTAGCAAATCTGTGCTGGTAGTATTAATTCTTAATCCCAGCTATATAATCAAATAGTAACTGATTTCCTATTTTAATATAGTTTTTAGAGGAGGTACCTTAGTATTCTGATACCAATATAAGATACTTTATTTTCCGCAAAAATATCTTATTTCCAAGAGAAAGTGGAGAAAAGCCGTGGAAGTATCCCGATTTTTTTTACCGATTAAAAGGTACTGAATCTTTATTTTTGAAAGTGGTTTATTTTAAACACGATATTTCGATATATAATATCGAATATCCCAAAATTCGTAAAAACCAAGAACAGCAATTTTTCACCTGGATTTAGGAAAACAAATTAAATCACCTGTCAAATGGCTTAAATTTTTGGGTTCGAAAGATACCGAAAAAGCTTTGCATTTCGTTATCGGCTTGTCCAGTGGATGTAAATCGCACTATCTTTAACACCCATTTACAGCACTTAGTTATCAATTGTGGTACTATTAACAGTAACGTTCTCGCATTTTTGTTTCGATTCGATCACGATTTGCTTTCAAAAAGAATAAAAGAGAACACAGTTGTCCCGCTCAAGATTGTGTTTGGATGTAAATATATTTCGTTGATGCAGTGTTGAATTCCCTTCTACGCATTACTGGTTTTAAGTTTGCTGGCATAGACCTTCGACTTCAAATAACCCCATAAAAAACTACACGAACTAGGAGGTCACATTCTGATCACCGAAACAAGGGAGAACACGATCAGGAAATGACTCATGCAGTAATTAATTTCATTAACAGGCTGTATGGCATACCACACCGGCTTTTTGAAACCACATCTCGTCCACATCAATATTTCATATCACGGTAAATATGAACTTGAAAAATCTTTGGCTATAGTAGGGTGGCGAACTATATCGTACAGATGATTTCACCCGAAGGACATATTGTCTTGTTGGTTTCTAACATATTGACGCTAATGCTTCCGGTGTATATGGGGGCACCAGTCCCCGCGGCTTGCACCGGACTTGGAACTGGAAGACAAGAATATTCTTGGCAAGAGTTGGTATATTCTCCAAACAAAAAAAAAAAAAAAAAAAAAACAAGTTGTGTTGAAATGCAAAACAAGGGCGTTGGTACACCTATCGTATTCACCCAGAAAACCGGTATCAGCTTAATGCGACAAGCCGGACACTAACGTAAATCTGTAACACAAATCATACAATTCGTTAAACAATCGATCTTTTGCGCACTAATTAATCAGTCGCCTTAGCGATGCCGATTAGCCGTCTCGGAACTGCAATTTGGGTCCATTATTTTTTATATAGGGTGCTGTTACTTTACTTTTTTATATTTTTATATAGTGGTGTTAAAAACCGTTACTATACGATCTACATGCTTAAGCCTTATTTGACTGGATAAGCTACAGCATAATGTATAAATAATGGGAATATTTGTTATTTCTAATGAAGCTCTAATATGCCAAAAGTAATTAAGTTTAGATGATAATTTTCTTAAATTTTTAAAAAGACACTTGGATTATAGTCAGCCGTTAGTAGATTTTCTTAAACCTTTTTGCCAAAAAGATTTTGGTTGTGGCCTTGCCATATTAGCAAATTTATATAAATTTATATTGCGAATAAATAATACTTAAGTTGGCTTTAACTATCTCTTTGAACACGATCCTAAATAAGCTATTATACATATATACTTGTACATTTATTTTACAATTTTGCTGCAATTTTTAAGCTTTTGGTCATTAAAAGAAATTCAAAGTTTCAATTTTCCATGGCTGACATAAACATAACCACATTATTTTAATTTTGACTACTTCTATTTTGGGTTTGTACTAAAAGTTTTACTACACGTTGCAACCCTGGGGTTGAGTAATAATAACGCCTAAGAATGCAATTAACCTGTAAGGTTAACTGACAACAACAACAACAGCAATAACAACATTAACAACAGCTAAAGCAAAAAGTAATATAAATAGATATTAAATAACTATTAAAGGCAGTTTTCTTTGGGATTTTTTCTCTTCTTTTTAAATTGCTTTTAGAAATTGCTTCGTTTTTTATTTGTTTAGCTTTTGAACACCTTGAAAAACGCAAGCAACTTTGTTGTTGATTGTAATGTTTGTAATATTGCTGTAACTAAAGTTATTTTTTTTTGTTGCAATATTAGCAAACATTTCGTCGTTAGAAAAAAAAAATAAATTGCAATAAAAAGAAAAGTTATTTATTACTTAAATTAAACTATACCGTCTTTTCATCTCTTCATCTTTGATGACAAGGAGAAAATTGAATGACTATAATGAGTAGATTACATCATTTCAATTTAATAAAGTGTATACCGGAATTCACACAAAATTTGATCTATCGCCATTTATGAAGGTCGACAGCTTCACGGAAAAACTCAATATTTTGAGAAAAAATAAATTTTGCTGCTAAAGTTATAAATTTTGTAAAAACTATGAGAGGAGAGAAAGACAAATTTATTATAAATTATAATTATATTATTAGTGCAAGTCCAGAAAGCAATGAAATTCGTTAACTGGATTATTGAATATCAGCAAGTGAGTACTGCTTTTTCATTATTTCCGCTTTAATAGCACTTTCATTAAGGCCCATTATTATAACATGCCAATAGCTAAAGTTTGAGTTTTATCGGAGAGATAAGTAGTTTTTTTTTATTAAAAGTAAGTTAGAAATAACCTCTAACTATCGGGTACTAGAAAGCAAGTTATAGTAAACAAGCCTTACCCTCGTTATTATAACGAAAAACTACTACTACTACCGACAAATTCCTAACTTTAGCTATTGGCAAGTTATAATAATGAGCCTAAGAGTAAAAATTGCCACATCTGGTAAAAATAAATAAGTGGGAGAGAAGTCATTAGATCATACTTCTTTAAAAATGGAGTTATTACAGTAGTGTTGTTACTGGTGCTTCATATCGCAACATGATAACAGATTTGTTACTGCCTGATTTTGCTTGATATTGATGGGGATGACATCTAGTTTAAATAAGCTAGTGTAAAGTGATCACGTAATCTTTCGTTTCGCTAAGCTGAATTGGCCATCTAAATCATGTTATTTAACATCGTTAGGTTCTTCTGAAATAAAAGTCAAGGTTCTATGTCAACAAGTCTACAACCAACCACTCTTGAAATAACGGAAGATAGTCAACGTTGTATCAAAGAAAATTTCGACAGAAGAGTGCGTATTATCAGCAAAACAGTGGATAATAAAAAAATTCGCTACCCTAATTTCAAATCGTGCAACTTCTGATATATTGTAAAAAGTGTAACCTTACGATGAACTGTGGTACATTTTTCGATAAGGCGGCCAAAAATCTTTTTTATGGCCACCGATTAAGAAGCAATAAAGTCAAAAATTTTAAATTCCTATTTTGTAATTGTATAGTTTCCTGCAAAAAGGAGAGATGTAAAATTTACTTATTCCTAATTTGGCAAAAATTTATAATTTCCTAAAAAAGAAATCTTTCTTTTAAATCGTGATCCGGCTGGCACAGGTAAGTGTGTATACTTTCGACTAACAACTTCGAATACAGGCTCCTAGTAGGGGTGCAGACTAAATAAGTCGGGCGAAGAGAAGTAAACTCTTAATGTTATTATACTCCATGACCAAAAAAATGCTTGCTCGCTAGTGTGGAGAGTCTTATTAACTGTTGTTTCATTCCGATTTGAGTACTTTTTGAACTGCAAAAAAACCGAGACGCAGTAAAACCTCTTTGTGATAACTTCGGTGTAAAGAGAAGGCTGGTAACGTTAATGGAATTGACAAAAAAAATTCCAAGTGAGTGGAGAGAAGTCATCAATCGCCAGTTGAAATCGGACTTGAATCCGATTACAAAAGTGAAAAAGTAGAAGGTGCCATCAAAACAAACAAAGGAGTATTGATATGTTAAATGAACGTAAATATCGCGCCCTGGATTTTATTGTCCGCCCTTGGTTTTACTTGGCTGTCATTGGGGTCCTTTGGGTGCCTCTTTTGATACATTACCTTCTATAATGGCCTTCTACACAGATCGAAGCAAAAAATAAAGAAAACTCACCAACTTAAAAACTTACACAAAATTGTACCTTGCAAGGTGCCTTTTGCCCACCGGAAGTGTGTTTTTACTCCCGGCGATCCATTGAGCACCGTCTAATGTTGTTAAAGTCCGTTTCACACTATAATACTGAGTATTAAGATTTTCATTGGATTTTGTAAGATAGAAATCAAAAGAGAATTGTGTGATTGTCAAAAAATCTAACGTAACATAACATTTCGTTTTCACACTATCACACTTCAAATAAAATGAAAAATATCAGCAAAGGAACAAGACGAGACAAGGCATTGAACGACGGCGGCTGGGCAATTTCATGTGGGCGGCAGCGGTGCCTGATCTTAAGTATGTTTGTTTTCGGTTAGTAAAAAAATAAAAAACAAAACAAAAAAATAATACGTACATTTAACAATTTCTAGACATGGCAGAAACAAAGTACATATGTAGGCGATAAGATTGATGGCAATTTAAGGCAGGTGTAGGACAAAGAAAAAATATTAGTGACGGCGGCGAACTATCGGCTGCGACTCACTCAGCTTGGTTCTTTGCTTAAAAAAAAACACAACCCTGATAAAATGAAAAATGTTATCGTTTAGAAAATTTTCTAAAAATCGTTTGGTATTATGGGATGTCAAATTTCTTTCACATTTTGATAATATATTGCTTTCACACTATCACACTCTATTATTGGATAGAGTCTTAATACTCAGTATTATAGTCTGAAAATGGCTTTAGCAAAAAAAGCAAAAGAGATTCCGGGCACCCGGGTAAAAAACAAAAACAACCTGGAAGAATGTGAGCACCGATGTTGTTGAATTTCAATAGCAAAATGTTCCATACTAGATCTGACAGATTGGTGGGCTTAAACTTTCTGTACCTGTACAGGCTTAAGTACAATTAGGGATAGACAGACATTTCTATATTGACTTCCCTATCTATAAGGATCCAGAATATATATGCATATATATTTTTTTTAATGGGTTGTAATTCAATATAGTAGAAATAACTAGAGTTATGAACGACCTAGTTCAAAAGAACGATTCAGTAAAGTGAACTATTCCGGCTCGTGTAGTGTTTTCCCCTTTTATCGTTTATTACGATTTGTTCTTTTGACATTTTCTCTATGTGACCCGGCCTATGAAAAGGTGGCTTATGACTCAAACAAATTTTTCCACTTTTTTGGTTTCGATAGTTTTTGAGACGCTCTTTCACGTGGTGAAAACTAGAAAGTCCTTACTGGCTTAGAAGTTATGGTAAGTCAAAGTCGATTTGGGGATAAAATCCCCAAAAACCTGACAACGCTGGGTCAGAAACTGGTTTGTGCTTTGCATTGAAAAAATCATCGCTCTTTATATACACACACGAACTTATCTCATTAATGCTCTTTTGCATTTTTTGGTTGCCTTTTGCGTATGACTGTTCAGAATGCAAAAGAAAAACTACTAAGAAACTGACGAAATGCATTGTTTATCTTTAACAGCTAATTTTTCGAAATTTTGTTTTTGAGTCATAAGCCACCTTTTCATAGACCGGGTCACATATAAAATTACATAAAAAATTATCAGCGGTTCTTAGAAAAATTATTTTTTTTTAAATTTATTTACTATATTACAAATTTATTTGATTATTAGCTTAACGAAATGTTATAAAATCAATAGCAAATATTTTGAATTTAGAACTTGCTGCAACTGTTACTATTTATGCAAAATCATTTCTATCAAGAGTAAATGACTTCGAAAAGTATAGAATTTCATATATTTTGAGCCAACTATTACACTGTACGTCGTAACGATTCGCTACTGAAAGTTTTTCCTTAAGATATGTAAGTTAAAAAAAGTCAACGGAATAAAGCAAAAAGCTAAAATCAAAACAACAAATGACTCTTAATAAAAACCACAAATTAACATGCTTGAGTAGTACCTGGAAACCAATAACAGAAATTTAAAAAATCACAAAATTAACATAAAAACCATTTACATATAAAATATACCAGGTTTCTACTGGTATGTTGAAAATATTATAAAAAATAGTTAAAACGAGAAAAAACATTTTTTAAGGGCATGCAAATTAGTTTCAAGTGATTTTCCACCACATATCCCAACTCTGCTGGCCCAAGTACCAAAACACACAAATTCATTTAAAACTAATAGGTTTTGCATATTTCTCTACTTAAATAAATCATGTTAAGTTTATTATAAATAAAATGTTCATGTTCATGGTTGATTACATTTTAAACTGCAAAAGACATTTATATGCACTAATACATACATACATACATACATACATACACTCATATAAATAATACATATATGTACATAATGGGTGATTTTTTTGAGGTTAGGATTTTCATGCATTAGTATTTGACAGATCACGTGAGATTTCAGACATGGTGCCAAAGAGAAAGATGCTCAGTATGCTTTGACATTTCATCATGAATAGACTTACTAACGAGCAACGCTTGCAAATCATTGAATTTTATTACCAAAATCAGTGTTCGGTTCGAAATGTGTTTTATCGACAAATTTTGTTCAGCGATGAGGCTCATTTCTGGTTGAATGGCTACGTAAATAAGCAAAATAGCCGCATTTGGAGTGAAGAGCAACCAGAAGCCGTTCAAGAACTGCCCATGCATCCCGAAAAATGCACTGTTTGGTGTGGTTTGTACGCTGGTGGAATCATTGGACCGTATTTTTTCAAAGATGCTGTTGGACGCAACGTTACGGTGAATGGCGATCGCTATCGTTCGATGCTAACAAACTTTTTGTTGCCAAAAATGGAACAACTGAACTTGGTTGACATGTGGTTTCAACAAGATGGCGCTACATGCCACACAGCTCGCGATTCTATGGCCATTTTGAGGGAAAACTTCGGAGAACAATTCATCTCAAGAAATGGACCGGTAAGTTGGCCACCAAGATCATGCGATTTGACGCCTTTAGACTATTTTTTGTGGGGCTACGTCAAGTCTAAAGTCTACAGAAATAAGCCAGCAACTATTCCAGCTTTGGAAGACAACATTTCCGAAGAAATTCGGGCTATTCCGGCCGAAATGCTCGAAAAAGTTGCCCAAAATTGGACTTTCCGAATGGACCACCTAAGACGCAGCCGCGGTCAACATTTAAATGAAATTATCTTCAAAAAGTAAATGTCATGGACCAATCTAACGTTTCAAATAAAGAACCGATGAGATTTTGCAAATTTTATGCGTTTTTTTTAAAAAAAAAGTTCTCAAGCTCTTAAAAAATCACTAGTTATATGCAGACTTACCTTAATGCTATTATTTTACATTGTTCCTCGGGTGAGGGCAGTCGATGATTTAAAGGCACATCTTTATTGATATCATTAGGAATTTGACTGTTATCTATAGTGTTACTAACGTTAATGGAATATAATGCATCTACAGCATCAGCTGATAGAACGGACGGAGAAAGGGCTGGTGTTAAAATGCCATTATCACCAATACACATCGAAGTACTTATTGATGTATCGACATGATGCATGCAATCGGGTGTGACAGTTACATCACCCAGGGCCTCCGTAGAAGTCCATTTGCGTAAATCTTCAATGGCGGCGGGCTAAAAGGAAACAAAAACAAAAACAATTATATAGAAATTTAACGATCTCAGAACTCTTTCTTAAATTTCATTAACATTAGCATTCTGGAAATAATTTAACATTATAAACAGTTTTAGGTACCAACTTTTAGCATTTTTTGGTCTTTGAACCATTTTCATTATTTTTTGTTGTTGGAAAATATTAATTGATTTGAGTTACAAAAGGTTTGTGAAAAACTGAAAAACTAAACCGAGGAGGAATTGGTAAAAATTACCAAAATATATATTAAAAAAGTTTTCACACATTCAGCAACTTTTTCATTACAAGTTGACAACACCGAGAACCTTTTTAGGGTTCCGTACTCAAAGAATGATAAGCAAAATTCGTGAAGTTAATATCGCTCTTTTATCTGTCCGTCTGTTAAACGATTATATCTCTTGAATTATATATTATATGGTTCATAGCCCACATAATATATAATTAATAAATTTACTGAGTGCCCCAAGATTAAGGAAACTTGGCAGAAAAATCTTTTATGGACATAGGTTGTTAAATCTATAAAATAAGAATCGAACCAAGGAGAAAAATTTACCCTTAGAAGAACTAATCCTGAAAAATTAAATTTTTTTTAAGTTTTTCCATACTTTTGCTTAGAAAATGAAACTTTTATAGTCAGCAAATGTTCAGAACCCTAAACTTGCACCCTGAAGATTCTAAAATTCGCCCCCACCTTTAGTGAGCGGTGACATAAAATATTATTTGCAAAAATAATGTAATTATTAAAAGAAATGGATAACATACGCCTTAATACCATAAAAATATTTTTTTTTTATGGGTACCCCCGAAACGTCCAAGTGAATTTTTAATATTTTTTTTTGCTAATTTCCAAAAAAAAATATTTATTTTAAGCTTTTATGTCGAAGAGAATACTATTAAAAGAAGTCATTTTATTAATTTATTACTTTAAAGTATTTAATTTAGCTGAGAATAATTAATTTATTCATAACTAGCTGTGCCAACACTTCATCAACGTCCTTATTTTGCTTTGAAAGTAATCCACTTTGTAAAAAATGTAATTACTTTATATAAAGGTACCCATCCCTGGGTAATTACTCAGAAATATAGGCTATATATAAAAATCTTAAATTTGTGTAAAATTCCATAACTATTGCAGAGAATTGTAAATAGTGTTTTAAATTTTCCGCTGACAAAAAAAGTTACTCCCAAGTTAGCAGTACCATTGAATCGGTAAAATTGCGTACTTTCACTTCTTGTCCTCCTTCTTTCTTGGTGATGAGATATTTTTACGGGAAAGAAATATCCTATATTTAAAACACGATGCTAAGGTACTTCTTCAAAAAATTTTATTATAAATCATCTAGCAGTTTTTGCGTGATGCGAACACAAACGGGCAGAAAATCACAGTTTTGTTATATGTATAGATACTAAATAATTAACACCAGTAACAATAAATTTTATTTTAAATAATAACAATTAATTTGTTTAAAACAACAACATTTTAATCGTATCTACTTCTGCAAGATGAACAAAAACAGAAAAAGCTGAAATTGGGGGAAAAAAATCGCTAAAAAACGGCCGAAAAACGCAACGTTTTTATCGTAAATTTTATAGTTATATATAACATTTTTAAAAAATGTTGAAACTATTAAAATCCAAAAATGATGATTGCTTACAATACAAAAAAAAAAAAACGTGAAACAAATAAATAAATAAAAAAATATAACATTTTTGGTATTTTTTTACAAAAAAAACCCTTTTTTTATTTTGAAAGTAATTTTTTATCATAAAAATTTAAAATAAAATTTGTATAAAAAAAGACAATAAAAACGTATGCGATTTACTCAACTTTCCTTGTTTTAGCAGTGTTCCAAAACGAGAAATCTCAAGCAAAAGCCTTGAAAATTCGCTATACGATAAAGAATTTTGTTATCTGACGAGCTACGTACTTAAATTTTTTACATTTCTCAAAATTAATTTTTGGACTAATGTCTGGCTAGATTGGCCCCTTTGTGTATTGTATGCAGACACGGAAGGTGTATTATGTGCTACAACAACAAATAATAAAAATATAATGAAGTAAAAAGGTACAACAAAAGTGTTTTTAAATAAATTTTATTAAATCCTAAAAGTATGCTATTAATAAAATGCTTCAAATAATATCCATTCATTTTCACAGTTGTCAGTTAAAATAATAATAAACGCGCGCCTCTTTTTAAGAAAAATGTAGTTAATTAAACAAATTTTTGGATAAAAAGTTTATCAGAAATTAAGCAACTTTTTCCATATTGGCCGAAAATTTCGCAATAGTTTCATTTTTTAATTTCTAATATCTCATAGTAATGACTTTTTTTGGTGGAAAAAGGATCCTATATTTATTAAAATTTATTTAGCAGTTTTTACATGATTCGAAGACAGACGGAAGGCAAAAATTGGTGTTTTGTATTCCATATCGATTGATATGTGCATCAACAATAAACTTAAAAAAAATACTACATGTACAGACGCAGTTCTCTTATCATATGTACGATTTTTTTCATTCGGATATTTTTTCTAATATCAAAAGAATGGCCAAAATTGGGAAGGTACGTCTATACGGACTACTGGAAAGCTATGGCATTGTAGATTTAATATAAATCGATACTATTCTATATTTCAGCGAAACCAAATTACCCTTAATGTATACCATACATTTTTCAAACTTGCAATATCCCTTATGGCTCTTTACAACATTTATTGTTGAAGTTAAGGATTATTTAACATTTGAAACACTCATCCTTTTAATATTAAAACATAAAACTGGCCCCGCAATATAAATCGATTTTTTCAATAGCAAGTTTTCTAATTTCTATAATTAAAAATTTCTCTTAGCAAACCTACCTTTATGCAGACCACGTATTATAGGCCAGGATATCTTTGAAATGTTTTTTTTTTAATATTTTTGTGTTATTTAAAAAAGAAAACGTTTATTTTACATTTGTTTTTATTGTGCAATTTTTGCGTGAGTTCTGGCCATTTTAAATTTTTACGTAACATTACGTTACATTCGTGCTTTAATGGTTTTTGTTTGCGTTGAATTAGTTAACGGCATTTTTTTAGTGTTTTCTGTTCTATTTGTTGCAATAAAGTTTCACTTCAATGGTCAAAACATTTTTATTGATGTCGATGGTCACTATGAAGTTTTCAAACACTCACTCCGCACGTATTAAAACTTTTAAGAGTGATGATGAAATTTTATGACTCATTAAATTGAAAAAGTTTTGAGTTCCACTCTTTTCTAAGTGTAATAAAAACTGTAGCCTACTTTTTGGCTGTAATAATAAAGTTAAATGGGGCATAGTTGAAGGTAGTGTAGTTTTTGTGTCTTTTCTTTAACATATGGTGGGTGCATTATTTTTATGAAATAGGTACTAAAAAATTAAAGATTTATATGGATTGCGACATGTTTACTAGTAAATAGCTGTTTGTATAATGCTGCATTAGTTTTTTTTTTTACAAGAAGAATAGGTTAGGTTTGTGATATATTTTAAACAGAAATTTTTTATTACTTTTTTATATGAAAACTTTTAAAAATGATAATACTCAAAATATAATAAATATTTGAATTATATTTTTTATTATTAAGCACAAGGTCTTTTTTATAAAAATGTTTTATTAATTTTTGTTTTCAATTTTTGTAACAAATGGTAAGTTCTAAAAATACTTATTATAAATATTTATTGTAGTCTTTGACCTTTTTTATATTTGAATTACATTTTTTATATTAAGCACAAGGTCTTTTTCATAAAAATGTTTTATCAATTTTTATTTTCAATTTTTCGCTACACCATTGGGTAGCATCTTCAGGAAATAAAAATAATGAAAGTTTTAAAAATTTAAATGAATGAAAAAAATTCAAATTCATTCATTTAAATTTTTATTTCCTGAATAAAGTTTGACTGTATTGTTCCTATTCCTAATTTGTTGTAAAGGATTAAAGTAGATAAAAAAATAATAGAATAAAAACATTTAGCAACGGCAACGTTGTTCAGAATAATCAAATGAAATTGATTCTCACATGGGAAGTAGTAATTACAAATATAGTACAAAATAATTTTTACACAATTTGTAATTTTAATATAGATTGGATAAATTTGCTAAGTAAAAGCATTATAAATATATGACATTAAATATAAAATAAAATAAAGACACCGATGATTACATATTACGAAGATTTTCATAATTTATTCAAATAAAAACTTAGTCCCAGGTATGGTCTCGATACAATATTTTCAAAACATATGAAATGAAATTGTATTTTTATAAACTATTGTAAAATAAGTTGACGATAAACCCTATAACATGATCACAGGGTCTTGTGAATTGAACAATTGTTTTTGCTGCTAAGTGTTTGATATATTTTCCTGAGCCTTATAACGTGTATGGCCTGAGAAAAATAATTTCCAGCCCTCGGATGCATAACTGTTTATGAAACATAGATTCACTACTACACACTAGTAATTAAGAAAAGAAAGCAAATTCCACCCGAAGGAAGCAAAAACAACAAAATCGGTTGGTAATGACCACATTTTTCGGATGTGCATGGAGTTATCGCCTTGACTACTTATAAAATGAAAAAAAAACAATGAATGGTATTTTGGCCCTATTAGGCGAACAAATAAAAACGAGATTACTTTTCGCCAAAAAAGTTATTTTCAATCAAGTATTGCCTATTTCACTACTTCTAGCCACTCTTTCCTCTTTCCAAATTGGTACGGCTCGAATGAAGAGGAGGTCATCTCTTTAACGAAATGCTTTATTTAGGATCTCTCAAAATCTTATTTTGCAGATGGCTTAATTAAAGGTAAGGCTGGACTATGTTGAAAAAAGTAAAAAAAAAACAAAATAAAATACCTATTTTGCTATATTTTCCTTAAGAGGTGTTGAGTTCACTTCGCAACTAAAAACACATCTTGCAGAAAATAGCACTCACTAATTGATTTAGACATTCATATCACTTAACGAGAGTTATAAAATAAAATTTTATCTTTAAGATTCATTAATTAATTATTATTGCAATTTCTATATTTTTTTTTTCTCAAATGTTTCTTTTTTCAATTTTACAAACATTTGCAATTGGAGACTGCAGTTTCACATAAAATTTAAAACATTAAGTTATAAAGACTGAGAAAATAAATTTCCATCATCGTCGACGTTCGGAGTAATGCAAAGAAAAATTATATTAAAGTAGCTCAAAAGCACGTAGCAAACGAACAAAATCATCATCATGTAGCAAACGACACATTCACGTTTATTAAAAAAAAAGAAAAAGAAAAAACAGAATCATTACCATAGTTGGCTTTTTAACGAGTTTAGACGGTGATGTTGCTGTCGTCGCCATCGTCTGTTATGTAACATAAAATTATAATATCGATGTTGCTTCTTTGAGTTAGTTTATATTTGTTTTTTTTTTCTTTGCACAAATATGTTGAACATCATATTGGTTTGACTGACTGTCTGGAGGATACACTACATGCATTTGTAAAATAATGTTATTGTTGAGACAAATTGTCGTTACAATCTTTTTCCACAAAAAAAGAGTAACGGAACTAAACGTATGTACAATCAGCTGAAATGTTATAATCATACATTTAGGAGTTATGTCAGTTTAAAAATATGTTGCATATTTTGGGGATTTTTGTGGTAAAAATGTATAAATCGATTAAGTCTTATTATATTTGTATCAACAATAAAATAATATGTTTGCAAAACATGAAACTGAACTCAAAACAGACAGACAGACATCAAACAGGGCATCAAAACTTAAGCATTAAATAAATTGGAGGGAACACCATTTAATTTTCAACTTTATTTTTTATAAGTGGTGCTTTAGCGAGGGCAAGATCACACACATTCTATTACGGTGCAAAATTTGTGGCCATTTTCGTAAAATTCAGCTCTTATATGGAACTGCTTTCAGTTGTTAATTTTATTTTTTATTTCTATTTATTGTAGCGAGGAAGTATACACTTTTTGCATATTTTAAGACTTTGCCTATTACGGTTCAAAACAAACCTTTATACAAAAAAAGCTATAATCACGTCAAGGGGGCACCCTTTAATTTGTCATAGCGGACATAGCCATACACATACTGTTTCAAGTTTCTATATATAACGGTTCAAAAGATAAGAAATAAGAAATTAAGTAAACCATGAGGACACCCTCTTACTTTAATTTTAAATTTTCTCGTTACTTCGAATATTAATATTATTAACGTAGGGGAATATCTAGAAAGACCACTTCCTTAATGGATCCCTTTTCGACCCCTTTTCGATTATAGGCAACGGACTTGTAATTTACGGCAACCTTATATATCGGTTATGGATAGCAACCCAACCTCAGTTGCGTTATCAAAAGGCAACGCAACTGGTAAAAAATTGGTTGTACGTAAAGCAACGTTTTTAAGTTGCCATAAAGTTATCGATAATGTTTTTTGACAGTCTAGCAACTGGAAATAACTGTAAACATGAAATCGTTTTTAATAAATAACAAAGAAAATACAAAACAAATATTATTTCATGTCTACAGATTTAACTCTTTAAAAAATGTGCCTAAACACACTCGTAAATTTAATGCAAGTTTATCACCATGTTCCAGCCAAGGCGATAAATCTATAAAGAAAACTCCTCATCCACCTAAAGATGCTCCTGTAAATTACAACTCACTGTGTCTTGAGCATGAAGCCTTTGATATACCAAGTTTCATACCAGCGGCTATTTTTCGACCATTTTCATCAGAAAAATTTTCATCAAAAAAAGCTGGGACCTGGAAGCTGATCAAATATGTGTCTATAAAAATACGGAATATTTTTCGTATCATCGCTATTCTTTTGTTGGATTGATTATGTAAGCGTAGCAGCAAAATGGCCAATATACTTTGTCTATAAGATTATGAGGAAAGAGATGAAGAAAAATAAACTTACTTTTCAGTTTTCGTGCAGTTCTTACTTTATAATTTGTGAAAAAAATAACCAGCAACCACAAATTTATGGTTGCCATTTTGGCAACTAAAATCAACAACTTTTAGTTGCCAGTTGCCATACGTAATACAATTTCGGCAACTGACAACGCAACTGAGGTTGGGTTGCCATCCATAATCAGCCTATTTCTTTCATTGAGTTGAGTGCTGCCACCAGCCTTTGCTCCTGACTTTATTAATTTCAGACTGTCGACCGTCTTTCTTATCACGGAGTCTCTAGTAGTCTCTTCGGATGTCAATTTCTAGTGTTTGTCCATTTTTTTTCATAAATTATTTATTGTATCTTCAATATTTTTGAACTAACAATAATTACTCATATCTTAAGTCTAAAATAAAAATATACTTTTTAAGTCTAGCCAGTGCTATACAAAAATAATGTTTGTTTCACGGATTTTGCAATCATTTGCGGATCATCCCTCTAATGTACGGCCAAGAAAAGCAGTATCTCTTCTTTTTAGTCGAATGTAACCAGGTTCATTCAGCATGATACGCGCCAAAGGGTTTGGATGAGATTCAAACCCCTTTAGATATATGACTGCATGTTTCGCTATTCAAAAGATATATACCACAAATTACGGTCCCTGTGGAGACACCCTTTTAATTCTGATTTTAAATTTAATATTTGTTGTTATAGCAACCATAGTAGTACTCATTCTATGTAATTTAAAACTGTCTGTATTTGACGGATCATAAGAGAGGGCCATGTAGGTCACATAACGTCACCTATGGGAACAACCTTTAATTTTCAAATTTAGTTTTTCATTACATGTTATTATTGCGAGTTATAGTGGTACCCAGTTTGTGAAATTTCCTGCCCCTTACAGTTCAAAAGATACTTAAATATCACGTGTGTTGTAAGGGGTACAGGGTAACCACTTTATTTAAATTATGAAATTTTTCAGTAAAACTAATCTTTAGGCCTAATCTTTTAAACAAAAATAAAATTTTAAAATAGGTTCGGCGAGTACAAACATAAAAAAAAAATTACAGTCCTTCCTGCTTTTTTTAAAGTCGGTTAAAAGAGACGAATGACAAAAAATAAATGTGTCATTCATGTGTTACCTTCTAGAATTGGACTAGTTATAAGCAACATTAAAAATATGCCACAAAATTTATTTGTGGAATAAATAGCATATGTTTTGTGTCAAAAATACCATATGTTTTGACAAAAAAAAAAAAAAAAAATAAACACCAAAAACTAAAGCATAAACAACACGTACTAAGAAAACTGTAGCATACAAATTGGCGGCACTATGTATTTTTAAGTTAACAGTTTTTTTATTAACAATACAAACAATAAAAATGGGATTATTATTATTTTTTAATTAAAAACACAAGCTGGGGTAATTATTTTGTACTTTTTCTTTAACAATAAACATAATTTACTGTTTACAACTATGGTATAACCATATACGAGTATAGTAAAAATATGTAGACATAAATACATATTTTATACAAAATCATGCAGATAATTTTTAAATGGAAAACAATTTCTTTAGTTAGAAATTAAAACGATGTGGTCCATACAGCAAGCCATTCAGCCACAAGAAAAGTAGAACTGCAACTTCTAGTTAAAGACAATAACTGTTTGTTGAAAACAAATTTATTTAATAGCTTTTAGTGTTTAACCACATTCAGTCATTTATGCCTCTTCTTTTCTCTATCTTTATACTTTTGCTAGCCTGGTCTCAAGCTTGACAGAAGAGTTGCATCAGGGATGGTAATCGAAACTTGAAAATTGTATCAACCGCCTGTGTCAATTTTAATTTAATCACATTAAACATTATTTTATTTTAACATTTATTCTATAAATCAAACAATTTTCGGCAAGCTCTCTCCTGTTTTGAAAGCCCTGCCCCAATGTTCCCTGCCCTGGTATCCTTTTCAAACTTTGGACGGCAGAACTAGATGAATTAAATATCTTCATCTGGAGTTGTTACGTAAATAACAATATCTATACATATAATAAAAAAGTAACTCATTTCCTATCTGTCTTTCTTTTTTTTTTGTTCGCATTACGTAAAAACTACTATACTTTCTCTTAGAAATGTGATTTTTCTCGGGAAGAATATTTATTTAAACCGAAGTACGAAGGAACCTTCTCACCTTATTTCGTTAAAATTCCTAAAATAATTTTTACGAGTTGCGGACACAGATAGACAAGCGGATAGACAGAATTTCGAAAAGACAAAAATTTCGAAAATTTGTGTTTTGTAATTCATATCGATCAGTAAGAAAAATTTCAAAAAATATTTTTATACAGAAATGGTCCTGTTACAGTTTTATTATATGTGTAGATAGCAATTTATTATTTTGTGGTACCCCATTCTCACTGTTCTAATGCCGACAATTTTTGGCTTGGCTGCTCAATGTTCGCACAAACATTTAAATATTTCATAGTTGTATAGACATACTATAACCTGGCGTTTATATTTGACAGTACTGTCATTACAATATAATAATACGTATTAGTTGTCAAAAATGCTGACAAATGTTTCCTTCGTATAAGCGTCCAGACAATAGTTAGGACAATTCCTTCAAATTTTTTATTTTTCCTTTTTGAATTTTTTTCTGTACACAAAAATTGAATTATTGTCAGCATATGTCATATCATTGTCCTATTTAATGTCTTCAAAATATTCAAGACAGTAGTTCAGACAATTGAGAAAGTATGCATGTATTAGTAAAATAGTGTGCTAGTAGTGCTATTGTCTTAACAGCATTGTCAGTTGTAAACGCAGTGTTATAGTTCTTGACATGGTAGCAGAGCTGCCATACCTACAGTTCCAATCCCGATAATTTTTTGCCTAAATACTCACAATAGTAATAAAATGAGGAACCCTAGAAACATATTTCTCTCGATAAAAAAAAAATATAAAATTTGAATTTGAATTTTTGGTTAAACTACACAAATAAATTAATGGTTAATATTTATTTTATGTGGTAGTGACCACGCCCATAAAATTAAAAATAAAATGTTATGGTATCACGTATCATTATAATGTATTTATTTACACAAATTATAAAGACCCGAGATTTTATAGTTGTTTAAATAAAAAGTGATAGTTATATATTTTGTATAAAAATGGCCACGCCCACTCTTTCCATCTCACCCATTATTGCTTTGGATACAAACCATTGCGAAAAAATTATATACTCGAAGTTTAAGGGACCTAGCTATGATGGTTCTCTTGATATTAAGAAATGTGCCACGCCCACTGTTCGGATTCCATGAGTTCTCACAGCGACTATGCGCATAAACTTGATTACATACATTTTACAATCTCTAGCTTTTATAGTTCTTCTATAAAGGAAAAGGCTATTCTGTAAAGGAAAATACTATACATCCCAGATTTTTTCTTTTTGATTACGGTAAGGTAAGGTACCACGACCATTTTTTCCGTCCTTTTTATGCAAACCTTTGTAATTAGGTCATACACACAAGATTTAGATTATTATTTGATATGTATGGAAAGTGCCACGCCCACTTTGAGTAACAAAAAAATATAGTCTACCTTGCTGTTCAAATTTTAAGATGTTTGGCTCACAGTTTTTTTATTATACCTTTTTACTTTCGAATTGCACTAAAAAGAGTTCAATTTTAACAACTTTGCCATCCCTGAGTTTAATTTTACTCGTTCAATATAAATTTTGTACTTAAGTTAGTGTTGAGCTTTTATGGATTTTCGCCTCAAATACATTACAGAAATACGATTTCATTCTAAATAATGTGTCGTTCAATTTAATCTAAATGTTTATTTATGCCAAGTCATTTTGTAAAAAAACCACAAATCTGTATTTTATTGCAGTAAAAGAAGTTGATTTTTAATTAAGTTTATTAGTGCAAGCAAATTAAAAAGCAAAAATCGGGCTTCTTTTAAAGGAGTTGAAAGATTTTATATATAATTATTATTGTAAAGTAAATAGAAAAATTAATAAGCGACATAAAGAAACAAATTATTATGACAACTAAAATGTATATATATCTTCCGCAGACCACAAATTACTTGCAATTTTTTTATAAAGGTACTTTTTTGAAAAATATACTATTTTTTAAAAATATTTATTTTCCAAAACGTACATATTTCTTCGACAGTCCTTTTTTTAAAAAATTAAAATTTTTTACAAAAACTAAAAAACTATCTGTTTTTCAAAACAATATTTTTGCATAAAGTTAAAAAAATATACTGTTAATAAACATGTTGTAGCGATTTTATTGCAGACAAACGAGTTGCATACCTTTGGGATGAAAAACCCATAGGGTTCCTTACTATCCCAGCAAAAAATTATTGGGTTTTGCTAAGCAAAAGGGGTTCTCATAAGCGCATTCGAGAATGCTATAATTGTCAGACAATAATAACAATCTGCATCCTTTCTCGCTTACGAGGATTCAGGTATGTAAGCGAATAAGTTTTCTTTATAAAATTTAGTGAAGCAAAGAGACCTCTCTCGCTTACGCGGCTGCAGGTGTGTAAGCGAATAAGTTTTTATAAAGAATTTAGTGAAGCAAAGAGACCTACACAGTGGGACATCGCAAACAAAAATCATGCCTTCCTTAAGCAGGTTGGAAGGGAGAGTCTATTTCTATCTCCCTTACAAACCTGCTTCCAAGTAAACTCAATTTTTTTCTGGATTGTTTAATACAACTTTTAAAATTCAAGTTGTTAATTTTTTTACAACTTATATGGCACCTTTTAAAATTCAAGTTGTTATTTTTTTTACAACTTATATGGCACCTTTTAATTTTTAATTTTTTTTTTATACTAGAGCATAGTACTAAATATAATGAGTAAATATCCAATCTCTGCTTATAACGTTTAGAAGTGAAGGTGAAATTCATCAAATTCGCGACATCTAGGGAACACCCTTTTTTCTTTTATTAAATTTATTTTCGTTACTTGTTGTTAGAGTAGATATTGTAAAATATAATCTGTGTAAATTTTAATTTATCAGCAGCCCACCTATTGCGGTTCAAAAAATAAAGCAATATAAATGAAAAACGTGTTATTGCGGAACACCCTTTAAAGCGGCGGTGGCAACACATCTATTGTAAAAATTTCAAGACTCTACCTATTACGGTTCAAAACCTCAGGACATATACGTCAAAATCATGTCACTGACGGAACACACTTTAATTTTATTATTTGTTATAGCGGTCATGTCAATTCCCTTTTTATGAATATATCAAGAGTCACTGTCGGAATACCCTTTTATTTTTACTATTTGTAATATTATTACGCCTCCTATAAAGAGATCAAGAGTCTACCTATTATCGTTCAAAACTTAGGCCATATACATGCAAATCAGGTCACTATCGGAACACCCTTTAATTTCGTATACTTGTTTATATAGCGAACTAAGTTTTAATTACTCTTTGTAAATTTTAAGTGTATGCCTCCTACAGTTCAAGAAATAAACACATATACGTTAATAACACGTCTCTATCGGAACACCCTTTTAGTTGTAGTATTTGTTGCTATAGTGGCAACAGTTTTAAAACTTCTGTGAAAATTTCAGGAGTCTACATATTACAGTTCCAGAGATAAAAAGACGCTGACAGACGGACGAATAGAAGGACAGATATTGTAGCGAAAACAATAAGGTTACGTTTTTACCTTTTGGGTACGGAACCCACAAATATCTAAAAGGAAGTATTTTCTAGAAAAAGTAATTTTTTTAGCAATAATAAGAAAGGGGGGATACTAAAGCAAAATATTGTAGTACTGTTTTGGGTTCTTTTTTTAACAGTTATCTCTATTTTTCCGCGTCTCCGGTAATCGACCTTATTATTCCAAAGAGGGGTGCAAAGTCATTTATAATTATTTTTGGCTTTTGCCTTTCTCATAATTGCTTCCGCTTTATGGGTAGCCATTTACTTTGAAGTTCCTCATGTCTTGCTGCAGTCCTCTGTCTCACGGCAAACAGTGCCGTTCATTTGGCATCTTCCAGACACAGCCTAAAACATAATATTTCTTATAAATTTTTAGTTGTTATAAATATTTAAACAAGAGTAGTTTTATGTAGTATTGAATATAAACGAGTCAAAAGGCGCCCCTTTGTTAAAGAAATGAATAATTTCCTCTCCTCGACTTGTTGTATAAATCACATTTAAATCTTTAAATTGCATCGTTCTACATTTTAAAGATTTTTTAACGGACAAATATTTACAACACAAAATCTCATTTAAATAAAAATACATATATATTTACTATGTTGTGTGTGTACGTGTTTACTTTACCTCCGGCAATTTTTCAAGGCTGGTCTGGTTTGTGTCACTTTGGAAAACAATAATAAATAAAATAACAAAAATTAAGCCTAAAGCTTAAAACTTTGTACTCGTTTATATCAGTGAGTATTTAGTGATATTTACTTGAGCCATTACTTAGCATTTGTCTATCGTAGAAACTTTGTTGGCTCCTACATACGTTGGCTCTGTAGACTCCTTAAGTAAAATGTCGCCTGACCAAGCAAAACGTACGAACCGTCATTCAGTACGTCATTCAACCGTGCAAACAAACCATTATTTTTTCCTTTCTACATTTATACCGATAGTTCTGCGTTGTCTAGGTTGACTTTCGAAAAGCAGGCTTTTAAAGGAATCAATTTATTAGATTGAAGATGTTGTACACTTACAGAAATGAATTTGATAATGGAAAAAATTTAAGTAGGAAGTAATACGTTATAAAAAGTTTTTTTTTCATATTCTGTCCATTTGATTATTCTTCTTTACTAATTTGGTAGTTTGATATGTCAAAAGTTGTTTATGTTTTACAAGTGCACTACTATTTGTTCACAAATTTTATAGTGAGGAAGTGAGAACGCAATAATGAAAGTCGCAAATATAATACGCCTACTCAATTTTATAATTAATTTTTATGATATTTCAAACTACGAAGCAACAATAAAAAGCCATGTTGTGTTGACTATTTGTTGTAGAGATGCAAGAGATCAATGAGATCAAAACATTAACGTTTTGAGGAAAACGTTTCGCATACGTTAATAAGATTTTTTTTTGTTATTAGGAATTATTTAGTCTACAACAGCAATAAGAAGAAAAATAAAATAAAAAGCAAAAACAAAAACAAAGATAATTGACATTCAAATAGTTTCTAAAAAAAATATGTGTTTTTTATTTTTGTTGTTGTAATAATCGTACGATAGTAATGGTATATCAAAGCAAGCAGATGAATGAATATCAATTTGTTTTGTTTGCGCCCTTTGTCATTTAAAAAATATTAGCTGTGCCTACACACGTTGTATGCGCCCTGACAATATTGTGTTCGATTTTGCTTTGAAAGTAATCCATGTCAAATTTTAAGACTCATACGTATTTATTTTATGTAAAGGTACCCATCCCTGGATAATATTCTGAAATTTATATAAAATCCTAAAATACTAAAAATTATTGCAAAGCTCTGTAAAAGACAGACAGGAAATGAGTAACTCATAACTTTAAACAACGCCACCTGTTCCGCAACATTGCTTAAAACATACTACTTTCAAAAATAAAAAATGCCTTAAAGTATTCAGTACCTTTAAATCGTCAAAAAAAAATCGGCATACTTTCACTGCTTTTTCCCCACTTTCTCTTGGAAATAAGATATTTTTTCGAAAAAAAAAGAATCCTATATTGGAATCAGGATACATAGGTACCACCTCACAAAATTTTGTTAAAATCCATCCAGTAGCTTTTACATGATGCGAAGACAAAAAAGAAAGACAGACAGACAGACAGGAAATAAGTTACTGTTTTGTTATATTTATAGAATAGCTGTGCCACAAACGTTGTGTGCATCCTGACAATATTTTGTTCCATTTTGTTTTGAAAGTAATCTACACCAAATTTTAGGACTCATACGAATTTACTTTATATAAAGGTACCCATCCCGGGAAAAAATTCTATAATTTATATAAAATTCTAAAAATTATTGTAAAGCTCTGTAAAAGAGAGATTGGAAATGAGTTGCTCATTATTTTCAAACAGCGCCATCTGTTGCGCAACATTACTTAAAATATAATAAAAAATGTCTTACCGTATGCAGTACCTTTAAATCGGTAAAAAAAAAATCGACTTACTTTCACAGCTTTTTGTCCACTTTCTCTTGGAAATAAGATATTTTTGCGGAAAAAAAGTCTCATATATTGGGACCAGGATACTTAGGTACTTCCTCACATGATATTGTTAAAATCCATCCAGTACTTTTTATGTGATGCGAACGTAAATGAAAAGCAGACAGACAGACGGAAATGAGTTACTATTTTATTATATGTATAGATAAGTATAATTACAATCAAGAGATTTTGAGCAAAGAAATTATAGATTTACTACACAACATACGATACAATTTACGTTATAAGATTATGTCGAACAGATGAAGTTACACTATAAATAATTAAATTAAAAATGTTTTTTTTTTAACTAAAATTTCGTTTAAATTGATAATAATGATCACTCATTTCGTAGGATATTGTTTTCACCAAATTCTTATTTATTCTGTACAAAAATTACTCAATTTGTTTCAGTGCAATCAAGTACACGGCAATATCATACTTAGACTATTGTGGTATGCGGTTACAACAAATATTGTATTGTAACTCAACTAAAGTCGTTGTGGCTGTTGTCGTCATTATGTGAGACCACACATAAATTCTACGAACTTTGCACAACTTTAGTTGAACACAGTATGAAAATACATAGATATTTATACATAAGTACTTGTGTTCCACCGTGTATGTACGTACGTTCATAGTGCATGGAATGGAGAAAAAAACTTGTAGTTCAGCTTAATATTTATGACTCCAAAGATTAGTAAAACAAAACGGAGAAAAAACTGCAGATATTTTCTTACAACAGCCTCATTCAAGGAGTGACTGCAATGCCTTACCACAGCTTTTGGTGTAGAAAGAAATCAAGTATGCAACAATGGTGTGTGTAATCTTTTGTGTTTGTTCAACATATAAACTAACAACAATCAACGAGATTTTCTATTTTTTTTTTTAATCTCCTCAAGTAAGACAAGAAGTACTCGAACTTAGGTAAGCATATCCCTGGAAATCTAAAAGCTGTGACCTTAAGATTGCACAAATTAAAATTGTATCTCTATTATTTTTAATCACCTCTTAAACGTTATCTTCTACTTGTTGAAACAGAAAATAGTTTATTCTATTAAGTTTTATCTAGTGCAGCTAATTAAGGCTCATAAAAAGCTAACAAGTGGAAGTCGTGAAAAGTGTAAAGTTTTAATAGAGTAAAACTTTGAAATGTATTTTTAATTAACTTCTTGGCAAAATTTATGTTTTTTAATTGTTTTACGATGAATTCTCTCTCTATTGATTTAAACTAACAGCCCATAAATTAAAAAATTAAAATTTTTATTGTATTTCTCACAGGTTGCTACCCTCATCAACGTCATGGAAATTATCAAAGTAAAAAAAAAATAAGTAAGAATCTCTTAATATACAGTAGCGAGCAGAAAAAATGTAATGTAATGATGTTATGTGAATGCATTTGTGTAAAAAAACGATAACCAATTCATTACTTCCACTGGCTGTGTAAAAAAAAATTAACTACAAATTGCTTTAGTTCCTTAATATTTAATACTAGCTATCCCCGGTACGCTTTGCTACACCTATCCACAAAAAATACAATAAACACTTGGAAGAAGAGTATGGCATCCTTTAGCTCGAAAACGCACGCAGTTCTTACATCAAAAATGTTTTAGTTTATATGCAAGGTACGGCGCCCACTGTGTCCATCCTATCTGTATTAATAACTTTTTACTTTGTATGGGAGGTACCACTCCCACTATCCTAATCCAGTCTGTATTTTGCTAGACAATGCATATTACTCTGAGGGTTACTTGTGCAAAGTTTCAAGACTCTATCTATTGTAGTTATCCAGGTACACGATAATAGTTTTTTATTTTATATGGGGGCTACCACGATCACTGTAGCAATCCACACTATGTTTTTTTATAGTATTCGCAAGAGTATGAGGGTTACTTTTACCTACTTTCAAGACCATTATAGTATTCTATGTAAATGATAATAATTTTTCACTTTGTATGGGAGGTACCACACGCCCACTGTCTCAATTCATTCTGTATTTTGGTAGACTTTACGCAATTGTACAGGGATTACTCATGAAAAGTTTCAAGGCGAGGAACATGATAATAAATTTTTACCTTGCATGGGAGGTACCACGACCACTATTATAATTCAGCCTGTGTTTAGCTTAACTATGTATGTTAATATAGAGGTTACGGGTGCAAAATTTCAAGGTGCTACATAGTACTGTTACCAAGCTACACGATGATAAATATATAGTTTGTATGGGAGGTGCCACGCCCATGTCGAATATTAAAAAATAAGTACTCTGTTTTACCAACCGTATATCTAATAACAAACTGTGAAAATTTCAGAAAGATCGGTTCATTGGTGTAGGCAGCTATAGCTTTCCGACAAACAAACACATTTTGTGCTTTATATATCGCACTTGATCAACAAGAGGGTATTAACTCAAAATTCTCAGTAGAGGTAAAAAAGTGTTTGTGATTACATTTTTAGATAATTTAATAATTATAATATTAATTAATATAATAATATTATATTTAATATTATAGTAAGCAAGTTCCATTTAATAATACATTTACACTGTTTTTCTTTTAAATTTTTTGCAATTATTGCCAAATAAAAATACCTTTTTTTATATAAAAGTACTCAAGACACTAATACGAAAATGGTCGCATATGCGGGTTTCGAGATGAAAAAGTAATCAGAAAACATTGAATTTTTTACAGTAGATAGATATTGACGTTGTTGGTTGATTTCTTGCAAAAAGTGAAAATTTTAAAATATTTAGTTAATACCCTCTTGTTGATCAAGTGCGATATGTATATAGATTTTATTTTAACATTGCAATGTTTCAGTGCATTGCAGAATTTAAGCGAGTAAAAAAATGAAACGTAATGATTTAACAGTAAGAGCAAGTGGATGAAGCTAGTTTCGCAATGAGTATTTTGGTGTATCTATCGAAGTTCATATATCCCGCCATTGTTTGTTTAAGGCCATGATTCACTATCATAATCAGTCGTACGATTTGCCAAAAATTGCATGTGTGCTCAAAAAGTATAATAGTGTGGAATGAAAATGTCTTTTTGACAGATCTGTACGATTTTATAATCTTTTGAAAAAATCCATAAAATAGTATTTTTCTATGCGATCAGAGTTGCAAAATCTTATTTTGTATGACAGTGAGGCATCTACATTGCCATTTTGAAATGATTTTTTGAGTAGGACAGAATTCTGTCAGATTTTTTTGTGATTGAATCGTACGATTGTGTAGGTTAGTGAATCCTGGCATTTACTAGTAGAACCGTCAAGAAATCGCTTATCAGTAAAGTCAACAAAAAGAGGAGTCTTGACTTTGCAAAATGACAGAAGCATTGGGTAAATAAACAGTGGGATAAGGTTTCGTGGGGCGACGAAAGCAAATGCAGACCGCATTACAGAAAGGTATGACAACAAATTTAATTTATTTGAATCTGATCGAATAAATTTCTTATGCACCTATATTTACCTGATAACCAGCTAACAACAATTATGATGTGGGGTAAGAGGTTTAGTTTAAATTCAAATCACTGTTTTTATAACACATATATGTAGGTGCGTTCTCCCATGAAGAAATCGATTCAATATCAAAAATTAAAGGGTCTATGAACGCAAATAAATGCTGTATAATACTTCAAGAACATATGCTTTGACATGTTCGAGAAAAAAAAAGAGACCTGGTGCAACATAATAATGATATCAAGCAATTATGTTGCTTAGCTCGCAGCTCTCTGAGCTAACATGGTGTGTTTGCAATATCCCAATCTGGAAGCTTCTAAATAGGAAGACTGAATTAGATTGATTTTTAAGAATCTGGAGTGACCTGGACTCCAGTTTACAATACCTCATGTAAACAGATATTTTTATGGATATATTATATAAAGAATAAATGTTCAAGGTATATTCGAATCGAAAAATTATTTATTTTCGGTTTGGGGTGTAAAGTAAACTACCCCTTGACCCCTCCCGATAATGCTCAAAAATTATGCAGCTCTTCATCTCTCCATATACCAAAGGCAAATACTGAATTTTATATTGAATTTTATATTTCAAACGTTATGACCTGTAGAGCGTTCACAAAATTGGGGTGTCAAGTAAACTACCCCTTGACCCTTCCGATTATGCGCAAAAACTATACAGCTATTCATTTCCATAAACAAAAGGTAGATACTGAATTTTATTTTGATATGTCAAACGGTATGACCTGTAGAATTTTCAAGAAAAAAGGGGCATACACACCCAACCACAGACATAGTCAAAATGGATTAGGATAAATCCGTTATACTTTACCTATACTACGTGTGGTCAAGTAAAAATGTCTATCAACACAGTCACATGATTAGATAATTTTATGCCCTCGATATTATAGCAAATAATGGCTACGCAACAAAATATTAGTTTTAAATACAATTTTATAGAAAATAAAATTTTAGTTTAGATGAAGTAGTTAACTTGTATACACTCAATTAAAAGAATAAATTTATTACCGTTCTTTTAAAACAGATGATACAGCGTTGCATTTTTTCTGCTCGCTACTGTAAGATTATCACATAATGGTTCAACTCATTTTATATCATTTTTTTTAACTAATAACTACCTGTTGCTATCTGTAAAGCTATAATTTTTATAAGTTTATTTTTCTATACATGATTACAACATCCATATAAATATAAAGTTATTTGGTCGGTTGGTCTGTCGGTCGTTTGGTCAACAGACCATTAACACACTGTAACACAGCTAAATTGAAAATCATGTTAAATGAAAAAAAATTATGGCCTTTTGCAGACAACAGCATTCATCCCAAACGCACACACACACACACAGCCACACGTATTTATACGCTGAAAGAGTAATAGAAAAACCGTTAAATACCAGTTATGGACATGAGGAGGTAAATCAAAACAGTTTCCCAACATGCAATTTGCACATGTAGTAGTAAAAGTTTTTCTTTTCTTTTGGGCAAACTATTTCCAGTGCTGATACAAATTTAATTTGCTGGCATTTTCTTAGAAAATAGAACGTAAAACGAAATTGAAAAAAAAAAACGTTTTGCATCATTTTTGCGAGTAGATATTTTGAAAAATTAAATCCCTAAGCATTTTAGTGATAAAAACTAAAGAAACAGAATTTATATTTGCAAAACAAATTTATTTTATTATTATACTAGCGGGCAGCACGTTATGTTATGTTCGTCCTGACAATATTTTGTTCGATTTTGCTTTTAAAGTAATCCACACCAAATTTTAAGACTCTTCTCCTCCTTGGATAAAATTCTAAAATTTATATAAAATTCTAAAAGTGATTGTAAATCTTTGTAAAAGACAGACCGGAAATCAGTTACTCATTATTTTAAAACAGCACCATCTGTTGCGCAACATTGCTTAACATATACAGCTTTCAAAAATAAAAGATGCCTTAAAGTATGCAATACCTTTAAATCAGTAAAAAAAATCGGCGTACTTTTACTGCTTTTTCCCCACTTTTCCTTTCACTGCTTTTTCTCCACTTTCTATTGGAATCAGGATACTTAGGTACCCCCTCACAAAATTTTGTTTAAGTCCATCAAGTAGTTTTTGCCAACATGAAGAGAAAGACAGATAGGAAATGATTAACTGTTTTACTATATGTATAGCTTGGGTGGTTTTTCGATGCATTTTTGAATAAACATTTTCTGTATTGAAAATTAATGTTAATCAAGTAAATGTAGTATGTCCATGATCAGCCATCACTATTTTCTATTTTTCGGTAGCTTCATCATACCGGGGTTCCTTCCAGTGGGATTTAGAGGAATAAATATAAAAAATATTCATTATACCACCTGTGTAGATTTTCTGTCGATCAAATTTTTACCCTAAAATAATAGTAGTCAAACGGTGAAATGTCCGAAATATTTGGTGGATGGATTAAAACTTCTCAACCAAATTCCCACAATTTATACTGAGTAATCAAAGATGTTTATGGCTTCGATTTGTCAGGATGGAATGTAACTTCCTTTCTGTTTGCTTCATTCAAATGGTCGAGCAAGAATTGTGATGTGATTATCACATACATATGTATATGGCGTTAGTCTTAAAATTTTCACAGAAGGTGTATAACTATGGCCGCTATAATAAAAATTACTAAAAATTAAATGATGCTTCAATAGACCCGATTTTAAGTAAGTGGCCTTATTTTTAACCTAGAATATTGTATTATGTCTACTCTACTCTAACAAACAAACAAAAAGTGTCAAAAATAAAGTTAATAAAAATAAAGTAAATAACGATTACAACATCGACAAAATCGAGTTTCATAGTATAATGAACGTTTTGTAAAATTATTGAGAGACTAACTGCTAAACCTAAACAAGGGCTTAAAGCTTTAAATACATAGACAAAAGCGGTTACACCGCTACACGACTACAAATGCCGTTGGCTACAATACTTCAAAACTATGAAAATATTGTAAAAATGTATATTTAACCTATAAAGAAGGTACTTTTTCAAAAAGTACTTTTATCATATTAAAAGGAAATAAATATGATAAAAGTACCTTTGGATTGTAAATGAATTTGTTTTTTAATTTTGTGACATTTTCGACGGTGGTCGTGTATCCATGTAGCTATGATGTCGTCGAAATAATCGTCTTCATAGAAAAGTGTGTATTTTAATTTTGACAGGTTGTAGTCGGTATCCTGCTGTCGTATATGTGTTTAATGCTTACGGCGTAAAACAACTCTCAAAAATTCTCATATACATACAAAATACTGTTTATTAAAAAAAAAACGTTGCGCTCTTATTTAGGTTTGTTCTAAGCTAGGCGCTAGACGTCGTTACGCCTTACGCCCTTGTTTAGGCTAGTCACTCACTATGTTTTGTTTAGTAGTTGTTCAGAAATTTTGGATAAGGCTTAGTGTATTTTGCTTGCACTAGTGGTTTGTTGTTTTTTGTACTTCTTAAGAAATGAAGAACTTAAAATGAGCGCAAGTAATGTTGTTAAAAATTTCTGTGTTTTTTGTTTTTACACTCAAACTGTGTTTGTGTTGCAATCAAAGTATAAAAATGCTCGCCCAAGTTCATTATCATTATGGTCAACATTTACCCATAGTTATTAAAGCTTGCTCATGGAAACTCTGCAAGCTTGTCGAATTTAGCTTTTTATTATTGTCCACTCATCGTTACTCGTGTGAAATGAACTCAAATGAATTCAATAAAATAAAATAATGATTGTCATATGAGCTTGTTACTTGTGCTCGCGCAGTGCTTTATTAGATAGTGAAGTTGGCTGCAAACAAAATTCCATTGTTCTTTTTTTATGTCTATCTAATGATTTTATCTCTATTTTTGTCTTTATGAGAAAACGTTGGCCGCTCTTGTTTGAGTATGTCATTGAAGCATTAAAGCTAAAAGCTTATACGCTTAGCGCCGCCCTGCTTTAGGTTTTGCTGTCAAAATAAAACAGATTCTATCGCATAACTACTTTCTACTGCTATGTCATTTGATGTCAAAATCGTTAATTCCAGTTCTGTTTTATGTTCAAGATTTTCACATACAAAAATCTTATAAAAAATTCATATCAAACAGTTCATTTTTCTTCATTCTGTATTCATAAATCTTTTTTAATTGGTTTTTATGTTGAGATTAATAGGGGGTAATATCAAGGCAAGTTGGGGGTATCCAATTTAATGCCAGATTTTTACAATACTTTTTATTTAAATTAAAAAGGTGTTTTGCCTTTTTGTGTTTTCAAAAAAAAAAAATCATTTAGTTTTGTTTTATAACCAATACTGTGTTTAAACTGTTTTTTAAGAGAATTATAGTTCTCTCTTCGGGCTGTTATGGTCAGCTATTTGCTTTAAGATTGACTTCTGATTCTTTGTTGTGTTGTACACGTTTTTTATTATTTTATTTATTTATTACTTAATTCTGTGTTGTGAAAGTCCAGTTTTTTTAGTTATTAAATAAATTAAATATAAAAATTATTTTATAATGCTGACGAAATAATCATTTTATAATAAAATATTCCCCTGAAGAAGTTTGCAAAAACCAAACGAAACGTTGGGAAAAAATGGTAAAATGATCTGATTTTATTATTTATATTTGGAAACTAATAACTGACCATAACAGCCCGAAGAGAGAACGATAATTCTCTTAAAAAACAGTTTAAAAATCATTTAGTTTAAGACAAAAAAAAAACTTTTTCCGAATCTTGCAAATTATCGTATCGTTAAATGAACCATAATCTTCCGTACATAATGCTTTAAAATTGAAACACGCTTTAAACCTGTAGTAGATATCAATTAAAAC
This sequence comes from Phasia obesa, assembly GCA_949628195.1. Lineage (NCBI taxonomy): Eukaryota > Metazoa > Arthropoda > Insecta > Diptera > Tachinidae > Phasia > Phasia obesa. The sequence goes on along the minus strand of OX451215.1, from coordinate 49,708,848 downwards.
AACTCTGTACCGACAAGTTGACTTACCAATCTTATTTCTATTTCAGCATCAATACGTGTACGCATCTTATGATTCGTATTTGTACAAAATGCCGATGAGCACAACAACAGATCATCGCTGCCAGCAGCCAAATGATGATGATGATTATGAAGATTTATGCTACCAGCATTGGTCATATCGAGCATACCATCGTTATTAATGCTGCCATCACCTAAAACATGACCGGATGCAAATTGTAGGGGGGAACCAGCCGCCGATGACTGTGCCGTAGACGATGTAGTCGCTGGAGGTGGTGTCACTTTACCGGCATCTTCATAAAGAACACGTACACTACGTGGTCGGCTATCGACAGTAAAGAGTTCCTTTATATATGTTTTGTCGCAGTCATAATGTTGTTTACGCTGTGCGAATGTTAAAAGGTCGCTTTCCGCTGCAAAATTGAAAACAAGAAAAATGGAAATTAATTGTAAGTTTTGATTAATCAATAAATTGTGTAGGAATTATACGTATATTTGTATGTATGTATGTATGTGTGTATGCATATAGTTGTGTTGTATTATTTATGTTTTTCCTTTACTTTATGACATCGTCTTAAGCTATTAAATGCAATTATGTTGAAGTGTGAGTGGCTGTGTTACATGTCATGTTTTATTTGCCATTTTTGCTACATAGTCATTTGTATCTTTAGGATTTTAATGACTCATTTGTTTGTCTTTAAATGCAAAAAATTGGCTTGAGAATGTAAAAAGAAATATATATTTTTGTTTTTAGTTAGCTGTGATAATTATGCTAATAACTAAACTAGACGGAATCAGGAATTTAAAAATTGCATTTTTTTATGATAAATAAAATTACTTTAGCCCAAGTACAAATAACTAGGGTGACCATTAGTTCTGTATTAGAAGGAGAAGTACTGTATTAAAAAGCTTTGTTCTGTGTAAATTACTCTTGAGTAAAAAATAATAAAGTCTTCTGCATTTTATTTAGTGTTCAGTGTTTGTTCTATAATTTTTACTAAAATATAGAATTAATTTTAGTCTAAAAACGAAATGTGGTCAAGATTTAACGTCAGCACCTGCCATGACGGCGTTATCTGACGGTGGTCTTACCACTGGGTGAAAAAATAGTTTAGACAAGCACCCCCATTGCAAAATACAAATACCGTACAATGAGTAGCAATTTATATAACATGGAAGGTCGGTCTGGACCTATGTTCTATCCCCTTTTTTGACACTTTATTGGTGCACAGTATTCGACAGCATAAACAGAGACTGCATATGGAGTGCTTTAATACAAAGGCTAATTTCATCACTGATTAAGTCACAATACGATGGCTTCAAGTATGGTCAATTATTATCAGAGTTCAATACCACTTCCGGCGTTGGACCAGGCTGCCTTAAGTCTCCTATATTATACCTAATAGTACTGGATGAACCTACAAAGCCAATTGGAAGACTTGGCATATGCAGATGACATATGTTTGATATCATCAAAGAATGTCGATATGAAAGATAAAATCGACGACCTTAACAGCGAATCCAACAGTGTTGGCTTAAAGATTACTTCGCAAAGACCAAAGCGTTGAATATAAATAACCCTGACGCAAACTTTAAGGCTGGAGAGAGTACCGTCGAAAATGTGAACGTCTTCACACACCTCGGGAGTATTCTTACATCAGAAGGCGGATCTGCAAACAATCTTTATCACAACTTTGGAAAATTGCGAAATTTGACTCAATTTGCAAAATCTCTGCAAAGCTTGGTTCAAAACACAACAATTACATGGTATCCCGAAGGGATCTCACCTATAACCGGCCACAGACACAGGCGGATCTCTGTGGGGCTACCGGTTCCCGTGACACTAGTCGCTTGGACACAGGTCAGGCCTCAAAAGACCCTGTTGTTACTCATTCAGGTACCAAGAACGTCGGCGTCTGGTGCCCCCATTTTTACCGAAAGTACTACGTGAAATCCGAGACAAGTCCCCCAGGGAGGACTATTAGTGCCCCAGGGGGTAGCTCTAAAAACGAAATATAATATTTTAACATACATATCGTTAGCTAAAATATTAGTAACGCCTTTTTGCATTTTGGTTAAAGATACATATATGTACATACATACTTATAAGATTGTGTTACTAAGGTCTGTATGAAGTTATTATGTTGACCTTTATATATTTAAATAAAAATTACGTTAGCCATTTTAAAAACACACTCTATACTTATTTATATATACTTAGCCCCAGTATCGAGTTAGATGATTAGTTTATAGTAAAATAAGAGCCATAAGTGGCATGTACGTACATACATACTGTGTAATAATTTTTATACCTTCTTACTTTTATTACGCAGTATTATAAAGGAATTTTGCATTTATATTTTTGTATTTTTCTTCTTTTTGCTTCCAATTACATTTAAATGCTGTTGCTTCAAACTTTATCAATGTTAAAGAGTATAAATGTATGCAGGCAGAAAATTGTATATACAAGTTTTTTTGTTTCTTACGAAACGAAATTATTGCTAAATGATTTTAACAATTATGGCCTTAATATTATTTCTGTTTAATTTTGCCTAGAAGAGCTCAGAAACGTATTTTTTTCTCATAAAAGAAACAAATATTGACATGCCACTCATATAATTTATTATAACGAAAACCATATGGAAATTTTTTTATATTGAAATTTCGTTATTAAGTATAATTTTTCAAAAATAAATTAAGAAATATTTATTTATAAAACGTTAACGCATACAAAAGTTATTGTTAAGCCCAGTACGCAGCTCTACGAAATTTCAGTTTTGATTTTTTTGCCTTTATTTCTACAAAAGTAAAATTCATCATGTGGTCGTTTGTAGAAATAAAAATCATGTAGTCGTGTTTTTTAAATTTTATTGTTTATTGTACACAATAACATTATATCAATACAGAAATGAACAAAAAATATTTTAAATGTATAAAAAACATGAAATGTCATAAATTCCGTTACCAAACAATTGCCTGAACATTAATTTTTGTTTCAGCTAAAGAAAAAAAGTCTACACTTTTTGTTAGAACATCCCTGTAATAGTCGAAAATTTCGTTTAGTTTTCTTTTTAGCTGCGTACTGCCAAACGGAAAGTTGACTGAAAATGTTCAAACCTGAAATTCAGGCTGTTTTTTTTACACATACTTCTTATGGGAAACTGAAATTCAGGCGAGCTGCGTACTGGCCTTTACAAAGGAAAATTCTTAAAAATAAATGATAGAAATATCATTAAATATTTGAAAATGTGATGAAAGGCATTGATTTAGACATTTACTGATATAAAAAGAAATGTATTTTTATTGAAGTAAAGTTATCCAATTTCTAATGTTTTTGTGACAGATTTTTAACCTTTTAATAAAACCTTTGTTAAAATATTTCAAAATTTTAATGGTATACAGTTACCATGGAAAATTTAAACTTTAACAAATAATTTGTTTGTTGATTTAACTTAAAAAGAACTTAATCAAATTTAAATTATATTAAATTAAATTAATAGGAAAAAATGTTTTCCTACAATGAAGTAAATTAAAACGAAATGAAATGAATCTTAATACATAATTGCAAAATAATTAATTCAATTAAAATTTCTATTACCGAAAGAAGTGAAACATACAAAGAAGAATTAATCCCCTTGTACTCAACAATGGTAATTGCTTTAAAAATAAATTAAAAAATACACAACTCCCTGTGATTATATCATATTATGTATAACATATCTATTTGACCAGGAATAAACAGATACAGAAGACACCACACACACCACTGACCACATAGACAAAAGACAAAGCAGGCACGTAATTAAAATAAACGATATAAATCAACATAAAAAATAATTGATTTAATAAAAGAAAATAAAAAAAATAAATAATACAAATGAACTTAAGTAACAACGAAACAAATCTGAAAACAAACATCCATAAGATAAATATGTGACAGAAAGTCCAGAACAGTGCCTTTCATTTATTGTGGCAACAGTTAAACAAGAAAAACAGAAATTTATAATAATGCCAAAACTAAAGATGTATTTTCCGTGCTTTGCACAAAAGAAAAACGCATTTCGAAATATTATACCAATTCCTTTCTACAGTGGTTTTGTGGCAGCTTACAGTGAGAGAAATATTAATAGCAAGTTAACACAGGAAAAAACTAAAATTGTTTCTAAAGTCTAACTTGGCCCATTTAAAAGATACTATTTTTACAAGATACAAAGATTTATATTTAAATTAATTTTAATTTCCTAATATTACTCACACATCTGTTGTAGCGTCTGCCCAAAACTTCAAAAGGACTTTTAAATTAATATTCTGAATAAATTTTAAAATTTGAAATTAAGTTCGATATTTCGAACATATTTTAAAAGATAATATTTTGGCATTGAAACATCATTTTTTCATACCAATTTCACTTTATAAAAGATTTTTATTGTATATTTCGAATATTCTAAATTAAGTCGAAATTTAAAAACAATTAAAAAAATAATCAGGTATGTGATGAACATTGGTTTTGAGACCAAACGACTATAACACGAATAAGTTGATAAAGATCTTTGTATTTCCCTTTTGTGTTTGTATTTAAATTTGTTTTTAATACCTCTTCATTTATATTTTACTGGCTTACGTTGTGGCATCCTGACAATATTTTGTTCGATTTTGCTTTCAAAGTAATCCACACCAAATTTTAAGCATCTTACGGATTTACTTTATCTAAAGGTACCCATCCCTGGATAAAATTCTAATTTATATAAAATTCTAAAAATTACTGTAAAGTTCTGTAAAGCCGTGCCATCTGTTGTGAAACATTGCTTCAAATATACTGCTTTCAAAAATGAAAGATGCCTTAAAGTATGCAGTACCTTTAAATCGGTAAAAAAAATCGACCTTCACTACTTTTTCCCCACTTTCTTTTGGAAATAAGATATTTTTGCGGAAAAAGGTATCCTATATTGGGATCAGGATACTAAGGTACCTCCTCACAAAGTTTTGTTAAAATCCATCTAGTAGTTTTTACGTGATGCGAACACAAATAAAAAGACAGAGCCAGACAGACAGACACTGTTTCTCCTGCAAATTAAATAGAGATCGACAGTGTAGCATTGCAAAGTTTAAAAAGATTAACATATAAGGTAACTCCAGTGAAAAAGAGAGTTATTTAGCTTCAATTATGAATCCGCCAAATAAGGTGATGAGATTTAAAATTCTACAACGGATACAACAACCAGCGTCAGGTAAACTGGCTTCAGTTTACTTCAGATGTGGGAAAATGAGGAAAAAGATATGAGGTGGAAATTCTAAACCAGTGTATTTACTGAAAGAAAACATCCTTACAGAGAGCTGAAGCGGCTTCAGTGCTTTCCTGATGTGTAATATTAGGGTTTTGTAATGATTGGACTGGTTGGAAAGCTGGAGCACCTAACGCTTTATAATTGTGCTATTAACAGGATACGGTAACTTCAAATACCAAATTACCGAAATAAAAAACAACAACAACGTTGTTTGTTGACTGTGCCTTTTACAGAAACATTTTGCTTGAATAGCCTGCACTGGCTGGCTATAAGGACTACAGTCAGACACTTAAGTCGCAAACTTTAATTTTACTTTAAATTAAAATTTTTTTCAGTTTACGGTTTTATTTATATTATTTTTTTTAACTTTTTCCAATACATTAGCTAGAACGATACAATTCCTGTAGCAAAAGGAATAAAAATGCAGAAGCTCGTTTACTTGTCAGCTGATGTGCTTTGACTGATGTTTCTGTAAAAGCCGCAGGCTTTTTTTATAAAATGACGGCTGTTTAAAACAAAAACTTAAAATCTTTAGAATAAAGAAAAAACATAAAAAGATGCTCAAGAAAAATCGTAAACTAGACATTAAATGTCTAGTAAATTGACTATTAAATTTACATTTTACATTTTCATGTCCTCATTCTTAGTGTTTTTGAAGCCAACACAGTAATAGTAACGAAAATCAGTAGCTTTTAGTTGAGTTAAATTTGTATTTTAATGGCTGAATAAAAGGTAATCGAAAACTACAAAACAGTCACTCTAAAAATCTAGCTCTATATAAACAACTTTTAAATTGGTAAATTATGTTTAAGAAAGTTCACTGAAAAAATTAAACTCTAACAACACAGAAAAAATTGTTTGCACCAACTAAAGGATTTGATTGGTTTCAGATACAACTTTAATTTAATTTTTAATTGAAATTGAAAATTATTGAATTCATTCTTAATTAATTATATAATTGAGTCAATTAAAAAATTAATTAAATTTGCATTTGAAACTAATTAAAACTGTTAATAGGAGCAAAAAAATGTTTCTGTGAATAGAAAAATAAATTCTTTATTATTCGCATTAGATCATTCTATAGTTATTTTTCATTTTCAATATTTATATTTATTAAATGAAAATAATGAGATTAATAAACAAAAAACCTGGTAACTCTAATTAGAATACATCAATGTGAGTGAGCTTGGCAGGGTTAATAAAAACGCGTTTTTTATTTTATTATTTTTCCAAAAGAAAATGGTAAAAGTCCATATAATCTTGAAATCATTTTAGAAATTATTAAAAATAAGAGGTTTTAAATGACATATTTTATTTTAACTGTCATACGGATGTTAGAGCTTGCAACTGTCTGATTATCTCTGCTTATGGAATTTCTCTATATGTATATATTTTAATAAATAATATTTATTTTAATACAAAAATCTGTTTATTGCATTTTATTTTGTTTCTTTACAATTTAAATAATTACTTAATAATGAATATAAAAAATATTTTTATATTTTTGTATAATTTAAAAATCAAAGTTTCTTTTGTTCATTCTGTTTTTTTTTTTTAAGAAAAGGTATTTTCGCTGCGTAGTATCTCCACAGTGCTCAGTTTAGTTTGCCATTTTATCATGAACGCCAGAGTAGCGCTTGCTGCGAGGTCAATTCCATAATTCCGTGATTTTTTGGCTAAAAGATATTTTTTCGGCAATAAAGCGTTTTCTTTCTCACAACAGTGTGCTTTTTGCTTCAGACACATAGGCGCCAGTGGCCACACAGCTACATGACTACAAACGCCTTTGACGGCAATCGCGTCGCGCGTCTGTTGAATTAAATAAAATGTGTTTCTCTCTCACTCTTTCTCAGCTCTCATTGCTCAATGTCGCTTGCATAAATAGAAATTCGTCTAATACGTAACTTACACCATGAAATCGTTTCATGAAATTTCTTAAATTCTTTTTTAAACTTTCTTGTTTTTTCGTGCCTCTCACCACCTCTTGCCATCACAAAACCAGTTTCATGCAACTGATTTCATGAAAAATGTCATCGTGTAATTTAGCTATAAGGTGGCTACAACCACAATGGTGGTCGTGTAGCCATAGAGCTATGATGTTGTCAAAATAATCGGCTGGATAACTATAAAAGGGTGTATCTTAATTTTAAAAGGCTGTAATCGGTAGCCTGTTGTCGTCTATGTGTTTACTGCATTAAGTTCAGTAACATTTCTCAAGACCTTCAAAATAGGGGTTAAGGGGTAAAAACGTAACTCTGTTGTTTTTGCTACAATGTCTGCCCGTCCGACCGTATATCAGCGCCTTTTATTTTTGGAACCATAACAGGTAGACTCTTGAAATTTTCACAGAAGATGTATAACTTATAGGCTGTTCCGATAGATACGTGTTACTCACGTGTATGTGTTTATTCTTGAACTGTAGGAAGCATACACTTAAAATTTACAAACAGTAATTAAAACTTAGTTCGCTATATAAACAAGTGTAAAAAAAATAAATCGAAAAATTAAAGGGTGTTCCGATAGTATTGTGATTTTTTTATGTGGCCTAAGTTTTAAACCATAATAATCTTGAAATGTTTACAGTAGATGTGTTGTCATCGCCGCTATAACAATTAAAGGGTGTTCCGCAATAACATGTTATTCACTTATTTTTTGAACCGCAATAGGTAGGCTTCTGATACTTCTATAGGAAGTCCTTATATTTGAACAGTAATAGGCTGACACTTAAAATTTACCCCGATTATATTTTACAATATTTACTGTAATAACAAGACGCGAAAATAAATTTAATAAAAATTAAAAGGTGTTCCCTAGATGTCGAGAATTGCAGAAATTCGACCTTCTCTTCTAAACGTTATAGGCACAGGTTATTTAGTACTATGCTCTGGTATAAAAAATAAATAAAAATTAAAGGGTGTCCCACAAGACGTGAAAAAATAACAACTTGTATTTCTAAAGTTGTACTGAACATAGTACGGAACCCTACGTGTGTGAGTCTGACGCGCACTTGTCTGATTTATTTTTTAAAGACAGCACTAACTGCGAAGCCTCTTGGCTTGTCCGCAGAAAGCAACACAAGTTTTGGCTGGAATTAAACCTGCAACTTCCACACTGATAAACCAGCGCGATACCAATCAGAAGTATTTAGTATCCCCTAAAACTTAAAGACATCTTAAGATTAAATCATTAAAAACAATTGAAATTTGAAGAAATTAACAAGATTTAACTGCCTCATTTACAGTTTTGTTTTTAAGTTTCAGGAAATATTTTCTTTCAAATACATTTTCGCCCATAAACCATAAAAATAGATTTTAAATTGTTTTGTTTTTTTGTTATTTCTTTTGACTAAAAATAGCAAAACCTAAAAACACACACTTTTTTAAAGCCGAAATATAAATCTCATTTATTATTTTCGTTTCTTCCCCAGAAGTTCATAACACAAAATCCAAAAATAATAATCCACGATATGTCACATTTAGACTTCCTTGTTTAGCAAAAGATAAAAACATTTTTTAAGAGAATAATTTTTATTTTCATTTATTTCCTTCTTGATTTTAATTTTGTTTTAAAAGTCTTCCAATGGTGGCATTAAAGATCATGAACATGAAAATGTTTAGTGCATGATGTGTTCAAAGGCTGGCTGTCTGTCTGTCTGTCTGTTTGTCTGTTACCGTCTGCTGCAGTTTACACAGCAGCGTTGGCCCAAGAACTAACTATTGGCTGCAAGACACAACAAATAAGTTGAAAGAATATCAATCATGTACATTTTTATTTGTCGTTTACGTTGCAGTGCTCGTGAGCTTCATTCTAAATATTTTGCACATTTTATGTGACACTTAGTTTTGGATTGCGAAAAAATTTACAGTTTGTCTGTCTATTGCAACATTTAACATTTTGCTGTGTGGCATTGCCGGTTTAGGCCATTAAAATAATATACATACACACTGTTGAAAAAGGCAAATTGTGAGATAATGCCAGCCAGCCAGCAATCCATACAGTAAGCAATGAGCGCCAGTATTCTCATAGTTTGGTGTACAACATTAAATGAAGCACAATATGACCGGTTATAATTTCAGTTTTAATTTTCCAAAACGTATGCAGTTGCTTCGTTTCAGTTTTTCTCTTTTTTTTTCCTGAAACGCCAAACTTGATATTGAAAAGAACAATTTTAATTTTAACTGAATTTTTGGCCTTTAAGTTAAACTTATTGGTTAAAGTTTAAAAAAAAGATTTCACATTATAGTTCGGCAAATTAAGTTTAAATAATCAAACTTAACTTTATATAACTAACCTAGAGTCTACACATGTAAGTGCTAGTTCGAAAAACACAATACACTCTCAGTTTTTTACTAACACACTCACATTGTTCGAAATTGTAGCTAAATTAGCAAGACATTTTTCCTACAAGTGATTTTTGACAATTCTTGCAAGTAAATGTCAAAAAAAAAAATAAACAGAGTTACCAGAAAAGTCTTATTTTAAAAAGCAGAATTAAATGGATAAAAATAATTATAGTTTGAACATAACTTTGGTTATAAATGACTTAAGCAAACATTTAAGCAATTTTCGCAACCTTTATCTTGGACGAATTTTTTGAAATGGACTTTTTAATTACATGTCTAAACATGCATGTAAATTGCAAGATCTTCTTCTCTGCCATTTTCGTAGATAATACCTCTACAAAAGGCAGCGTACCTGCTGTGTCAATACTGTTTTTAGTAACGCTGGCAAAGTATTGAGTAGTGGGTATCGAGTACCGAGTATTTGATCTTTTTTTTTTGAGTTCTCGATACTCAAAAGTAGTTACTCGATACTTTTAACGTTACAGTTTAAGAAACAAATTAAATAAAAAATTTAACGACTTCATTAAAACTCTGATTAACAGTTAGTTTCTAATATGAAAACAAAAGTATTGAGTAGTATTGAGTACCCAATTGATAAGTATTGAGTAGTATCGAGTAATTAAAAGTAGTAGAACTTGCCAGCACTAGTTTTTAGCAACTGTTCGAAAAATGATTCTTGACGAAATTTTGTTAAATAATAATCACAGTAGTTTTTCTACTGCTCACGTATTTGCGATTTTTTCCATAAATTGCACAGATTGATATTTTAAAAACGTCTACATTTTGACGGTTTTCTGGTGTCACTATTATTTTATTCAACATAGACGATAGATGAGTCTAAATATGTAATAAGACTAAATAATTAATTGGCCTTTTCATAAGCATTGAGTTATTAATAATGCTAAAAAATTTCCATTAACTTACTAATGGTAATGGATTTTTTTTTGTAATTGAAAAAAAAATTATTTGCATTAAATGGTATCATTGTAATTGCTTCCAGCAATGCTAATGAGAATTCAATGTCAATGGAAAAAACTCCAAGAATGAAACAGACAATAAATATTAAAAAACTAATAGTTTTTTTCATAATTTATTTATTGTATATTCAATATTTTTGAACTAACAATAATTACTCATATCTTTAGACAAAAATAAAAAAATATAATTTTTAAGTCCAGCCAGTGGTAGACAAATATAATGTTGATTTCAATTAATTGTAAACGTAAAAATTCATAGCAAAAAGGCTTGATAACTTAGTTACTGTAGTATTTTGGTATTATTAGTTTTTTGTATGATGTACAGTGGATTTAAAAATTTTTTTTTGTATATAATTCGGTAGCTCATGAACCATCTTAATGAAATTAATAGAGACTAGCTGTGCCCACACACGTTGTGTGCGTCCTGACAATATTTTGTGTGTATTTGCTTTGAAAGTAATCCACACCAAATTTTAAGACTCTTACGTATTTTCTTCTGGATAATATTTTAAAATTATAAAAATTATTGTAAAGCTCCATAAAAGACAGACAGGAAATGAGTAACTCATTACTTTCAAACAGCTCTACAATGTTGCGCAACATTGCTTAAAATATACTGCTTTTCAAAATAAAAGATTCCTTAAAGTATACAGTACCTTTAAATCGGTATTGTATTGAACTTCAAAAACTTCAGTTTATTTAAATATATCTTGCATATGTATATTGATTTACATAAAAAGGTTACATACATACACATGTATGTAAGTTTTATTAAAAAGAAATAAAAACATTGCATAAGGTGTTGCCATATTTGTATACACAAATCGTAGTTAGTGAGCAAAATTTTGAATTGAAAAATTCCATAACTAATGTATTTTTGTGTATTTTAGGTTAAAAGGGGCCCATCAATTTGTTTTTAATACAATAAAATTTTGTTAAGAAATATATAAAGATTTTGAAGTTTATAGTTAATAGGCGCGTACGTTTAAACCAAATTTTCTGATTTAGTGATGATCCTTGTAGAAAATATAAATTTTAACTATTTTACATCCAAATTCTGACTTTAGCTTATATATTCCCAAAGCTGTGATCGGAAAAAGAAGACTGCTGTAAAAAAGTAATATGTACTTTTAATTATTGCTGAAAGTATTTCATGATCCCTTTTCAATATGTGGACTTTATGGGCAAAATACTAAAAATTCCAATTTTGGGATTTTTGGTCTTTATTTTGCCATTTGTAAAAAGCTGGGCCGATTGGTCCACAAAGGAGATTTCCCAGCTTTTACAAATACCTGAACTTTTTCCAAAATACATATTTTGATTATGCCCCACTGTGCTTAGTGTGTTGCTACGACATTTTGCATGTGTAGGTCCGACTCGCACTTCAGCGATGTTTTTGAATTTCAATTGTTAAACCAAGTTTAACAATTAATTTTTATCACAAAAGTTTCTCTTATCATCCAATAAAATTTTATTTTTATTAAACTCATTTGAGGTTGAGCTCCCATTATTATATACATAATTTATTACAATGTTGACAAAACCGGCAGTTTAAATGATAATTTATGTGTAGATTTTTTGCGATATTTAACACAAAAGCACCCAAAATATTTGTTGGCTGTTGAGGACAGAGAGAAAGGAAAAAACCCATTGTCGGTTGATAAAGTACAAAAAAAGTACTAAATTGTAAAGTAATAATGAAAAATAAAAACCTAAAAGACACGTCAGCCAGACGTGATGGCGCTGTAAAAACTGATTCGCCAAAAAGTTTCATTTTATTTTAAAACCAAAAACAAAACACAAAAAATATATTTTTATACAGAACCTATAACTATAAAAACAAATTATTTAATTTTAGCAGCCAAATTACATGAAAACAAAGTTTTTTTAAAGTTGTACTGATGTGAGTGAAATTTAAATGAAATTTATTTTTATCTTAAACAAAAGACCGCATATTTTATTAATTTCGAATTAAGAATGTTTAAAAAAGCCCCTAGATAAATTTATCTTAATTTATGCAAAATTATAAGGACTTAAATTAATTAATACATATTTTTTAATACAAAAACAATTCATTATAACACTTTTATAACACTTTTGAACATCTTAACTACCTAGAGTTAGAAAATCTTCAAAGCCTTGGAAAAAGAAAATTGCGAATTGCAAAGCGGCTAGTTTCAATAATTATTTCATTAAAAACCAACCGAAATAAATTTTTTAACATAAAGCGGTTTGCGGAACAAAATTACTAGCAAGTAACAAGGGGGTATGCTTCGCTACCCCCATCCCCATGAAAAAATAAAATAAATTTGTAGATAAAAGTATGGAAAAATAAGAAAGTGGCACATTTGAAGTTATCTAGATATAGGATGATAATTATTTAAATTGAGGGTGTTGTAGCTCAAGTGGTTAGCACTTTGGCTACTAAAGCATGGTCAAAAGTTCAATACTCAGCCATGGCAACATTGATTTTTCTGGTATATATATTAATTTTATTCACAATATTACATATCACAGCGCCCTCCTTCGCCCATACTACCATATAAGCACTACAACGTCGGCGAAGTAAAACAATTATAAATAATAAATCAGTGATTTTAAAAAATCGCTCTCAACTCCATAGTTAAGAGTTATTTTTCAACGGAAAAATAAAAAATCAAATTAAACTTTTAAAAAAAGAATTTTATTTTCCTGTCATAAAATAAAAGATTTTTCCGTCAGAAATTAAAACTCATTTTGTTTATTTACATAATTTTTTTTTGGACAGATTTGAACGGAGGCCCCTCAATACCAGTTTAAGAGCATAGATTGAACTTTCCACGCTTCCCTGGGTTGCAGGAAGAAACTCTTGTCTTTTTTGCCAATCTATACCATATCCATAAATTAATAATGTATTTTTTCCCAAATAAAAAATTATCAATTTCCAAGAAAATTTTTTTTTCAACCTCATGATAATTTTCTTCGCTTTTTTAAACTGTGTCGCAAAAATCCGGCGAAAGCGAAAATTGAAAATTGTTAATCAACCAATAACGATTTATTCGTTCAAATGCAAAATGACTGTATTTACATAAAATGAGTTTTATTTACTGACGAAAAAAATAAAACTCCAAAAAAAGTTTTATTTTTTTACGTCAAAATAAAATTCTTTTTTTAAAACTTTCATTTGAGTTTTTCTTTTTATTTGAAAAATAACTATTTTAAATTGATTTTTTTATTTAATTCTCTAAATAAGTGTTATAAAATAATTTTTTTAAAACGATAACTGTTATTTACGGTCCCTGATAATTTGTGATTAAAGCCCAGTACGCAGCTCTACGGAATTTCAGGTTTGATTTTTTGCCTTTATTTCTACAAAACTAAAATTCATCATGTGGTCGTTTGTAGAAATAAAAATCATGTAGTCGTGTTTTTAAAATTCTATTGTATATTGTACACAATAACATTATATCAACACATAAATGAAAAAAATAATATTTTAAAAGTGTAAAAAACATGAAATGTCATGAATTCCGTTACCAAACAATTGCCTGAACATTAATTTTTGTTTCAGTTGAAGGAAAAAAGTCTACAACTTTTGTTTTAACATCCCTGTAATAGTAAAAATTCCGTTTGTTTTTCTTTTTAGCTGCGTACTACCAAACTGAAAGTCGCCTGAAAATTTTCAAACTTCAATTTCAGGCTGTTTTTTTACACACAATTCTTATGGCAAACCGAAATTCAGTCGAGCTGCGTACCGGCCTTAAATGCCGATAATATAAAATATTCAAATATGAAAACAAAAAAATGTAAATGGAAAAAAGCTTTACATATCTCCATCCAAATTATATGATGTTATATTTGGGACTAAGTTATTTATTTGAACAAATTATGAAAATCTTCGTATTATGTAATCATCAGTGTCTTTATTTTATTTTATATTTATTTTACACCGCAAATTTATTTAATCTATATTAATATTACAAATTGTGTAAAAATTATTTTGTACTATATTTTTAATTACTACTTCCCATGCATGATTCAATTTCATTTTATTCATGGCTTATTTAACCAGGTGACTGCACAAGGCGGAGCTAATATTAAAGATACATTTTTTCAATTTTTTTTATATGGAGTTTGACATTAATCAGGTTTTTTAAGAGACAATAATATCTATTTTACTGTCAAAATCCATATAAAAAAAATTCAAAAAATTTTATGCTCAAATTTCCCTTACGCTATCACCTTGTTTAATATGCCTTGATTTTATTATTCTGAACAATGTTGCCGTTGCTAAAAGTTTTTATTCTACCATTTTGTAAGCTATCTGAATGCATATCTGAATGCATACACATGCAATTAGTAAAAGTATGATTTAAACTAGGAACAATACAGTCAAACTTTCTGTGGAAAATACTATGGAAGACGTAATTATTTGTAAAAGATTGTCATCTTCACACATAAAATCGAATTTAGAGTAATTTTGGTTAGTTAAAACAATACAAGATTTATTATTTTTAATTTCATTCAAAAATTTCTTCGAATTAAAATTTTTATCGATACATATTTCGGATTTTAAGCCAAAAGACATCATCATATATGGCAATTTTCAATTTTTCAATCCATTTCAATATTGTTACCAAAGGCAAATTTATTTTTTAAAAAATTACTCAAATTCGTTAAAAAATAGAATTTATTTTTGAATATAAATATTGTAAACCTTAACTTTCAAACTGGAATTTTTTGGTGAGATTATTTATCTCCGGCGAACTCGAAGATTCTAATCAGTTAAGTTTTGGTTTTTGTGCGCTTTTCTATTTTCTTTATGTTGTATAAATAGTAATTTTTACAATAAAAACTATTTCAAAAGTAATATATTTTCTCAATCTTACAAAAATTAGCTATAGCCTACCATTCTAAAAATCCCAAAAAATCTAACAAATTTGAACAGAAAAATCCAAAAATCAAAACGTTGGTTCTGAATATATTTATTATATTTTGAGTAAAAAAACGATACAATTTTACAATTTCTAAGCCTGCTCACAAGCTGTTTGAGTTAAAGGGTATTTTAATAAACTTTAAACGATACAAGGGAGCTTGTGAAAAGAGCAATTATATCAGTGATATTAACCATATTTTAACAAAAGTCTTAACAAAATTAAATTTAAAAATGAAGTTTCAGAAATTTTCTAGCCATTTCAAAATACCTTAGAAATAATCAAAATCAATTCTTTAAAAGATGTTGTAGAAAAAAAAACATAAATCAACAACGAAATCGAATTACATTAACCCAAATAAGCTGAACAAGGAAATAAAAAGCGAAAATTAAAAACATAAAATAAAAAATAAAAAATAAAATTTCAAATTAAATCCTACAAAAAAATAAAAAAGGAGAAAAAAATGATTGGTTAAAGTGAATTGGCATAAAACTGCATCTGCATGCAAATATTAAATAAAAAAAATTAAAATAATAATTTAAACCTTTAAAAAATCGCTCATACAAACAATACGATTTGTGCATGACGTCTAGTGCGTGGTCGTGAACACTATAAAAGCAAAAGCTTAAACACATGCAAGTGTCATGCATGATTGATGAGAATGAGTTTTGTGTAGAATTAAATGAATTAAAAATCGAATGAAACAATAAATAAGGTTTGTTTTTGGTTATGAAATATAATTGCAAAAACTATTAAAAGTAAGTGAAAACAATTTAACAGAAAACAAAGCATTTAATCGTAATACGCCAGTATCTGTGTGAAGGAAACGAGTTAGGGAAAAAATTCTCGAATCCATTCCAAGTTTTAAAAAAAATATTATTAATATAAATAATGTTTACGCATGAAACAAAATTCCTAGCGGAACGAAAAAAGTATTTCACTCTGATTATGTCTTATAAAAAAAATGTAGCTGTTTCCATATTCTATAAAAATTAAAAACAAAACTTAGAATTAAATTAAAAGTAATAATGAAGAAAAATGTTTTTTTTTGAAATTAACAAAACTCAAGGGTCCAAATTACAGCATTCAATATCGAAGCTGTAATATTCATTAAGTAAATTCTGGACATTTTATGTATTAAAAAATATTATTCATTTAAATTAAAGGGGTTTATCACAGGGACACATCAATCTTGTACTCACACACAAAAATAGAAAAAGCCAATAAATAAGTCTTTACAAAATCATAAAAGGAGCACTAAGAATTTGAAATAAAGTCCAAGCAAACACGCAAGTTTTGAGAATTATATGAAACAACAACTCTTTCTTATATGACAAGCATTTAAAAATTGTTTACGAGCAATAACTCTCTTAACAAAAATAGAAAATGATTTTCAATTGAAAAATTTAGTTTTTTTCAACTTTTTCTCAAACGTTTTTCAAAGGTGGATTGCAGTTAATGTAGAATATGATTATTTATTAACTACTCATTTTGATATTTTTAGTATTTATTAGCTTTTAGGACTTTAAAAATAAAATTCTTTTATAATTTTAAAATAAAATTTTATAACAAATTGAAAAACTCTGTTACGTTACGTATCCTAACGTTATCCTAATCTTTACGCTACAATATCGATTTGGCTGTCGGAGACCTATATCTAGGGAGCCGTATAGGTACTCTGTTGAAACTTTCACAAAAGTTGTATGATTATGGCCGGCTTAACACTGAATACAAAAATAAAGGGTGTGCCGATAGTGACGTGATTTTACCATATAAATTTTTTTGAAACGTAATAGGCAGATATTTGAAATTTACACAGTGGTTGTATTGATATGTTCGCTACAACAACAATAATAAATAAAACACTAAAAGTTAAAAATTATCTCTATGTTGACGTGATTTTAAATCTTATTTTGATATAGTTTATTTGACCTTTTTTATTAATAACAAATAATAATGAAACAATTGTTCAAGCTTTAGGTCATATGTAAATATTCATTTATTTCCAATATTTCGATATTTTTCGAATATCATCTTCAGGGATTTTTCTGTAATATTTTAAACAATAAAAACCAAAATAACATTAATAATAACATAAGAAAGTACAATAACTAACAAAAAGCAATAACATAAAAAACACATAAACAACAATTAACTTTGATACAAAACTTATATTGAATGTTTACATTAACATTGATTGAAAATACTTAAAAATGTAAGTGATCACAACTTGAGAAACCCTTTTTAATGTCTATCATTTTGAAATTTTAAAACACCACTGCTAAATAATGTTTTTGAATTAATTCTTAATTTATGTTTTAGAATGACTTAAAAATATCGTTTGATATTAAATGGAGAACAAAAACATATACTAAATGAATACCAATTTTACTTCAAGTAATAAACTCTAACTTGGCCTATCTTTGAAAACGGTTTGTTTGCTAGAGTAAGTTGCTGAATTATTTCAAATTGCAATAGACGATTAAAGAATTTTAATAGAAATCTCTTATGCAGGTATATAACCGATCGGTTGTTTAAGACAACTTGTGGTATTTTTAAAAACTCGCAAAAATTACGAGGTGTTATCTTGAAAATTTTTCACTAAAGAAATAAGAGACATTATACACGAAGCCCTTGCCATACTTGCATGAACGTTTGATGATTATCTGCAGTTGGATAAATGAATGAAAAAATGATTCTACAACTACAAATTATTAATATATTTTTGCACGTTCAGTCAACACAGTTAGTGGATATCAATGATATAGTTTTGACAGATCGATGAGTTAAAATAAGCGAAATATTTGAAATCACAGATAGAGAACATGCTTTAGTGTTTTTACTTTTGTATGCTTCCTTAGACTTGTAAGCATTATAACATTAGCCGTTCAATTGCTGCAGCAGCAGCTTGATCGATCGCCGTCCGCTATATTTATTTACAATTGAGTATCATTTGAAACAGATTCTAAAGAAAATTTGGTTGCAAAAACTCGGCGAATTGAAAAAATCAATTACTTTATAAGTGCTCTCGATGCTTTCAGTAGGATTTTTTAATTATTCTATATTTTATTCCAATAAAAAAAGGGTTTTTAAATTTAAATGCCCAGCATTTACTGCCAAAAGATGTTTTTAGAAATCCGTAATTTTTCAACTCCATTTACGAGTGCAGCCTTTACCATTTTTTAACACTGATTACTTGCAGAAACTTAAAACTCATTTACATATTTATCGACTTTCCTCTTTCCTTTTTTGTGTTTAATAAATTGTTTTTAAATCATTTCCTTTTTATACACTTGTACTTCCTGAAAAGGTTTCGAAAATTTTTTTACATAAATAAATTTGAAATATTAAGAAGAACGCACACAGCTTTTAAAGTATTTTAGTATTTTTTTTTTTTTAATTTATTTCAGGGCAAAACCCCATAGTGACCAACTAATTAAGTTAAAACACCATTACGACACTTAAGGAAAACTGCACAGCAGGACATCAATGACTTAAAAAACAATTAAATCAACAATAAAAAAGAAAAAACTAGAATTGAAATGATACAAAATAAAAAATATAAAAAGAACTAAAAGCCAGTAGGGTGAAATACGCACTACAAACATGTGTTACATGAGACAATTCCAACAGACATATTGGCTACCAGCCAATTAATAAACACAACTTTACGAGCGAATAAATACAGAAGAGTTTTATAAAATTGCCCAACTGAAGAAATTAAAAGTAAAATATTTATTAAAGTTTTAGAATTTCTGATTCTGATTCCGGGGGGAAAATATCTTTACTCATTGCAGTACCACAACAAAGGTCTAGCAATAGATGATAGAAAATTATTTTCGCCTTTATTAAATTGGAGGCAGTATTGCTTTTAGGGGGTTCAAATTTTTCGTCAAGGTATTAAACTGTCATACGATTTTCAGTACTGGCTACTCTGTTATCATTTGTGTTCAGTTTGTTTTGACATTTTACAGTGAATAGACTGAGGCCAAAACAATGTTTGCAACTTTTCATTGTTCAGTTTTGAAAATTTTTGTAACAATATTCTCTTCAAAGCAAAATTGCATTTTTTGGATAAAGCAAAATTGACGAGATTTCCTTCGATGCTACATTCACAAAAAATTCATGGTTTGCTACATATATTTTTTTTATAGGCCGATTTTTCCATAATAACCAAAAATCATCTCAAGAAATTTGTACCAAAAACTACTTTTTTCAAATTCATTTTAAAAAAGTTCCAAAATTATTTCAGGAATTCCACTAATACAGTTTCATTATGCACCCCTTGGAGCAACTTTTCTATATAGTGGGTATATGGTACCCATCCCTATTTTTCCATAATGACCAAAAAATCCTCTTAAGATATTTCCAAATCTAAACTCTTTTTGTAGCTTTTCTTAAGTTATTTTGGAAATTCTAATATTTTAGTTAAAAAAAAGTATCCCTTGGAGCAACATCCCCATGTGTTTTTTTATGTGGAACCTCTTCCGATTTCACGTTGGAGCCTCTAGAATAATTGAATTATTAATTACAGTGAATGTTATACGTGTAACAGTGCTCTGTTGACTGCAAAATGAGCTCTGTTAAGAAATGTGGTTTTTGTCTCTGCTAGTTAAATTTGAATTTATCTTCACACACATTTCTAAATGACAGTTGGCTAGCAGCCACAAGGGTATGGCGTGCCGTAACCGAATAAACTGTCATTAGTTCGACAGGTACCTTCTCATGCTGGCGTCCAGTAACAGGCTCTTAAATATGTAAACATATATCTATGTTTATATATTGTCTCTACTAGGAGGCTGGATAAGTTAATTAGAGCCAACTCTCGACCTCCAGATTGTTTGCATCTTTTATCGAATGGTAATTCTATATGCAGGTCTGTTTTTTGTGGATATCTTTTCTCCGAATGGTATAATTCTCATTAATGATCAAATCAAACAGGACCGTAAGTATCCGACAGCGATAGACAAGGAACCTACGCAAAAGGTGAAAAGGCCGATTTTATTGGTTGGCGAAAGATGGACACGAATGTCTCCCAAGAGGTAGACGAACTGATCTCTACAAGCGCTCCAAATGCAATAGCCTCCTGGCTCTAAGACCAGAAAATTGCTTGGATTTAATCAAAATATCTAAAGCTAGTGAATGTTAAAATTACATCTTGCCAAGATGAAATCAAAGAAGTTGATACTTGCAGACTCTAGCCGGAGGCTGAGACGTCAGCGCACATATTGGGTAGTTTCTACTACTTTCAGTTACTCGATACTACTCAATGCTTTCCAGTTGGGTTTTCAATACTTCCGTTTACACAATAGTAACAGCGATATATCGTCGTAGCCGTCAAATATTCTCTTCAATTTATTTCTAAAAATACTAAACTAAGTGTATCGACAAACTACTTTTGTGTATTGAGTACTCAAAAAAAAAAATTAAATACTTGATACTTGATACTCAGTACCAGCACTATTGGCCAGTATAAGACTAAGAAACAGAGGCAGATCTATGTTAAATGTGGATGACATAGGGGATCTTAGGATCTCGTGATGAGGAAGAAGATCGGAAGTTACCAGTCGACATCCTTAAATCATTACAGTTGAGAGTAAAGGCTACAGGAAAGGGAGCCACGAACTTAGGGGTCTGCTTCAATATCACGATTACATCGATAATAAGCCTTCTAAATAAATCCATTTTTTACTTATGTAATTTCAGTATATTATTTAAATTCAATGTATGTGCAGCTTAAATAAAATTTCCTCAACGATGAAAAATGCAAGTATAAGGCACTATTTATGACAAAATGGCAAATACTAACAGAGTTCTTGGATCTAAACTGTAAACGAATTTTCTTCCAGATGAGAAATTCCGTGTTAGTGTGTGTGTGTATTGACGACAATAAATGTGCTTAAAATGTTTAAAAATGCTTATTTAGATCGCAAAATGTGCTATTCTTTTAAACCTAACTGTACAATCCTACAATTCCCTACAAAACAAATACAACCAACCAGAGTCAGCCAGTCGTCAGTCATGCAGCCACATTACAGTCACTGTGATTTACAAGCAGCAAATTGCAATATTTTATGCAAAAAATACACAGACAGACCAAAATAAAACTTGAAATTCATACGCATGCGTAGAGATAAATTTTATAAGAAACCAACAATGAAAAAACATTCATACGTACATATGTACATAATAAGTATTAACATACAATGTCAATGAAATTTATGATTGAGAGAAGACAACAACAAACACATGCAAACTCGTAAAGGCACAACTGCAATGAAATAAAAAGGAAAATCATAAAAGATACTCGTATTTAATTACAATTAAATTGAAATATTTTTACTACCGTTATGCTGTGACAATCACAAAAATAATGACACATTCCGTTTCATTTCCGTTTTTCCTTAATGAAACATTAATTTGTACTCACACCAATACACACAAACACACTAATGCCAGTATCTCTACCCAGCAAGCAAAAAATTTAAAACTGATGTTCTTATCATATTTTAACAATTTTATTTTTGTTATAACAACGGGAGATGTAATTGGTGTTAAATTTGAAAAAGTCAATAGGTCATTTGTAATAAAATAATTGTCAAAAGTCAATACAGCTTTTATTTTTTTTTATATGGACCAGCACTCAGGCGATGAGCCCTTCTCATGCAATTCATTGCACCAGTACTAGAAAAAAGTTGAGTTGAAATCAACTTCGCCAAGACAACAGAAGAGACAGAAAATTTAATCCCACCAATCTGCCATGCATAGGTTCGAAAATTTCGATAATGGAATTCAGCAACGTCAGACGTTTCCATTCAAGGCTGCGAAGAAAAAACCACGCCCACCTATATCTTTTCACGTTGTTTTTAAAATTTTCCGGTTGTAATGATTCTCTTTTGCTTGTTTTTATTAAATATATATTAGACCGCGACCAGTAGATCGCATGGAGTGCATACAGATCTCTGGGGATCAATAACCCCCTGCGAGAGTCGATTTTTGTTTGTTTTTAGGTTGTTAGAGTTTTTCTGCTTTTATTTATATTAAAGGCCTTTACAGAAAGCAATACACATAGAGGAAGCTGATAGAAGCACAGGGTGCCCACTGGGAAACCAGTGCAGAGCAGGAAGGGTCAATATGAGGAATTTTTTTAAGGATTTTTTACTTACATAAGTCTGACCATTTTTACATAAAAATTTTCAAAAAAGTTTTACACAAAAATTCTCAAAGAAATTTTCTAAGAAACAATAATTAGCATTACTATGGTGAAGGGAAGATTCTGTATGGCCGAATAGACAGAATGAATTTGATGCACAATTCGCTAAATCCAAGGCAAATTCCATGTGGCAATGGCAAATTCATACATAAATAACTCTTTATATCTTTTTAACCGACTTCAAAAAAAGAAGGAGGTTATCAATTCGTCTGAATGTTGCTTTTCTTTTATGTTTGTGCCCGCAAAACTCAGTCATTTCTGAATCGATTTTAAAAATTTTTTCGTTATTAGAAAGGAAATGCTTCCCATTTTAAAAGAAGTTCAGAATTTTGAAAATTCAAGGGTGTCCCCATACAACATACGTGTTTTTTACGTGTATTATCAACCGTAAAGGGCACCCTTTTAAAATTTTAAAAAACAGCTTATTACTATAGCTGCCAATAACAGAAATTAGTAAAAAAATAAACTTAAAAATTAAAGGGTGTCCCCATATGTGACGTCAATTTTAATATATGAACCATTTGAACCATTGTAGACAATCACTTGAAAATTGGACAGAATGTCCAATATTTATAATCAGAAATTAAATATTTATGATTAGAAGTTAAAGGGTGTCCCAATAATTGATGTAATTTGATGTATATTGAAATTTAGGAAGAACCTGTATATCTAAGTTCTTTATAACATAAAGTAATAATTTAAATTTAGAAACTAAAGGGTGTCCCCATAATTGATATAATTTTACCTATCTAGCCCTATCTTTTGAACCGTTATAGACAAACACTTGAAAATTAGACAGAATTTCCACTACTATGTCCCGTATAATAACAGTTATAAATATTTAAAATTTTAAAGGGTGTTTCAATAGTTGATGTAAATTGATGCGTATGGCCAAACTTTTGAACCATTTTAGACAGACATTTGAAATTTACAAAGAATCTGTCCTTTAAAATAAGTGTTTAATTTAAAATTGTAGATTAAAGGGTGTCCCCTAGGTGATATTGTATATGGCCATATATTTGGAACCATTACTTTTTATTGCTGTGTCAGTAATGATAAGTGTAAAAAAATAACGGGTGTCCTCATATCTGACGTAATTTGTCGTATATGGCTTTATCTGCTAAACCGTTATGGACAGACATTTGAAAGTACAGAACGTATATTACTATGTCCGTTAGTATTAAATTATTTGATTTGAGTACTATTTCTTACAAATTACTTCCTCTTAAATTTTTAGTTTAGTATTGATGCATATATATTTGTTTTGTAATCGGCTTTTTTGCAAGAATTATGTATATATGAAGTCGACTTTTCGAGCAATGGAGCAAATTTATGCTTTTCACGTGAAACAAAAAAAAAGCCATTTATATTGCTTCTTCTTCTCCTTTTTCTCTTACTTTTACGTCATTTTTAAGGCCGAGGGACATAGAATCCGTCGTACATTATACGTCGACTTTTTCAACTTTTTCAACTGAAATAAAGGTTTTGTCCATATCCGTACGTCTCCGTCTATGCAAAGTACTAAAGTACTTTTAAATTTTGACGTACTTTGGAGCTGATTGACAGCTATCAATTGGTTTTTTCTTTTTTTTTATATAACTTCTTGTGACATAAAAAAACAAAATATAAGAAAAAATAAATAAATTAAAAAAGATAAATA
The DNA here is from genome assembly GCA_949628195.1 of Phasia obesa. NCBI lineage: Eukaryota > Metazoa > Arthropoda > Insecta > Diptera > Tachinidae > Phasia > Phasia obesa. The sequence continues at coordinate 49,684,440 of OX451215.1, read as the reverse complement.
ATAAAATTAAGAAAAAACTGAGAATAATATCTGGCGAATATGTGGGATAGGAAAACATATCATTACTTTTTTTAATTATTTAACAAACCTGTAATGTAGTCACATCAAACAAACAAAAATCGCTAAGAATATCAAGTTAACTTTAACTGACACAAAACACTAAACATTTAGAACCCTTTACAAAATTATTTCTAATTTACACAGATCGGAAAACAAATCCGTAATTTTTTGAACACACCCCGTACGCACTTTTCTTAATTAACTAAAGTAATTCAAATTTGTTTAGCGTTACCCTGTTTTATGGTTCAAAAAAGTTTTTTTTTTTTTTAATTTAATGTCATAAATTTTTCTTTATTTTTCTTAAATGTCAATGATGATTTGATGTCTATGGCAAAAAGGAAGAGCCAGAAATGAATCATTGAACCATAGACAATTGCAATTTTCTTAAGAATAGTTTTTTTTTTTGTCTTGAATTTTATACATTTCATCAGTTGATGGAAAGACTGCATATGAAATAAAAAAAATTGTAATTTT